>JAHLSL010013310.1:1012247-1023287 GCA_025920805.1 Petroica traversi | reverse complement strand
ATATTAAGCCCAAGTAATTATCACCAGCCATCAGCTGTGAAATAGCACTTAGACTATTTTTTAGGGACTTAATTGGCTTAATATGTGCAAAAACTGACACGTCTTCCTGAAAGATGACACACATTTGACTCCAGCAGTGTGGAAACTAGATATTTGAAGTTCCTTTCAGCCTGTCTTGCATTCTGACATTTGAAAAATTACATATTAAAAAATGGATTAAATATTAATATTTATCTTCTGATGTTAAGCCCAGCATCAAAGCACAGTGGGAATGCTTTTGTGATGTTTAGCAATCTGAAGTCAAACATATGCCACTTCTTATCACAATCTGGCAATGGGCTCTGACAGAAGGGTTGTCTACAACAACTTCAGTTTCAAATTGGGGGCAAGGGGGTGGGATTGCTTTGGGGTATGGTGTGATAAGCCCAGATTTTAGTGGTTCAGTAAAAAAGGAATAAAGCATCTGCTTCAGAAGTGCATCTGGGGCTATTCTTGCAAGCCCCTTGTGCTCAGTGCAGCATTTCCTCCCCTCCTTGCTGGGGCTGGAGCCCCATCCTTTGCATGTACAGCCTGTGCCTCCTGAGAGAGCTCTGCCCTTCCAGACATCTCAATTCCCTTCTCTACTGAGCTCCTGTGTGGTGACCTCGTGTTTGTTTATTCTTCAGCATAAGCTCTGCAGAGCAAAGTGATTTGTGCAAGGTCACCAAGTGAGACCATGGGACAGGCAGGAATGGGCTCCATGCTAATGGGGCGTCGTTTGTTCCAGAGCTGTGCTTGTGCTCCCTGACCAGGGCCACAGCCCACATAAGGGCACTGCAGGTTGCCAGTGGAGCAAAAATCCCATTACCTTTGACATTCACCTTCCTGTTTTGAAAGGCATATTATTATCTTTCTGTAAGATGGATACTGGATACTGGAAAGGCTGGAAATCCCATAGTTAGATATGCTATAGAAAAGATAGCTCTTTTCTAACAGTCCCAACACGTGAAACAATTTTCTTTTCATTTTATTCTGTGATGTAATTTGCCTTCTTTTTAATTGTCTTTAAGTGAAAGTATTAAAAAAAACCCCTAAACCAATCTATCTAATTTTGCTTAAAATACACAAACCATTGAGAGATACAACAGTAAAAAACCCAGAATTTTCTAGTTATGATAAAAATTGAAAATCTTTTAATATGCTGATGTTCAGTACATGTTCATTCAGCATTATGTTCAAAGCCAAGATATAGTTTTACTCCTCTCTGGCCCCTACTGAGGTAAAGCATTTCTAAAAGAGGAAATTTCTTCTGGGCATTGAAATATGTTTAGTCCTTTGAGTAGCAGTTTGTACATCTGCAAATGAGTAGGGATACTAAATTAATATTTTTCCCTTTTCCTGTCTGCTTTGTTTTCATCTTTGGAAATGTTTCTCCTTTTAAGCCATTTTACACAGGTCTGTGGAGAATTTAAGTAACTCAGGCCAAAACTAGGAAGCTGCCCTAATAAGGTCCTAAAGAATCAGGTCCTAATTTTTTCTATCAGGCTATATTTTTTCTTGATTTCATTACTGTATATTAACCCTCCTTAGGGAAGAGGAATCTCCAGAGAACAGGTGTGTGTTCAAGATCTGGACCAGCATTCAAAAATCAGAAACTTGTCCAAATTATTCAGACCTCAAAAGTATGGAAAACTGAGCAGAATGGGATGAGAGCTTGTTTTTCTCTCAAGTTTTCTCATTTCAAATTGCCTAACTTAAAAAAAAAAAAACCAAAACCAGGAGTTTTTGCTGCATGTTGACACTTTTAGTCTCGGTTTACCTATAGCAATCATCTTTCCAGCCCTGCCTTGAGAAGTGCACAATTAATCTCAAATTTGTTCACTGAATCAGCACCAGAAAAATGTCTGCTATCCCACAACACTCTTGCTCTTGAGTCTTTCTTGCTCTTGGATTTGTTACAGCAACAAACAGGTAGTGCTGTGGATATCTGATTAGCTGAAATTGCATTTGTTGCACATAATATTTTTATAATACTTATATTTGTTAATGAGTACAACGGAGGAATCTGTCAAAATTACTTATGCATTGGTATAAAATTCAAGTTTAGAATAAGTGTGAATTGTGTAGCTTGGTTAAATTATGAATTGACATTCACCATCTGCCATCCTAACTCTTATGTGAAGCAAGAGATTTGGTAGATCCATACTTTCAGACAAGATTAAGCTGTTTTTTCTGCTTATCAAGTACCTTACTATTACCTTTTAATAAAAATCTTTGCTTTGAGCAGGGTACAGAGCAGAGAACAGACTGCAGCTACCAAAGGAAATATGGTAAGCAGTTACTTATACTTTTTCTCTTGGGCAAAGTCTACGAATTTAAGGACTTTCTCTTATTAATAAACAGAATTAACAGTCTGGAAATGATATAGAGAATAATTGTATCTTTCCTTTTCACTTACCTTTGCCAGTTGTTCATGAATTTCTAATAAACTTGGTCTGTTGATCTTATTCCCACTGACACTGCCAGTGTTTCTATAATAATCAATTTTGGGAACTGGGTCCATTGTGTTATGTCCAAAAGTTTGTAGATAATACATTTTACTGTGAGTATCATAGGGATGTAAGCTAGCTTCTGTTTTCTCCCCATTTTGACGGAAATTGTCATATAATTCTCTTTTTCCTGGTCTGTAACTGACTCTCAGTCTGTTATGTGTCTCATCAGTAAAAGATGTTTCTTCATAATGTGGTGGGTCAGAGCCCACATCCTCTTGAGTTGTTTCATTGTTGTCATGGTCTTCATTAATTATGTTCACTTGAAACCGATTTGCATTTGGATCCAAGAATACATTTGGTGCATTGTTCATTGACATCTTCAGGGATACTACAGATTTAGGTCACTGATCCGTGTACTCTTCTGTGGCTGCAGCCACTCAGTTGCAGCTACAGCCAAGGGTTTAGTGCTGTTGCATATCAGATTCTTTGCTTCTCAAATAATGAAGGGCTGACAATTTTCTCTTGAATGTCTAAGCAGTCTTCCTGATGTTGGCTGCTGTTTTTCTGCTATAAAAGATATAAATAAACTATCTCTATTATCTTGCATGGTTAGATAAGTTTTTCACCACAAGCTCTCCCCTCTCCCCTGCCTCACCAAGTGTCCATGAGACTGTCATCCTATGACTCATTTAGTAAAAACATAGTTGAACAAAGACTGAACTTGTGGAGATGTCTCTATCCATGATGGATGCACATGACCCTCTCACCAAACCAGCAGTATTTTGGTACAAGCTCCAAAGGAGGTAAAGGCCTGAGCTGGAAATGGGCCAAGAGCTCCTCTAGTTTCAATCTGGTTTATGAAAACCCACAAAAGAGCAGGGTGATACAGTGAGCATCCATGTACAAAAGCTGGGAACATGATCATGCAGTCAACACAGGGGATAGCTCAGGGCTCACTCCTCTGTAACCTGGTGCTCCCCAAATCCTTCCAGGAGAGCAGGAGAGTTGTTCCCTGTATGGTGCAGATGTTAAATCTGTTTGAAGTACAGGATTTGCATTTGTCCTTTTTGAATGTTATGAGATTCCTGCTGTCCCATTCCTCTGGCCTGTCTAGGTCCCTCTGAGTGGCCCATAGAGAGGTGAACACCCAGCTGTATAATCTGCTTCCCACCTCCTCTGTTCCAAACACACAGCTGTATAGTCTGCTTCTCACCTCCTCTGTTCCAAACACACAGCTGTATAATCTGCTTCTCACCTCCTCTTTCCCAAACACATGGCTGTATAATCTGCTTCTCACCTCCTCTTTCCCAAACACACAGCTGTATAATCTGCTTCTCACCTCCTCTTCCCACCCAAACCTCAAAGAAAACCAACGAGCAAACAAAAGCTCCAAGAGAAGACGGGGTACGTATATTTAAGGCCTTTAGTGGGTTAAGCACCTTTCCAGCAATTTAAAGTAGGGCCTAGATGGCCCTGAAATGAGCTATTGAAATGATGGCAATCATGCCTTGAAACTTATTTCTAAGGAGATTAGGGAACGTGGTTTTATAGACCTGTGTATTTCAGTAGGAGCCCAGGTTTGTTCAAAGGCACTAAACCAGAGCATGCTTAGACATTGAAACTCTGCAGGCATTTGTAAAAGCAGAAAGTTTAAGAAACAAAATATCTCTTATAAACAAATATATGACCTGAAAATCTGGGTAAACAAGCCCATTACAAACTTTTTAAAAAATTCCATATTTTCGCAAGAGGTTGGTCTTGATAAACTTCTAAGATTTTTTTTTTCAATTTAAATTTCTCAATGATTTTGTGAAATGCATTTGGCCCTATGGCATTGAAAGATAAAGTACTACATCAATATTTATAGCTCAGCAATGTCAATTTTCTCTAAAATCACATACTTAAATTATAATTTGAAGAGCTGATAATAAGATATCCTCCATTTTCAGTACGAGATACATCAGCTATAAGTAATATTCTGCTGTCACCTCTCTTACACGCGCCACTTTGTCACCCCTCATATTTATATTAGTTGTCCTGCCTCATGTTGTGCAAGCCTCACAGAAACAGATTACATTTATTTCGTTTATTTCACTTCTACTGGCTTTGTATTATTATTGCTATTATTATTATTGTTACACATTTATGATCATAGACAGTATTCTGCTTCCTTCAGCCTTTTAAAGTTGCAAGGAAGTGTTTCATCTTCAGGCATTAAGGAGCAAAAAAAATCTTCTGTCACTGAGGTCAGTGAAACTGTGTTTGTTTCCATCTCCATGACTGAATGAAATCCTGATTTTTGATGACGGTGAAACTTTTGCTGCCAAGTGAAATGATTCTGTCATTTTGCTGTCTTATTTTCATATTAGTGTTTTGCTAGGAAAAGTAAAGTCTCTTACCTTTCTGCTGTTCTTGAAAATAATACTAAGGTTTTTTCAATGTATTTCCAAAGATTTCTGAACTGTTATTTGCCATTAACTTTGCATTTAATTTTCTATCACTATGCATAAATAATCAAGTTTACCTTATTCAGGGTAATTTAACTTACCATTCAATCCTGTGTTTTTGGGGAAGGACAATCTGCCTCTTTTATTCAAGCATGTAGTGTGACCCTCTCTTTGAGGCATTACAGACTCTCCCTTATTGGCCAGATTTTTCTCCTGTTTAATGCACTGAAAAGACTATCCAATCACTCTCTTTCAAAACATTCCTAGATGGTGATTTAGAAAGGCATTCTAGCTTGTTAACTTTTAACCAGCAAATGTACCTATCCATTACAATTACTGGGTTTATGGCATTGTGAAACTTCTAAGGGGGCCTGAAAATACTTTTGTTATCTCCATTTCCCTCCCAGCTATGCCTGATTCTGCACAGATCATATTCTCTCTGTGTTTCAGTTTTACATATATAGTCATGTAGATAGCAAGAGTTCAGGATAGCAAGAGTTCAGTGCATTTTATGAAGAAGATTCAGTGAAGTCAGTGGGATCAGTCTTTGGGGGGGTCCTCTTGTCCTACGTGCAGTTTTAAACCGTTTACTCCTGACCCTATTTAAAGTTATACACTGTATATTTAAGGAAAACCTTTGAAAAATTACGTTCTCTGTATTATTTCTGGGAAGGCTGACTTCCTAGTCTTTTTGGGATGAAGAAAAGAGCAGGCAGGAAATGATGAAGCTTTGTAATTATAAGGGAAATAGTTGCTTCCAGCAATAGATTGAGTCAAGAACAAAAATAATAAGACAATATTTGGGTTCTTTGGATATTTTGCAGTGCTTGCTGTGTAGTTTAGAGATAACTGGCTAACCTAGATAACCTAAGTACCTTCAGCACTCTAACCTGACAGCCCAGAGCTCAGCTGTGCTGATTAGATGTACATAAAAAGAATGGCAGTGTCAGTTCTCTGGAGTGGATGATCCTTTCCAGCAGTAACAGATCACATGAATCACTGTACTGATATCTACCTTGGATTTTATGGCTAAATTAACTAGGAAAAATGCAAAATACTGAATCGCTGAGGGTCTGGAATTTTTTCTCATGTATAATCTGAAGCAGTTGGAAAGCCCTTACATTCACAATATTGTTTATGTTTTATAATTTGGATGGACCAGTGTAGATTAATGTTGGCTGCTCCTCTCTGGTGTTTTTCAGAGAAGAGATGCATGTTCTCTCTGTGCACTCGGGGTATTTTATGTTCAAAATGGCACTTGAGGTCTGCTGTTCCTCTGTCTGCCCCTGCCTAGTAATGGAGCAAAAGGAGTAACGAGTATTTTTCAGAATACATGAAAAAGAAAACAACTGCTGTAACTGATCTCCTTGTCCTAGCTCCTCATTGCAAACAGATCTGTTTAGCAAAAGTGACAGTGCCTAAAATTCTAATGCCAGCTTTCTTAAAAATGGAATTGAATTTCTGTCGAGTACTGTCACACTTGCTAAGCAGCTGCATGTATGAGGGTAACCTTGAATATCAAGATTTGAGTCTACTTTCACTCTTTCACTTCTGCTTTGATAGGATCTCCCATGACCAGTTCATCAGTGACAGTGCAGATCCTACACTGTGCCCAGCTGCAGGAGCACAAACAGAACAGCCAGCTGTGGAGAGTGCTGGAGTGTACAGAGATCTGCACCCCATCCCTCCTGGGGCTGGGTAAAAATGGGTAAGCAGCATGATTGTGTCTGCTTTGGCCTTGCCAGGCTGGTGTAATTACTGCTGGGAGCTGTTAACCAGGCAGTTTAACTTCCACTTTAAACTGAACTGTCTTCTGTAACCAAGTGGATTAAAACCATGGACACACACCTCCTGCAGGCACCTGCTCTAAACCACAACCTTTTGTTGTCCTCCACTTTTGTATCCTCATTGTACAAGTACAGACACTTGTACACAAGTACAGTACAGAAAATTATGTTGGATGAGGAGGGCAGCGGGCTACCACTTAAACATTCACCATTCATGAGGCTGTCTTTTGTGTTCTTCATCTTTTTCTTCGGCCTATCATGAGATGCAGTAGACATGAGATCCTCTTCTGAAAAGCCAGGTATCATCTTAAAATACTGACCATTGTAACTTTCTAGTCAATTTTTGTGTATTTGTTTGCTGTTAGCCATTTTTTCCCTACCATTCCACTGTTCATCAAATAAGAGCAACATGAAGTACCTTTTGAGTTTGCAACAAATATTTATTTAACAAAATGGATGCCACCAACATATCTCCAAAATGCAGGTATGTATAACAAATGTAACAACAGTTGGTTTCCAAAATGAAATCAACATCAAATTTAAGGCAGGATATTCTGTGAGTTTTCATGCAAGAGCATATTCAAATGTTCCTTTATCCAACCCCTCAACTTCATCTTCCCATGTGGAAGAAGGCATACTGCTGTAGGGGTCTAGCAAGATTTTGAAGCATCTGATAATTAGAAGTCCCAAGAAAACACACAAAATCCCCACAAAGGCAAAGCCAGTTTTTTGTTCTAAAGTCAGAGGGAAGGCAGACATTTCGTTGACACTCATGCTGGCTGAGGTGTTGCTGCAGTAATTACTGCTCATCCTCGGGTATCACATCCTGGTGACTCTGTGGGATTTTCACCTCTGTTGCTTCTTTTCCTGCATAGAAACGTCAAATCAGTGTGGTTAGCTCTAAATGGGGTGCATATATCTGAGCTGTAGCATATGAGCACTCGAAAATGAAAACCAGCTTGGATTTTAGAAGTGTCCTGTTGTTTTCTCACATTTAACTTAATGTGATAAAATTGCGACTAATAGTCTCTACACAGCATTCCCTTACTGGCCTCTGTTTTGAGACTGCAGACTTGCAATTTTCTGGCTTTCTGTCTCCTCAAAACAGAAATTTCAGTCGTTGCAAACAGCATTTTGTGGGTCTGGGCACAAGTCTACAGATTGTGATGTGGCAATACTCTAAGGTCTCCACATGGAGAAACCTGCTATGTTTCCTGAAATGGCTTTACACCTCTGTGCTTAAACTAGTTAAATTTGCATTGACATTAAAGGCAATTCCAGCTAAATAATGTGGGTTTTGCTAATTTGATTTAGCTCAGAGTCTACATAAATAGGTCCAACTTGTAAAATAAAAGATTGTGTGAGCAATTTTAGTGAAGTCTTGGGCTCTAGTTTCAGAAAAAAATCCTGTGTGTATTTTGAGTTGTAAGAAAGTAAGCAGATTCCTAAAATTACCCCTTCACCTTTCTCTACACTTGCCCACTCTTGTGCATGAGCAAAGACTGGTGGAAGAAGAGATAACAGAATTAAACTCCCTTTCCCTAAATCTTGCTCTCATTTGTTTCTTCCCCTTGGTCTTCCCCGTACATACCCTGCCATTTTTACAGGCACAGTAAACAGCAGATCTGCCCGTGCTGCTGGCGTTGCTCGGGGAATGACCCTGGCGTGTCCTATGGGGGCAGACTGTTCAAGCAGCTCCACCCTGCTGCTGCCACCAGGAGAGCTCTGCGTGTTTCCAGACGGGGGAAACTCCTTATATTTGTCTTTTTAAGGAGATTTTACATGTGGATTTTACTTGGGGATAAATTTACTTTCTTTTGTGACAGTGGGAGTACTGGAAGGACTGGGACATCAAAAGAGCCAAAGGACAAAGACATTTTTATTCTAAGGTTAGTGCTTGAGGGTTTTTGGCTGTTGCTAACACCTATTTAACAAACGTGCCTCAGGGGAAACTCTTTTTGTTAACAATTCAACATCTTTTTTCCCCAGGGAATTGCCACTATCCATTTATTTCTGGGCAGAGTAATTAGGCCACTCAGAGCTCTGTGCTGCCATGGCTACACTGCTTCAGGTACCTGCACTGCTAAACCAGGTTAAAGGAAGTTCCAGCATCCCTACTCCGTACTGCAGCCATGGCTGGCAGGAGCCATACTCTGAGTTAGCCTACAAGTAAAAACAACAGAAAAAGTAAAAATAACTTTTTTGTTATTCAGTTGATGTTCCTGAGCAGACAGAAATGGGCAGAACTTTTATCTTGTTTGGTGTCTCCTTTCTTACTTCAGAATTTATGGTGGTTTAGACTATTATTCTAAAGAACAAAAAATTTTAGAACAAAGATCAAAACAGCAAAACACAAATATTTATTTTTTGGTAATAAACAGTTCAGTAAATATTAAATAATGTTTCCTGTTGGTCTTTACACCTTTTCCAGAGCATAATAACCAATATTCTGATTATTCTATAGAGCTGTGTATGAGTTCCTTCCTTGTTTTGAATTACATTCTGCTCATTGGGTCCTGCTGTTTTAATTCCTATTAAGAAGGAAGAAAGATCCAGATATAGCCTATAGGATTAGAAATAATGTCAACAAGCAGCAATATTTATTTTCTGAAAATACATGATAGGTAAAGCCCACCTGCTGTATGGATTTTCACTGGGCATACTTCCAATTTTTCTATTAAGTTTGACCTTCTGCAGGAAAAAGAATCACAGAAAGTTCAATATCACAAATTTATATTAGAAATTAGTTGATTTGAGCAAAAGCTAGTCAAGAAAAAAAAAACTTTCCAAAAGTCATAGTGCATTGGGTTATAAAAATTAAAAACAAGACATACAGGGAAATTATACATAGTAACTACCTGGCAAAGCCAGACCAAATAAAAACCCATTTGCTCTCTTGAAAGACATTGAGAAGAATGTTAGGGATAGGCTGGCCATGGAGAACCCTGAATTTGAGCTGAATCCAGACAAATGTGTTTGTGTTTGACATAACATTTCTTCACCACAGACAGTAATTTTCCAAGAATATGACTTCCAGCCTTACTAATTTTGTAGTTTACACACTAGAATTAGATGGAATTTGTTTGTACATTATGTGCTTGTCAGGAGACATTATGGGACAGATCTCTGTGCAAAGCTTGATTGATACTAAAACGTGGAAAAATTGATATCTTACTCTTATTTAACAAAAGTTTGCCAGAAAATGCTGCATAAGAAAACTGAATTTTGCTTGGGGGGTGGGGAGGAATTGGTTCTGGGAAACTCTAATTTGCAGCTTTGTGTTCCTCTGTTCCTTGTGCTGAATTTCAAAAATTGTAATTGAAGCCTTAAAGTTCACACAAAATTTTGTTCTAATTATGTATCCCCGAAACTGTGGTACCAAGACTGACCTTGAGTACCTTTTATTGCTTTCCCATTTTAATGCTGGACACAGGTTAGATATCCTCTCCCAGTTAGATATTCTGTCATTTGCTGCAGTGTATCTGTCAAAGTCCTGAGTCAGAAGACTGTGAATGCTAACTAACCTGGCCTGGATCCCAAAATCCTCAAAGATAGCCCTTAGGACAGCATCGTGGGGACAGGCATTTTATCGTTTATAATCTGCAGAGCCATTTTGTGGGGGCTGGCCCCAGACTGAGCTCGATCTTTTTTTTTTTTTTTTTTGCAGGTCAGATCTCTTCTCCTCCTTTAATTCATTAGCCATATAAAGACTGGCAAAAAGAAAGGCTCCTTACCATCCTGCTGTGAGATAAAAGGCCACTGGAAGTCCTTCTGGGGCCAGAAGAAAGAGAGTCCCAAAGAAAATAGGAATGAGGAAATACTTAACACTGAGCTAAGAAAAACAGAGGTATGAGTTGGGGGTGCTGGCTGCACCTATGTGAGATGAAGGGGAACACCACGGGTACTGGGTACTGTAAGGTAGCTGAGGGAAGATGTCAAAATTCTTATTCTAGCAGGAGCACCAGCCCAACTCTGCCAGTGTTTGGTGTGGATTGGATATCCCAGCCCCAACTATTTGGTGGTTTGGGGTGACAGGGTGTCACTTTTTTCAGACCTAGCCTTTACTTTCCTGTTTACAGAGAGACTCGAGGAAATCAAGAAGTAACCAAGATAATCTTCCTTGTGTTTTGCGTTTCAGACCTTCTCCCACAGAACCTCCCTACAGGATTTTTTTTTCTAATGGCTCAGTACTCAGGAAATGAGTTCTCTTCACTCCATCTCAAGCTGGGAGCATTCATTCTCTTGGCACGACTAAACCTCAGGTGCCTAAGAACTCACTTCCTAAATGATAGTTTGTAACAAAATGGACCCCATCAGTGGCCATCTGTTCTCTTC
>JAHLSL010013310.1:978494-1002247 GCA_025920805.1 Petroica traversi | reverse complement strand
CCGCAGGGCAGGGCTGGGCTCCGAGCCCCGGGCTGTGCTACCTGGCAGGCCCGTTCCCACGGGATACTCCTGCGGGAGTGTTGCGCATCGTTTCTGGTGCCGTTTACGTTTCCACTTTTTGCCGAAGCGATGTTATTTGTAAAGCCGTTGAACTTCTCTTTGTTTACGTGAGAATGGTAAGACAGCCCTATAGCAACTTACTTTCTAAAAACAACCCCCCACATTTATGCACGAAGTTTTTTTGGAAACTATAACATTTTCATACACGGAGTATGTAAAATTGCCTTGTATAGTGGGTCTTAGTATAAGGGAGCTGGAACTGCTGGCTCTCTGGAACAATACCTTGAATAACTTAGTGTGCATGGTTGTGCATGGATGTCAGGTTTTGAGTGTTGTCACTTTTTACATGAACTAGGTTTTGGCCTCAGATTGTTGGAATTTCAGTATCTCTTCCAATCTCATTCTTATCTTGGAGGGAAAATACATTTACAGTAGACTTACTGTTACAACACATCAAAGCTGTTGATGTGTGTGAAGTTTTGACATGTTCTAAGCAGCACTGTTCTGATACTGTTTTGTTTAAAAAAATGAATGTGGGATCAACTTCAAAATAAAGCCAGAGGAATAAAGATGTACTTCATGCCTTTACTTGAATCCCTGTGAAATGTGGTTCAGTTTACAAGCTATAAATTCCACTTTACTGTAAAATAAAAGTTGTGGATTTGGTTTTTCTTCCCCTGGTCTGGCCCTCAGCTTCCAAACTGCACAGATTAGAATTGAATTTTCACAGGGAGGTTGTCACCCTTTTCCCCTTTTAGGTGTGTAATTTAATTGCCAGTTGATGTTGCTACTGTTGAAATGTGGTCATTTCTCTTTATCTCTCTTGTCAACAATGTCTTCTTTTCCCTCCAAGACCTCACAAGCAAATGAAAAATCCCAGTCATTCTGCATGGTAGAAGTGACAGCAATAATGGGGCGTTCTTGGTTACAGTGATACCAATCTTACTCTTTCTAGTCGTTCCTCAAAAGGTTGTACAAAGAATTAAGCTGTCCGTCTGTAAGTGAATGTATTACTTTTTAAAAAAAGTTTCATTAACCTGGTTGGTTTAGCACTTATTAAACTGGAAAGGAATCCTGGCTCAGTTTGCCACTTCTCTAAGTTTATTGTATTGGGCAGTGGAACTGTTAAGCAAAAAAAGCTAAAAAAAAAGCTAAACTGATCTCTGTGCTTTGGAATCACATGTTGTGAACTTCCTCCGTTTCTTTCTGCTTATCTTATTATGGATTCTTGTGAGGAGAGAAGTTTGTTTTAAAAAAATGAAGTTTTAGGGCTTTCATGTTGATGTATCTTGTGCTTATTTTTAGGCTTCTAGTTTTGCATGTGGAAAGCTTGTCTTTTGTCTCCAAAACTTTATGGAAAGTTCTAAATTTTTTTTTTTTTCCCCAAAAGGTATAAGTGGTCTTTCAAATCAATGAGAATATGAACTTTTCTTTAAAGAACTAATTGTAGGCATCTTTTTTCCAGTCCTAGGAATGGTGATGGTCTGTGATTTCACAGGCAAATATTAATTTAATCTATGAAATGTGTAGCTCATGCAAAAGGTAAAGATTAGAAATTACTGTTGTTTTTCCCTCATGAAAATCTCAATTCATAATTTCTGAGTCTGTCTTTTCTGTGGTCTGTAGGTGACTAATGTGACATTGCTTTGAATGTGTTATTTGATTGAAATTATTTTTATTATTCAAGGAGGAGGGTAATAATTGTAAAAGGATCTCTACCTCCAGCTTGTTCAGTGGCCTGTGTTGGTTTTGGCAGATGAGTTTTGCAAGAAAGATTGTTTCTTTAATTAATCCTCTATTTTCAGCAGCCTGACTGTGATTTCCAGACCAAGTGCAGTGTGGCTTTGTTTTCCAGATTTAGGAGTTTATGCCAGGCTCATATCTTCTGTGCTCTCTGGTGATTCGTACAGCCAGGTCTTGCAGAGCCTGGATTCCGTATTTGGAGACCTGTCTCATCCTGTGCACTACATTGAGCACCAAGGGGCTGTTTCATAATCCTTTAAGCAGGAAAGAGCTTAAAAGGCTGAAGAGAATCCATTGCTCTAATCCTAAAATTTAAGGAAGAACTCAGATTATTACCAGGAGTCTTGGTGGGCAGGAGTTTTGCATTTGCAAATGAGATTGGACTGGAAGGTACTGATCTTACTGGAAGAAGATCTGATACTCTGCTCTCTGCTTCCTCCCTGGATCCCTCCAGTTCCTGCATTGTTCCCTTAATTTCAGTTCATTACACAGCCACACAAGAATTACATTGTCACACAGATGAGTTGCTGTGGAGGAGGGGTGATGTAGAGGGAAGTTGGAGGGTGCTTGAACCAGATAAAGTTGTTTTAAATGTTTTAAATTTTACAAATACTTGCCTCAGAGGAGTATCCATGCATTCCCCAGTTGCTAATCCTCCCTTAATCCACTTGTAAACACAAGGACTGTGAAGTTAATATCATATGAGTATTTCAAAACTGGGGAAAAAGCCATGGGAGAAATATGGATGTATTTGAATATACTCCTCCTTGAAAAGTGTCCAAGCTTGAGTAGATAATACATTTAGCTTAATGCAAAGATCCTTGCATGTACTGTGAGTGCAGGGCTGCTACTAATCACTGTTTTTATAGCTGTGCAGAGAGCTGAAAATTCATCAGTTAATCAAAATCGCTGGAGTTGCTGTATGCTGTGGTTGTAAAACTGAAATGCCTGAAACCTTCCAGAGTGTCTAAATGACATGAAAACTAAGCCTTATGAAATGTGGGAAATTTAGTAAAGATAGTGATGTAATTTAAGGAGGGGTTCACAATCATTCATTTCTGTCAATCCTGTAGGACATTGCCTTCTAATTGTTCTAACTGAAGATGCTAATGATGGCTTTTAAAAATACATGTTTCTGTAAAAGTACTTTTGAAGTTTCTCTTTAAGTAGACAGTGATGTGTACTTAAAGATGCTAAGTAGCATCTGTTTAGTGGATTCCATTTGTGTGGCTTTATTCAGTGGATTCTTCCAGTTCAGCAGTTTTCCTTTTTAAAAGTAACAATCCAGGCATCTTGAACCTCTGTTAGCGTGCTAAATGACCTTGTGTTAGTAACAGTATCAGGAGTGCTGAAGAGTTTTTTTTTTCTAATTGTGTTAAAAGTGTATGGTCTTATGAAGTTGAGATTTAGGCAGCCTTAAAAGAGAAGCATCAAATTTTCTTGCATTTTCATCTAAAAATAAAAATATTTTAAAAGGAGAATTTTGGTGCTATTTGTCAAGTTTTGAAAGATTGAGGGCCAGGCGTCTGTTATTTTGTTTTTAGTGGGTAATACGTAGTTACTTAATTAGTCTTAGCTTCATAGCATGGCTTAATACAGCTATTTCCTATGCATTTTGTGAGTTTTCAAAATGTAGTAGTCTTAAGCAATGAAACTGGAAAAGTATTTCTTGTTCGTCACCGAGTTTTAATTTCTGTCTAACAGCAGTCTGACACAAATTGTGAATAAAAATTATTAATGAGGTAGATAAAACATAATTTGATATAAAACCCATAGAAGTTGATTTTGATATAGTATTATTCCAGTGAATAGATAATATGCATGAAGCATCCTGAGCTGTTTCAACTCTCAAGCTTAGATTGTTTCTACTCTCATTTCTGTGGTGAATATCCTGTAACTGTGTGGTGTGAAAATTACCAAAGCATCAAGGCATGGGATGCTATAGCTGATTTTCACTTTTTCTGCTTTGGTCTTTGTTGTAGTTCATAGTTCCAGCTTTGAGTCTTGACAGACAGGATATGCTGGCACAGTTTGCCCAGAATTGTGGATGCCCCATCCATGGAAGTGTTAAAAGTAGGATGGAGCCCTCAGTAAGCCGATCTAGTGAGTGATGTCCCTGTCTATGGCAGGGGACTTGGAATTAAATGGTCTTTATGGTCCCTTCCAACCCAAACCATTCTAGGATTCTATGGTTTTGTGAAATGGAATGCAAGTGAATTAGTAAAATGTACTTTACTTAATATTGCAACATTTTTTTGGTTTTGATAAAATAGTATATTTTGGATTTATTCTGGTAGTGTGAATTCGTTTTTCCTAATTTGAAAAGCAGCATTTGACATCCTGGGAATTCCAATAGCATAGGAGATACTCAGTTACATAGGTAGGAAGTAGGATAGTCTAATGATCCAACACAAGACTAATAGTGTTTTTGTTTGGATTTTTATTTTTTAATGTAGGGATAATGATGAGACTGCAAAAGAAGGGAAAGCACCTGTGAAAGAGAAGTTCGTTGCAAAAGCGAAGGCGATCCCTTCTCTTGGAAACAAGAATAGATTCCACCCCTATGCAAAGGAGAAGAATGCAGGCTCTGGAGACAAGAAGGCTGTTAATCGCAATAGGGTTTTTATTAGCAACATCCCGTATGACATGAAATGGCAAGCTATTAAAGACCTGATGAGAGAGAAAGGTAACTTACTCCTTATAATACACTTCACACACAAACCTGTAGGGCTTAAATGCAACTGATGTGTCCTTTGAGCCACACAGATTTGATTTGACTTTTTTGTTTTGGCCTTTACTTGGTACATCTATCTCCCTTCCCCCTCTTTCATCCGAGACAATTGCATTGCAGGGTAGGCTGGGTAAATGAAGTGCTCACAATCTTCTGCCATTCTGGTGTGACAGTAGAGAGTATATGCATGACCTCATCAGTTCTTAAAGAGATTGTGTTTTGTCTAGTTGTAGTTCTTGTAGATTTTTTTTCTCTAAGGGCTATTGTATTTAAGCAACACATGAAGTGTGTTAACCTGAATAATAAGGGATGTCTTTCAAAAGTTGTTTTGTATTTCTTTGGTGGAATCTGGCTGTGGCATTAACTTCGTCTGCATTGTCACTACTGCCATGACTGTTTGTCTGGAGCTTTGTATTAAAAGCTTGTTACTATTGTTGCAGTTCTGATAGAGAAATCTGACTACCCCAAAAAATGTATTGTAAATTTGGGGTAAAATAATGATAATATATGGATTTTGTAAAAAGTTAGTTCTGTGTTTTCCTTGAAAAATTGATTCTTCAAAAGTAATGCAAAGCACACTTGGCTTTTAGGCTGTGAAAAATGCCAGACCCCCCCTTCTGTAACTGCTGGTTTATCTGTTGTAAGGTGACATGACTATTTGATTGGTTTATTTACTTAAACTTCCTACTTTAGAAAGTGAGTCGCTTGCTGTGAAATATTTGATGTGTAAATTTGGTTATTATTGAAGGCAAACTTTTGATTGAAGATATTCAGGTAGAAAGTCACCTTAAAACAGGTGTTGTGAGTAGGATGATAAATAACACTTTTCAGTGAACGTTGACGTTTCATTTGTTAGGTTAAGGGACTGTGTATATCTGAATTTGTTCACCAACTATATCATACTGGCCAAAATATGATCTGTAGTATGAATTAGGTTAAATATAGTTGTTTGTTTTTAGCTTTTGAGAATGTGGCTGCTGCATATTTCTGAAAACTAGCTAAATTATATAGCCATTGACAGGAGGTATGTTGGTCTGGTTTTGATTGTTGGTGAATAATAGGTGATTCTCTGTAGACTTGTGCACAGGGGCACAGTAAAGAAAGATACTGGTGTTTAAATGCATTGTCTCTTGGTATTTTCCCTTTGTATGTCTTATGTAGTTGGTGAGGTTACATACGTGGAGCTGTTTAAGGATGCTGAAGGAAAATCAAGGGTAAGTGCCGTGGGCAACAATCTGCTAGAGGTTTAAAAGTTCCTCAGCAGTTTTATTTTTGTATAATACCTGTACCAGTTATTGGAAAGTAAGTTTCATTTTTACACTGATTTTCATTAAGGTAGCCTTGAGGATTCTGTATTAGAAGTAGTCTGAAACCTTCATGGAACTCACACTAGCTGGTTGGAAGGGACAGAGTACTTCTGTAAATGTTAACAAATGGCATTTACTTAGTTCTTCTTTTTAGCCAACACCTTTGTCTTTGTTCAAATCTGTTTCATATAAAGGACGTGCAATAATCCAATAATTTTATTAAATTTTGTTAGTTTAGTATTCTCTTCTTGGGGCCAATAAGTATAAAATGTTAGCTAAGAATATACTGGGTGAAGTGCCTGATTTCACAGCTTTGCAGGGTCGGTACTTTTAAACAGTGGGTTAATGCATTTACTTTCTCAAAACTAAATGGATGGACATGGTTGGTAGCCAAAGAGTGCCTGCAATGAAGCACTAATAGTGAAGAATGTTAAAGCTTCTCTGTCTTCTGAATAATAGTCAAAAGTTTGGCCAATAGCAGCTCCAAACCTGCAGTGAGAACGTGAGAAATGCAGGTTTGAGTCTAAACTGAGGTTGTATCACTTGTTGTAAATTACTTTCCTTAATACTTGTTAACACTAAAACATGCTGTCAGCTTTGCTATACTTAAAGAAATCCTCAACTCTTTGGTTTATTAGAAGGATTCTGGTGCAGTCAATAAGGTTATTTTCTTATAAGGTAGCTTCTCAATTATGCTGTATTAAGGAAGAGGGACGCAGGCTGCTTGTTCATTGTACTGGTGTACTTGATGTAGGTAGATTGAATTTTGTAGTTAATGGACAGCTTTTAATGACATGATGAGTGCCTTGATTGGTTTTTGGTTGTGTTTTGGGGTTATTTCCTCCCACCCTTTCCCTCCCACCTCCTCTTCCCAATTATCCTTACATGGATCTGTGTGGCATTTTTCCAATTCTGGTTTGACTCAAAGAGCGTAAGAGACAATGTATTCTCTTGCATTTGAACGGTATGTATGCTGAGAAAGTAGGAGAAATTCAGATTGGCTACTACTAAAGAGTATGTGTTATGGATTTTGAAGCTGAAAATAACTTGTATAGTTACTTAACAGTGAGCTGGGATCTTTAACTGGAATCTTCATTGCTTTATCATATGTGCTGACTGACTTCTTGTTTTTTTGCTTGTTTTCTCTTTACATATGATGATAAATCTCATGGATATAGGGTTGTGGGTAAGTTTCTTTTTTTATGTATTTATAAGCATACTGCTATCCAAACATTCTATTAGTTCTGGCATGTTAAACTTTATTTTAATACTCTAAATGTTTTCATCTTTTTCTAAGTGTGGTTGAATTCAAAGATGAAGAGTTTGTTAAGAAGGCATTAGACACTATGAACAAATATGATCTTAGTGGAAGACCCCTGAATATTAAAGAGGTATGTCTATTGCTGCTGTTCTGAATTTGAAATAGTGAAGATACTAAAGCTACTAAGATAACAATACAGTGTTTTGAGAATCTTAGATGTGTAATTTCAGGTTTCATTTTTTATTAAATTTTCTAAATGGGCTGAACTGCCTGTTGGCTTGCAGAAGGTTGGATACTATGCCAAGTAAACTGACAAAAAGTCAAAATAATCTAATGCTGTTTTTTGTTAAAACCACTTTCCTTCATATTCTTAGCTTAGTGTCATCAGGTCTTTACCTGTGTAATTCTATGTTTACGTTTCTTACCCGCTTCAAAATATAGCAGAGGATGAGCTGATTACTAGACCGCCACATACGTGCAAAAATGGAGCTGGAAACAGAGAAGTTGTGCTGTCTGGAAAGTGAAATAATGTCAACAGTTCTATTGCAGTTCTGTAGTATATGATGGTTTCTGATGCAGTTCTTCTTGTCCTGTTACAGTTTTAATAATGGTTTTAATAAATAATGCAAAATCACCACCTTATTAAATTAATTCAGTTCTTGGAAGAAAGTGCTAGACTGACAGTCCTTTAGCTTGAAATTTTTTCTACTTGTCCATATGCTAGGTACAGCATATGAAGTGGCAGTGCACGCTTCCTCAGCAAGTGCTTTGCCAATATGCCTCAGCCCTCATCTGAAAGGACCAACCTCTAGAGGTGAGGGAATTAGGTCTCCATGCTAATTCAGTTCTTGATCCCTGTGACATGGACAAGCATATTTATTAGTTGATAATTTTGATGGGTTTGTGCAGAATTTCAAATGCTACAATTTTGTTTGTTGCCAGTCCTGTTGTTGATGGTTAAGTGGCTTCATTTGTGCCCATGTTTCAGGATCCTGAAGGGGAACACGCTCGCAGGGCACTGCAGCGGGGAGGAGGACAGTTTGCAGGAGGGCATGGACCTGATGCAGCACCTGGAATGATGAATTTACCACCTTCTATTCTCAATAATCCAAACATTCCTCCTGAGGTTATCAGTAATTTGCAAGCAGGGAGGCTTGGATCCACAATTTTTGTTGCCAATGTAAGCTGAAAACTGTATTTTATAACTTTATAACTGTAACGTTTGATCTTTGTAAGACATCTTATACCTGTGTCATTCAGTTTTAGTATAAAGAGGAGTTGGGAAATTAGTTCACAGGTAGTATATTCCATTGAAAATGTTGGATATGTGTTCAGATCTTGGCCATGGAAAGATACATTAAACTCTTGAGATTGACATGCACTTTTAATTATTGCACAGTCATCTGCTGATTCAAGAACATTTTATGTATCTTTTCACTATATTTAAAATTGCATTTCTTTTTTATTAAATATATACTTCAGTTTATCTTGCTAGTTACTTTAGACTAACAATAAAGTTCCAATAAATACAATGGTTCAAGTTCTTTATTAGCACGAAAAACTGTTGTATTTATATGAGATCTTGTGGAAGTACAGCTGCCCTTCTCAAGAAGCAACCCAATGTTAGTATGTTAATTAGACTAAAATACCTGTATGTAGAATAAATGGTTAACTTTTTGGACTTTGATGCAGTATGTGTATATTACAAAGTTTCCGCTATTTACAATTATCAAGCATTTTGTCAATGAAGAGTTAACAGCAGTGTGGAAAATCTCTTCCAAATGTAATGGCAGAACAGAGATGTGCACTGAAATCACTGATATATTTCTCTGTTTAAGCTTGACTTCAAAGTTGGCTGGAAGAAACTGAAGGAGGTATTCAGCATTGCTGGAACTGTGAAGCGTGCAGACATCAAAGAAGATAAAGATGGCAAGAGTCGAGGAATGGGAACAGTTACCTTTGAACAAGCAATTGAAGCGGTTCAAGCAATATGTATCCTTGGTTTTGAAAAATAATTGATCATATATTGATTAGTTTTTAATGGCTTCTGACAGCCATTACTTTTGAAATGGTGCTTATTTGCCTTCTAGCTATGATATAGGGACTAGAGAGTAATTCTGTGCAGATTACATTTGTAATGACTGAATTTGCTGCTAAATTCTAAAAGTCCTGATAATGTTGAACAAAATTAAAATATTTGGCAGTATAACAATTGTGAAACTAATTTTAATGTACCTAACAGCTTGTATTGCATCTTCTGGCTCTTGAATTCGAAAGATAAGGTAGGGGAAGATAAGACTCGTAGTAATTGTACAGAAATAAAATAAGTTATTACATTGATTCTTCATAAATGGTTAAATTGCCTTCTTAGGTTTCCTTGACTAGTGTTTCTTCAGCTATGTTCAATGGGCAATTCCTGTTTGATAGACCCATGCATGTAAAAATGGTAAGTTGCTTTCATTTCTTTCTACTTCATATGTCTCTGCCAAACCATTGAAAGGATCATAGCATAACATCTTTGTTTTTTATCAGGATGACAAATCAGTTCCTCATGAAGACTTCCGTGTTGTGGACAGCAAAAGCTCACAGTTACCTCGTGAGTGCTTGCTCTGTTTTCTACTCCTTGTACTTAGTGTATGGTGATACATGTTTTGGCACAGTTTAGTATTACTTTTGCTTACTGTGGTCACTGATTCGGAGGAAGGTCTCTCTTCTGATCATGATTTTTTCTTTTGTTTTTGAGGTGGTCTTGGTGGCATTGGTATGGGACTTGGACCAGGTGGACAGCCCATCAGTGCAACACAGCTGAGCATGGGCGGTGGAATGGGGAGCATGGGTCCAGGAGGTAAATCAGTGTTCTTCATTTTTAAGTTACACAGAAGCTGGTTTAAAAATTTTAAAGTTTAAAATTGTCATTTCTGTGTTTGGAAAAATGACAGACTTTTGACAAAGCAGACCTTGTGTAGTGTGCTTTTGAGATTTTAACTCTGTCTGACTTTTTAAAAATCCATTAGGATGTAACTAAGAGTTGTTTATCTTTTTGGTTTAAAGGTATGGGAATAGACGGCCCAGGATTTGGTGGAATGAGTAGAATGGGAGGCGGTACGTGCAATGAAGTTTTTTGCCTTAAATATTTTTTTAATACTGTATAGAAAACACTTTTCCTTATATTACAGGACTTCCTGGATTTCGTGGAATGGAAGGAATGCCTAACATGGGAGGATTTGGAGTCAACCGAATGGGAGGTAGTTGAACACCGTTCCTGTACACAGATTAGTTTGCGAATATTTATTTATTAAAGCTTTCCATTTTGGGTTGGATAATATAGATGAGTTCAAAGGAAGTAGTTTCATGAGTGGAGGCCTAGGAACTGGCAGGAGAGTTGAGTGTGTAATAGATGCCTCTGACTTGTGCATTAGACTCACTTCTATTTAAACAAGCAGCTGTGAAACAAGTGTTGTAGGAGCATCAACTTAGATGTAAATAACAGAATATTCCTTTTTGCTTTGCTCTTTACAGAAATGTTCCGTGGTGGAATGGGAGCAAACATGGAAAGAGAATTTGGTCGTGGTGACATGGCACTGAACCGTGGCTTTGGAGAGTCTTTTGGAAGAATGGGTATGGTAACTTAAATTTTCTGTGACATAGTGTTGGAAGAATTTTGCAAGAAGAAGAAGAGACATGGTTTCATTTGGTCATCTTCTTCTGTCCCTTCTCCCCTAGTCCTTACTGTAAGGATGTAATCTAAGTGTTCATTACAGCCACCGCTTAAGACAGAGGTTCAGGTGTGGAGATTTTTTTCCCTCTGTAAAATATAAATAAAATAACTATTTGAGGAAAGCATTTACCTTCACACTGTTTATTTTGTGGTTTATATTGTGGGGTATTAAACTTTGGAGTATTGAAGTATATGCTTCAGATAATCCTGAACAAGCTGTCCATGTACAGCTTTTGTAACTTCTATAAGCTTGTTTTGCAAATGCATGGTGTAATACTATTTTTACTGCAAATCAGGTAGCGTTGGACAGGAGTGGTGAATTTTGGTGCCCTCAGTTTTTGTCCTGCCTTCTGAGCTCGTGCAGCTCAGAATGGTATTTATTGGCCTCTTCTGTAATTGAACTAGCATTATTTTGCTTATAGATGGTGTCTTGTTTGCAGTAACCCTCGAATGAGTTACTCTTCCATCTTCAGAGGTGTGGAAGTGCTCAGCAGTAGAGCCTTCTTGCCCTTTGTTACTGTGCTGGATGAATCACAGAATCATTTAGGTTGGAAAAGATCACCGAGTCCAACATTTGACCCAACACTGCCAAGACAACCACTAAACCAGATCACCAAGAGCCACTGTACACATCTTTTAAATCCCTTCAGGGATGGTGACTCCACCACTTGGTTGGTCAGCCTATTCGTATGATTGACAACTCTTTCTGTGAAGCATTTTTTCTTAATATCCAGTCTAAACCTCTCTGGTTTAACTTGAGGTTGTTTCTTCTTGTTTTATTGCTTGTTACTTGGTAGAAGACTGACCTACACGTCTCTGCAACCTCCTTTCGAGTAGTTACAGAGTGCAGAAAGGTGTCTTCCCTGAGTCTCCTTTTCTCCAGCCTGAACACCCCAGCTCCCTCATTCTTGGGCTCCAGATCAGCTTTGTTGCCTTTTTCTGGACACACCCCAGCACCTCGATGTCTTTCGTATTGTAAGGGGCCTGAAATGGAACACAAAATGCATTATAGGAGATGGCTGTTTTTCCTCTTCCCTGTTCCTTGTACCTTTCCATTCCCTTAATTCACCTCCTTGAAAGAGAAGAACTGCTAAGAGCATAAGGTTCATCTGGTCTAAGAGTTGGTTTATTTGGGTTTTTTTTTATTTTATTGGTTGAGGCAAGTCATAGCAAAGGTAACTGTTGTGTGCTTCTCTTCAATACTGATAATTGTGTAGAAGTAAGAACATCTTGTCCTTTTTGCTAGTCTTAATGCCTCGGAATGAATGTCTTAGAAATCAAGGGTATGCTTTCACTCTCGCTACTTGCATAAATATCTGTTTCCTGAGGGAAAATGCAAGGCCACTCCAGTTATGTTTCTGCAAGCAGTAGGCTTCTGAGTCTTCAGGTAACACGTTCGTTTAGAAATGCCTGACCATAGCTACTGTAAGAAGCTGATGTGGGTGTCTTTCATTCAGTAGATCCAGCAAGCTGTCAGTGATCTGACCATTTGGATAGTGTCCTGAGAACCAAATCAGAGATCCCCAGCTTAACCTTTAACAACAGAAGGAAATTGTAGGGACTTTCAATAGATACTGTGTTTGATGAGGGAAGGTCCTAATGTACTCCTGTTACAATATTTAGGTTAATGGTATCTTAAAAAGAAATACTGTGAAGGAATTTGGTTTTAGTAATCTTGAAATCAAGGAAGGCGTCTTTTATTGGGCTATAGTATCAGACTGGAATTGAGGATGTTTGATTTGCAACAGAATTGTTGACTTCTTATGCTATCAAGTTCATGTAAGATGAAGCCTTCAGTTTTAAGGTTGTTCTTCCCAATGTGGGAAATGGCTCATTTAGTTTTACCATGTTTGTGTTGCTGGCCGACTGTCAGAGGGGAGAGAAGCTGTAAAGAAATCAGAGTAGCTTAAATATCATAGTAGAAAAAGAGAAACTTATTTTACTTGCTAGATGTTCCTATTTAGTTTGTATAATAAAGGCACACGTTAAAGCGCCCTATAGAAAAACACTGCCAGGTAACATCAGTGCACTTCATTAGTGTGTGCTTTTGTTTTTTTCACTAACTGGTGGTTTCAGTGTATGTCACTTCATTATTTTTCTCTGTTTAGGTGGTGCAATGATTGGTGTTTTTGCAGGAGGAATGGGAGCACCTAGCATGGGCCCAGTAAGATCTGGAATGAGTAGGTTAACTTGTTTCAATAGAACATAAATGCATAGGCAATGTAACTATACAGTGTACACCTACTTGTATCAGAGGAACTTGCTGCAGTGTAGTCTTGCCACTGTGGAAAGTAGAACTCTTGCATGTGACAAGTCTAACAGCTTCCAAAGCTGTTTTGTTGAGGTAAAAGTTCAGAGGAAAACTGGCTAATACAGTCATTCCCTTAATCTTAGATTTGGAATGGTTTCAACTTCTAGTTTGGAGAAAGAAGTGATTAAAGTAAACTTGTGTTTCAGAAAAAAGACAGGCAGAGTTATTTGAGTAAACTTCATGAAGCTGAACCTCAGTAATCTGTCATCATTGAAATAAAAAATCAGCCTTGAATTTCAGATGTTCACCCAGTTTCATTTTGTGCAAAACTCCAATATTGAGTTTGTATTGCAGCAACTGTTGGAGTTCCACAGGCTAGAGCGGATGAGAAGCTAAAATGTTGCTAGTGCCAATCTTGAAAGGCATTAGGCTTAAAGAGAGAGTCATGAATAATCTTGATAGTTTTACTGTACATTAATTTTTAATTATGAATCCAGAAATATAGTATTTGAATGCTATTGCTCTTAGTTCTTCATATAAAATAAATTAATATATTTTATTCCACGTATGTACTTTTTATCTGGGCTTAAACCATGACACATAGGAAAGTTCATGCTCTTTACAGTACTTGCAGTAACTTTTCTTCTTGGCAAAAAAACACCTTCTCTGGAAGATTTTGTAATTAGGTGTGGGTATGGCTACCTTAAGTAAAGCTGAATGTAAATGCAGGAAGCAAAATAAACAACAGCGTATCTGGTCAAATTATCTGCATCTTAGTATTGCCACAGTTATTTATTTGATCTTTCTGGTAAAGGGTATGTTTTTATTAATTAAACAAGACAGCA
Source organism: Petroica traversi (assembly GCA_025920805.1). Taxonomy (NCBI): domain Eukaryota; kingdom Metazoa; phylum Chordata; class Aves; order Passeriformes; family Petroicidae; genus Petroica; species Petroica traversi. The sequence goes on along the minus strand of JAHLSL010013310.1, from coordinate 988,331 downwards.
TTTAAATCTGAATTCTTGTGTTCAACATTTTGCTACATTAGTTGGTATGACTAATAGCTCAATGAAGTTTGGTTTTACTTTTATTTTAGAACTGACACTCTGTATCTTGTAATACTTTCTCCTAAAATACTAGCCATGCTCCTCGATAAATGAACATGCATGTATAAAAGTTACTGTTTATGTTACAGCAGTTTTAATAAAGTTATTCTTCTCCTCACACAAGAACTTTATTTTACACCAAATACTTGTGTGTTTATTACACAAGGAGATATTATTTTATCTTCCATTTCTTTCTGTGTGTAGGCGGTGGAATGGGTGGTATGAACAACATGGCAGGAGGAATGGGAATGGATCGGATGGGCTCTGGCTTTGATCGAATGGGACCAGCCATGGGCGGAGGCCTGGACAGGAACATGGACATCGATCGAGGATTTGTGCCTGGCCCCATGGGAAGTGGCATGAGAGAGAGATTAGGCTCTAAAGGCAACCAGATATTTGTGAGAAATGTAAGCAATTAAATATATAGAAACAACAAGCTTATTTTGTGTGTATGTTTGAATACATGCTCTTTTTCTCATTGTAATATTTTTTTATCAATAATACTTTTTTATTCTAGCTTCCTTTTGACTTGACCTGGCAGAAGCTAAAGGAGAAATTCAGTCAATGTGGTATGTATATGAACCTTACCCCTGCTCATCTCCATGGACTTCATGTGTTATATGGTGTTTATTAGATAACACAGGAAGACTGTTGTCTGACTCTGAAGAAGAGTCTGGTTAGCTTAATCTTTCTTATTTTTCACCCAGCTTTCTTGAGTTATATAACTTTGGTTATATACCTTGGTCTTGTACAAGAATACAAGACCAAGGTATAGGCAGTGTAGACTCTGAGTGCTCACTTGCTATAAACTTTAACCTATTCCATTAATAAAATCACTCTTTGAAATTTTTCTCTTTTTGACATATTCCCTGGCCAGTAAGAGTACAATATAGTGGTTTTTTTGAGATAAATACATGCAGGAGCCTGCGTCTGTCCAGGTCATGCATTACTTCAGAAATGATGCTGCATCAAGTCAGCATTAGTAATTTTGCCAGCGTGGCACACAGGTTTTCTGAGGCATATAAATTATCCTGATTAGCTTATTTGCAGGCTTTAATGTTCCCTTTTATCTTAAGAAATAAAGGTTTGCTACAAATATTTAATAATTATTTTTATCTAAATCAGAAAAATTGCTCTTTTCACAGAAATAAGTGAAAAATAAAGCTTGGGTGTAGAAATACATGACATGTTTTGAAAATGCATTTTCAGAACAGAGAGCTTTAACTGAATTACAGGATGACTGCTTATTTTGGATAGACAGAAAAGATAAATAATTTAAAACATACTACTGATGCCTAAGACAGTCATCATAAAGCTGTTTACAGATTTGATATATATTAGAACTCACAATTCAATTATGAAAAATTTCAAGGTGTTGATGGTTTTTTTGTAGATTGAGGACATAGCACAACAGGTTCTTTTTTTTCTAAGTCTTTACCTCCTGGGCAACTTTCAGATAGTAGGTTTTTGGGTTTTTTTCATTATCTCTGTCAGCTAATGGATGTGGTAATTATGTTCAGTTGCTTTTATGAAGTATAAGCAACAGATTGTGTTCATGTCAGTGTTGTAAGGAAATACAAAGACGCTGTTCAATTTCTTTCAGTCCAGTTTTACATGATAATTCAAAATAAAAGGCTTTGTATTTCAGGGAAAAGTTTTTTGTTCCTAGTGACATTCTGGGGCTCAGGAGAGGTGTGCTACAACATATCATAAGCAAAATCTCATTAGATCCAGGGAACTGAATGTTCTCAGAGGTTCCAAGACATCTTCATAAAAATATTTCCTTGTGAGTTGAGTGTCCAACCTCAAGGAAGCTCAGCAGGAATTGAATAGTGCATGCTACTTTTCCACCACTCCCAGCCTGGTAACTTTATTGTTTTAAAGGCTTTTATTTCGCTCTCCACCTTCTTAACAAAATTGCTTGGTTATGACTATTGCTTGGTAAGTTTTTGTGATGAACATGGTGGACTGGATTAAGTTACAGTTTGGTTAATGCCTGTCAATACTCACATTTCTGTCAGTGTATGTAAATGAAGCACAAGTCTTTCCCTGAGCCTTATAGGGCACTTTTTTTTAAACTTGAGGTCAAATACAGGCATACTTCAGGAAAGATTCAAGATAGCAGATTTGGATTTGGATTCTTTCCTGCTGTTTTGTCCTGTGTCACCTTGCCTGAATGAGTGCATGTACCATCAATCTGAAAGTGCCAATTTCATATGTTCCCCTAGATTATACTTTAAATGGTTTTTTTATCACTTCTGAGTTCTTTAAGTTGTTAGTAGACTGAGGACTTGAAATAACTGCTGTTTAACTTATTTATTCAGGTCATGTAATGTTTGCAGAAATAAAAATGGAGAATGGAAAATCAAAGGGCTGTGGAACAGTCAGATTTGACTCACCAGAATCTGCTGAAAAGGCCTGTAGGATAATGAACGGCATAAAAATCAGTGGCAGAGAAATTGATGTCCGCTTGGATCGCAATGCATAATTTAAAACTGTGTGTTCAGGAACATTCCTATGTCTGTTTAGTTTCTCTATCTTAGTAAGTCATTTTTAGTAACATTGTATGCTTACAAAAGCTGTAAAAAGGAACTTCTAAATCCCACCAGCCTTTAACAGTATAGTGTTTAATATACTGTGATACTTGTTAACTGAATCTTACTATGTTTGGTTTTTAAAGACAATTTGCCTGATTTTTGTTGTTTTTTTTAGAGGCACTGAGCACCTGCAGGTCCCTATGGACTGTGGATGCTTTGGATGCTCAATGCCTTTGGAAAATTAGGCCAAGTGTCTCTAGTCATTCAGTTTAAATGAATGGTTATACTGTTTTTAATAAAATAAGCCATTTTCTCTGTTAATCTTCAGATTGCATAGTGGAATTTATTTAGTGTTTTCTGATTTTTTCCCCTCCAGTGTGTATCAACATTGTAATGTAAAAAGTAGATGTCTTTTTCAGAATTTTGGTTTTTCTATGTGTGTGTAGTCATACTGTAATTCTTGATTCTAAAAGAAAGGGCTCCATTTAGGCTGTGATGTTTTAATTCTACTTAATATTACTTTAATGACATGAATTAGTTCTGTATATAAGATTTAGAGCCCAATGGGAGTTTGGAGTTGGTTTTTTAAATTTTATTTTGACTAAATGAAGAAACTGATCTTTTTCTCCTGCTTTTATTTTTTTCATCGGCATAATCACTGATTAAAACTAGTTACCACAGACCCTTGTAGGATTGTTTCCTATGATGCCAAGTTCATATAAAATCGATAATACAGTAAATACCAAGTACAGGACAAGACAAATTGTTCCCAATTTTTTATCTATTTTCCAGCCATTCAGGTGAACTGCCAGAAAAATAAAAACAACAGAACAGATAAGAGAAATGGCTGTGTAGGTCAGACCACTGCTGTTCACTTCTATGGGTCCTGATGTATTTATGAAGGCAGTTTTTATAAACCAGGGTATTCCCAAACAGAGCATATCAAATACATTGGATCCTACAATGTTAGACATAGCCATATCTCCATTTCCTGTAAAAGAAGAAACACAAATAAGTTGGCTTAATTGTATCACATGAAATTGCCAAACTGCTTTGGAGGAACAGACTGCCAGCCCTCCATTTCTCACAGAGCCTCCTTTTCAGATTTTGCGTCAGAACTATAGTCATGATTCTACAGAACATGGGTACCACAACCATAAAACATCTCCCTAAATCACCAGCATCTGCACAGTTGCACTTAAAATTAAGCGAGACTGGCTATTATAAAGCCGAGTTATGTTTAAAATACCCAGACCTACAGTTGTGTTCTGCAGTAAAACTGTAATACTTGATCAACAACAAATAAACCAATCTAGAATACTTCTCTGAGATACTCTGAGAAGTTTTTAAATGTCTGAGCCACAGCTTTTTCAGGTAAGCTATTTATTTATTTTTAGTAAACTTAAGCTAGAATGTGGAGCACAAATTTTGAGGTTACTCCTTGAATTTATCGAAGTGTTGACTAGAATTCTTTGTTTTTGTAGTACCTTTTAAACACATCCATTGGCATAAGCCTAAATACTAAAATCTTTACCTTTTCGAGCCACCAGCACACTTGCAACTGTATCTGGTACACTTGTTCCTGCTGCCAGTAATGTGAGACCCATTACTGACTCTGGGATTCCCAGTGTTTCACCTGCAGTTGAGAAATAACAGTAGAAAATGCAAGTGTGCTTTCACTTAGGTTTCATCCAGAGAAAGTGCTTTGGACTTTGTTTGCTGGAGAAAGAATCAGTAATCATACAGTAATTTCAAATGGAATGTGTCAGCTAACTTGACTTACGTGTGAGGTAACTGAACCACGAAGCAGTTAAAACAAAGAGTAACAACAAAGAAATATCCTTTGCTTGTTCTTCAAGTCTCCAGTAGTCAAGACAATAGCAATTATGATTTTTTTCTTGCAGATAAAGTAGAAGTTTAAATATCTAACAAATTACTACCTTTTTTTCCCCCCCTCAACTTCTAGAAAATACTGTAGTCTGTCTTACAGTTTTGGGCATCTCCTTGTTAGTGTTCAAAAGCCTCATGAAGCAATAAGTCTTATAATCACCCTCTTTAATCCCTTTAGAGGGAGGGAGAAAAGCACATGAATTTTCTTGGGGAGGACAGTCATTAGATATTACGAGTATACTGTCTCAACTACATGCATGTACCATTTCACTCCAATTAGAAAGTGATTTGGAAGAATCAAAGTGCAGAATTTTTATAGGACTTGTAAGTACAGGTAACCCTTTAGAAGTATGAGTTCCTTTAGAGAAATACTCTTGGAAAAAAAGTTTTAAACTTTTAATAAAAGGGCAGCTTACTTTTCCCTAATCTCTTATTTTTCTTAGCTCCAAATGCCCTGCAACCATATTAATTTCTAACTTAAAATACAGGGATTCTTCAAAACCGTTTTAGCAGTTTTACCATTCAGAGGCATCAATATGCTGAAGTATTTGATACCTCTAGTCAGGCTACAAAATAATTAGTTTTTCTTAAACTTTTTTGTTCACTTTTTAAATTGTTGAAATCTGAGTTCTTACTTGAAATATTTTGACACATTTAATAGGAACATTTTTTTTTAAATAAGAGGAAGTATGCTAAGCTAGGTCAGCAGTGCTTGTCTATTACTTACCAGCTTAGTCTAGAGCAGCCCAGTAAATTTATGTTTGAACTGTTTGTTGGTTTCAGAGGGACTAACATGATCCTGTTGCAGAATTTGTACTCTTTTTATCCTTCCATCACTCCTAATAGATTTGTAGGATCAGGGACCAACAAATCAGTTTTTATAAACCATCCAGGCTGGAAAATAATGGTTCAAACCAAGGTGAAATATGAATGAACCGGCCTTATATACCCAGCATTAGTTTCTAGGCCTCTGAAGGTTGTAACACAGAATATAAACTCAGGAGAAACTAATTTTTCTTTTTATTAGATAGATTTATCTTCTATTTAATGTGTAGGGGTTTATTCTTTTTTTGTGGCAACTGACCATAATGATGGAATAGTCTTATTTTTCTAGGCTTTTGTTAATTTTGTGTATCAGTAGCAATGTGTTGCTATAAGTAGTCGAATTTTCTTTGCCAGCAACATAAAGGTGTACTGTTAGGTTCTTGACCATCCCAGTTTAGTCCCCAGCTATGATACCTTTGTGACATTCTGATAGGCTGATTATGCAATGATAGAACCTTTGAGTCAACCTTCGTGAGAGCCTGGACTTGAATATATTGTGTGTTTAACTTGTAGTGTTTTAACATGTACATAGAATATAATTTACCTAGAAGTAGTGGGCCAAAGACCCCAGTACTACCTGTGATGACTCTTGAAAGTGAACTAATACACTCTCTGAATTTCATACGAATTTGTCTTGTAGACAGCAATAATGTTGACTTGAATCCTTTTTCAAAGGCTTCTAGCATCCAGACAGTGCTCTTTAGGTAAAAGTGGAAAATTATTTAACCAAGGGGTTAACATGGTGGGTATGATATCCAGCAATCTACTAGTAATTTCTCAAAGGTTTAATGAATGTGTAGGTCTGTTTCTGCACTGAACAAGGAGTTATTCATATCTGAACTAGTAGAATGCTTGAGTAGGATTAATGAGCTATAAGGTGAAAATGGCAAGCTTTTAAAAATTTCTGTAGAGTTTTAGTTTTGTTTTCTGCTTGTTCTTAAAATTAAAAACGGGATGTCTTTCAAGCTGACTGGAGAAAGAATGAAATGCGGAGACCTTCAATACCTTGAAGTACTTTTAGGAGAAGGTTTTTATGTACGAGTTCATATCCCTTCTCTCACTTAAATGCAATCCTTTTACAGCCCCACTTTATTATGAAGATTTGTAAGAGATCCACATATACAGACTCTGAGAATGTTTAATAAAGACATTTGAGAAGATTTTTGGCAGTTAATTTAATGCCAAATCTCTTACTATAATATTTGTGAAAAATACAGGTGAGAAATTACAGATCTTTTCCAAAAACTTTGACCTCTAATTCCAGTCTTAGTGGATTTCATGTTTGTCAGCCTTCAGCATGACAAGTTTATTGCTGTGTGTCTAATTGTTTTGTTTAATGAAGCAGTTTAATGAAACTTGGTTTTTAAAAACAGACTGGGTTTTGGCAGCTACATAAAGTTGTCATTCATGTGATGGTAAGCAATGTGAAGCAGCTAAACTCTAAAGTGTTCCATCATTGGACAGAAGAAGGTAGCAAACTAAGCAGTCAAACATAAGTTTCTGTTGTTTGTTGTGTGTTTTTTTACAGCACAGTCTGAGCTGCTAAACTGACTTTTAAAGGGAAGCCTCACGGGGACCTTACAGGGAAACCTCACAACTTTCTCAGTGATTCTTGACTGGTATAGCAACACCACTTTAGGTACCTACCTGCTATTGTTACCATCCATACAAGAACATAAGTTATTGCAGAAATCCATGCTGCTGAAATTAAAAACGTCACCATGAACCAGTTCCTCCAAAACTGTCTTCTGCAATCTGGTATAGTTAAATAGAGTAGTGTAATAATAGGAAGGGATAACACCCACAAAATTCTCTTCATATCTGCTTCAGGCATGGTGAAGACATTTGGATGATCTGTTGAAGAAAAAGTAACTTTTAAATTGTAGCATTAAGTTGAACCCATAGCATATAGTATATTACTGTTCTCTACTTGTGAGAATACTGAAAAATGGTGAAAAATACTTCTTCCTCAAGTTTCCTTTCCTGTAGTACTACCCAGTACTTACATCTCTGAACAAAATTCTGGAATCAATTTACTTTTGGGGAGATTCTGCTTTTACACAAGAAACATTTTTTCACAATGAGAATAATCACTGGTAAAATAATCTCCCTAGGAAGTGGTGATTCCCCAGTGCTGGACACTTCTAAGATTCAACTGAGCAGGTGCTGGCCTATCTGGGACCATGCTTTTGCCAGGAAAGGTTGGGCCAGATAATCCTTAACGTCCCCTTCCAACCTGGTATTCGCTGATTAAAATGCTTTTTATTATGTCACCAGGGGAGAACTAAGGTGGATGAAAAATGAATTTCTTATAAGGGTTTACCCATCACATTTACCAGTAGTAAGTACCAACTGCTGTTTTTTGCCTAAGAGGAAACATAACTTGTGGCCACATCACAGCTGTCCCTTTACTTCTGATATGCCTATTTTGAGCTATGAACCTGCCACTGTCATAAGAAAACTGTATCTTAATACAGTACCTGTGTGACTTTCAAGTGATAGTGCATTTTACAAGTTGCTGAGACGTTTCAAATATGCACAGCAAAGACAGAAGTTCTGCTACGACACAAATGAGCAACTGTCCTTGCATTCCTCTAGCAACTAACTTCATATGTAAACCACCACTCTGATTTTGCTGAATGTTATATTCCAGGTTAGAATAATGATCTACTTAAATGCTAGGCTGCAGTTCTTTTGTGAGCTAAATCTTAATACTGTGTCAGAATCTGTTCTTGATCAGTATTGATGCAGACAGGCATGCCGAGTGCTAGAGACAGCTGTAATAATACTTCTATACCTTCTGAGATTTCATCAAGCCCGTGTAAGCTTGTTGAAAGTTGAGAATAGTCCAGCTCATCTTGAAAAATTCCGCTGTCTGTTCTTGACTGCTGACGAATTAAAGGTCCACTCTCATCCCTCCATCCAACCAGTGGCTGCTGCTCCGCATTCTCTTCCATCGCCTTGGTAAAACACGCACAGCAGGGACTGAACTTCTTCATGAGGTATTGGTTGATTTTTATGTCAAAACATAGTACCAGAATATAACACCCATATATCAATAGTAGGGATGCACTTTCATACCTAGAATGAAAAACAAGTTTTATATAATATGTAGTATAAAAGAACCCAAATGGTAGACATAAGGAGAGAGAAAATTTGCATGAATAGCAAAAGGAGAACACACAGAAGCATCTATTTGCAATTGTATGGCTAATGTCATGGAAGTTTGTGAGTGTCCCCATGTCTTTCAGCAGTTCAGTTAACTCCCCTCCCCTGCAGAATCTTGTTTGTGTATTGTATAGCTGCATGTTTTTCAGGGGATCTTACTGATTGAACTATTTTCCTGATGTTTGCAAAATTGAATCTTCATGTGATGCTTAAATTATAAACTTCAAGAGACTTAATGCTGGACCTGACTGTCTTGTTGAGGTAACAGGAGTTTCAGTGCTGATGGAAGTGTAAAGACATCAGAAACTCATGATCTCCTTCTGTTTTTCTGAACAATGCTGCTATGAAAGGAAAGGCTCAAAAGCAGTAAATGCTGAACACTAATTGCTATGCCAGAACAGTTGTGATAGAAGTTGTGAAATCTGTACAGACAAACCTATGCAGATTAAACTTCATAAATTTGCAGAGTTCGAATGTTTAGGTAATAATCTTTACAAGCATTGTGACTTTTCAGGTTTTTAAAAGCCAAGAGGATGTTTATTTCTGTTAGCGAATGGCAGTTCAGGCTACTTAAAGTTTGGGGCTTGGGGATTTTAATTTGTTTTTCAAAATACTGTCTCACAAATCTCCAGTCAACATGAATTGAACACTTTGCTCTTACCAGTAAATTCTGTTGTCGGATATCATGGCAAGGACCGCTGCTGCACTGATGGTATATGCCAGACAGTCTCTGAACAGCGGCCAGCAGGATAGCCTCGAAACCTGCAGAGCAGTCACGTACTTTTCTTAAACCTCTCTGTAAGACTTTCACTAAGTGCTGTAAATGCTGCATCAATATGTTGTTTCTATATTATGTAAAAATTAAAGATTCTTAGGAATGACTTAAGTATGATATTTAACAAGTTAGTGTTTTTAAAAACTTTCATAGCAAGTTATCTTGAAACTGATTACATGCTGGTTTTGCTACTAAATAATAAACTTGGCAGTTGTCATAGTAAGTCTCCCTTGGCTTTTGTTGGCATATGAGAAAGGATAACTATTTGCCTCTTAGGAGCAGAACTATCAAAATTGATACATACCACACTGGAAAACAGCCCACAAGCTGCAGAAATACCAAGAAGATTATATATTGCTGATCCAAGGATGGTGCTGACACCGATATCTCCCTTTGTCACGAAAGCTCCTGTAAGGAAAATGACTCTCTGGTGTGTTTCAGTTCGGCATGCAAGGAAAGAATTTTAGGTTATAAGGAGTCAAAACACATCCCTTACCTAGAAAAGCAGTGACAAGCTCTGGAGCAGAGCTTCCAGCAGCCATA
>JAHLSL010013310.1:825982-978094 GCA_025920805.1 Petroica traversi | reverse complement strand
CATGGTGTTTGGCTAATATGTGATCAACCCCTCTCTAGGATACAGGACATAAGGTGAAAACTGGATATTTTCCTTTTGTATTGAATCAAACATAATCGTACAGCCACTATTACAGTATGGACAACAAGAAAGACTGCCTGGAACAATACATTCTGCAACAATTGATTTTGCATATTTCTGATCTCTGTGGCCCAGAATGCTTTTTACTGGAGCAGGAATGATTTTAAAAGTCAAGATTTTTAGGGGTGACAACTAACTTCCACAAATTAGTTCTATGTGCTCTCTGATAATCAGACTGCAGCAGAGAAGATGCTGCAGCTCCTGCTTTACAGGAAAGAATAAATTAATTGTGGTCTGGAAAGATTTAAGGATTTTCTTATGAATCCGTCTTTCCACCAGAAAAAACAGTACAAAATTCCATGTCTAAATTACTGGTGGCTCTTTCCTTACATAAGTCAACAGAAAGGGTTTTGTTATCAAGGTAAGTGGCTTCCTTGCCACTGCTTCTCTTCCTTGAAACTTACTATTGGCTTACTCTTAAAACTCCAGCACAGTTTTCTAATATCAGCTGCTTCATTTCAAAGTAGGTATTTTTTGCCGGTGTGCTCTTTTCAAAATTGCTTTTAAGTACTTATAAGCCTGCTGTTCTGATGGGAATGAGCTCTCTGGTACAGCAATGTGCTCGCTGCATGGTTAAGAAAGCTCAGTCATGTGATTTTGGGATTTGAAGGTTTTGCTCTGCTCTGCTTTTACTCTGTGTTCAAGCTCTAATTCCTTTCTATAGGCACCCCCTCTCCATGCATAGCTGAAGCAAAGCCAGAGCTTTGATTTTACTGAAGGCTTAAGTCCACTTTTTTTAGTTTGCTGAGAAGTCATTGAGTGAGGATGCTGCACTTGCAGCCTCCTTGCCAAGAGAGAGCAACAAACAGGAAGAAAAAGCCCCTGGTCTTGCAGCATGAGGAACCACGTGCTGCCTGTCTGCATGCTTGACCCAGCACAGAAACATGGGCAGCCAGGAGGAGGCTCTGGCCCCAGCATTGCTCGTTGCCAGGTCTGGGCTATTGCAGTCTGAGAGAGCATTCTGTGAAGCTGAGGTCGTTCAAATGTTAGTGCAGATTTAATGTGTGCTGCTGCCTTTTTTTTTTTTTTTTTTTTGGCTGCTGTTAAGGTAAAGCTCTTCTCTCTGGTAGTAAAAATAATGGATAAATAAATTTTTCAGAGCTTCTGATGGAGAGAGATGGGTGACTGTTTGCTAGTCTGATTGCTAACACTAATGCTCCACCAGGGGCGTTCTGAAAGGCTGCTATGGCTGCCTGAGCACAGCCCTCAGAGATGGTAAGGGAGCATCAAAACGCAGCAGTTGTAACTCTTTTCCCAGTGATCATAATCTGGTGTGACCTGGCTACAATGCAGCTGAATGTCCCACACAGCTGAGGACAGGGAGTTGGTTTTGCTGCCCAACAAAGCAGAAGGAGGTTGGGCTGTCTAGAAGTGTGACTCCAGCTGTGTGAGATTTAGGGGGCAGGTGGGAGAGAAAATGTTAATTAGGATCAGCTTTTGTATCTCATTTTCTTGTGAGGAGAACAGGACTTCAGTACAAGATCAAGGAGTTTTTCTGTAAGGGTGGATTGTGTTTAGGATTGTTTGAAGGTTTTTCCTTCTACTTTTTTCATAATTTGAGCAGACAGAACACAGATAGTGAGGAAGAAAACAGGTGAGTTTATCAGAACTTAAGGGGAGCATTAGTCCTTGTTGGTAAGATCAAGTCCTTAGATAAAAAAGATGTGGAGATGGCATGATGAATTCATAACTAGCTTAAAATAGCAACAAAAAAAATTATTTGGTAGAGTTGGGTCCAGTCTTTTTGGGAGAAGGATATGGTGGTAGAGATGCTTGTAAGGCATCTGTGGTTAACTTAGGCATAGGTGATCCTACCTCTGTAGGAATCCTGAGTTTCTCTGGCTTCCTTAATTATAAACACTCTTCTAATCTTCCTTATAACTCAAGCTGCAACCTTCAGGTTTCAAGGAAGCAGTGGCAAGGAAGCCACTTCATAAAAAAACTACAATGATTAAAACAGATTAGTGTCTGCATCATGCTGTCCTTGTGGTTTTGTTTTTGGGGATGTGTTTGCGAGAAATTTTTTTATAGAAGTCTGTATAAAATTATTCTGGTCTGGGTTTGGATGAGGGTGCTCAGACAGCCACAGGGCTGGTAGGAGGGGAGCTTGGTATTAGCTTTCCCTCAGTATCTGCTTTTCTTGTGTGACCGCCCGTGCATGTACACACCACTTATGCTCCCAGTCACAAGGCCTAATGTGCTGGGAAACAGAACAAGTGAAGATGTTTTCACCCTCAAAAATTACCCCAAATCCCAGTATTACTGTGATAATCTGGTGTTATCCCTGTTTGGCAGAAAAGAAGTTGACAATGAACAGGGCACTAGGGCTGTTCAGAAGGTCAGTTTCCACACTTCTTTTCTTCTGTTTGAGCAGCTCCTGTGGCATCTCTGGAGTTTAAAATGGTGCCCTTTAGAAGAGCTGGTAGAATAAATTCTCTTACTCTGAGGTGCTCAGGTACAACCCTAAGTGATGAGATAAATACTTTACTGTTGCAAAGTTAAAATGAGTCTGTTCAGTGTAACTCCATTATTCTTCATTTAAAAGATAAATATACCGTCATTGTCAGATCAGATATTCCCCTTTGTCAGCATTTCATGGCTCACTTCCTGGATCTAGATAGATTGATGATAGCTGTTTAATATTCTTCCCTTCATAACCAGCAATTTGAGAGTTGCCAACTCTCATGATGGCTGCTGTTTTTCTTGAAGCATCAGCTTGATGTACATTAGCTTCACAAGAACCAGAGCTTCCTTTCTCTCTTTTTTTTTTTTTTTCAAATAAATAGTTGTAAAGAAAACTTGAAAATGGGAATCTGGGCATCTAATACTGGGGACGAATAAGCACTTGACAATATTATTTTTGAGCTAATCTCATTATTTAAGAAAGGGTGATAGGCTCAGTCATGGCTTTAGAACAATGTCAAAGGGAAGGATTTGACTTCTGACCTTACCTCCAAGAGCCAAATGCTTTTGCTGGGAATATCTCTGAAGACCACTGGAAGATACAATGCAAGTGCAATCCCTGGCGGCAACTCAGGAAAGCTGAGCTGAGAAATGGTTTGTGCTAGCTGGTGCAGACTGGTGTGAGTCAAATTTATTCTAGGTCTCTCGGCCTTTGTGTTTTCACCTTGCATGTGTGATGAATTGGTTTTGATGAGTCTAAGCTGTGAAGTTGTGAACAGTGTATGTTTTTAGGTGGTCCATAATTAGACTTTGGTGTTAATTATATGTGAGTTAAATGCAGGGAGCTTCCAGCTTTTTGATAGTACTGTCTGCCTTCAGAAGAATTTCAGTCACCAGGAGTGAGCAACATGGTTATTTTTGGCATGTGGCCCATGGAACATTCAGGTAACAATCAAGAAGAGGTAGGTGAGGGGGGGGAGCTGTTGAGACTGCTCTTCTGTGGAGAGTGCAATTGTGGCATATTTTTCCCATAAGCTGTGGAGTGCAGTCATCACTTGTGACAATGTGGATCATAGCCAGGTAAAGGTTCATCTTGTGGGTACCCGCAATGTCAAAAAAGCTAAGACTCCTTAGCAGAATGTTTTTGCTTAGTGGTTCTCAAGTGAATCCAGGTTCAAGAGAATGCCTGCTTAAAGGAGGGTGTACTATTTTTAATTGAAGAAAATGGAATCTGTTCATTTTGGTGCCTGGAGATTTCTATTTTTCCCAGCAATTCAAGTGTACAAAATTGCACCTCCCATCTGAGGCTCAGAGACTTCTGTAACTTAGTCTGCTGTCTGCATGGTAAAGTTCTACAGTAGTTCTCATGGTCTTAGTAGTTCTCAGGTAGTTTGTTCATCTATTTAGGACATAGAAGGAATCTCTCAAAGAATAAGAAATGTGTCTCAGATTAAATGTTTTTGAGGTTTAAGTTAGTAAGAACTTTTTCAGCGTTCTTTACATACTCCTCCATGTTATCTGCTTTCCTTTGGTTAGAAATTCTCATTCAGACGATTGGAATGTATTGTAAATGTCAGTGTTTGTGGTGTCATTAAACTGAGTGGCTTCATCATGAAACTGATCGTGGTTAACTAAATTGATCGCAACAGAAAATCTTGACACAAAGGCTTGTTACGCTTATATATAAATACCAAAAGAGTAGGGCTTTTGCTAGCCACTAGTAATGCTGTAGAGAAGCTTCTTTGTATAGTTCTTGTTTTGTGTCTCAATAGTGCCTTTAGAACATCTTAAGGCTGTGAAGCTCAAAAGATTGCACACAGTCTAAAACGACTTCAAATAGAGCCAGCATGCTTCAAACACCTAAGTCAGGTGCTTGAATGCAGGATGGCCAAAGAATGGAGCAAAATGTTGAGGTTGTGAGGGGCATCCTATGGATAATAGGCACCCTGATCACTTCAGGTTACTCTGTTCCATCCCTCCAGCCCACGTGCACATGCCTTTATATTTCTACACTGTCACGTCAAGGGGTGAAGTGAATACACCACAACACATAAATGGGAGTAGATATTGGCAATGAGCAAGTATGGATTTCTTTGCTAACACCTTGGGTGGGTTTTTTCTTGACTGGTGTTTTTCCTCCCCTTCTCAACTATTCAAAGCCTTGTTTTTCAGCGGACAAAAGAGAAACAGAGCAGAATACTTCTTCCTTGCCTGTGATTTCTAAACTTCTCTTTTCTGCCAGATTTGTGCACCAAGGATTTCTGGTCTCTCAGTGACTTTTGCTTTCACTTGCTTTCTTTCCTTTTCCTGTTGACACAAACACTTCAACCACTCTTTGTGCTTGTACATACACTGGAGTATAAGCTTGTTTTTTTCCGCTCTTTGAAGCCTGTGGTTGCTCTGACTTTTTCTACCTCAGTACTTGCTCTGGCTGTCCTGAGGCTTGGCTTCATCTACTGCCTGCTGCCCTTTAAGTGTACCTCTCCTGAAGCACTTTGGAGAGCGGGATGTATGTTGAAGGCTGTGTGTCACACTGTGGTCTCAGTGCATCTGCTGGGTTTGTTGAAGTTTTGCTGTTTTTCAATCCATTGCCAATGAAACAGTCTAGCTGCTCTGGCAACTTTCAGCTGACTTTGAATTTGCAAGTACTTAGGAATTTATATTCTACATAAATAAAATGGAAATTATTATTCCTATGATTAAAATATTATTCTTACAGTTATTGCCTGCAAGTTCTGTAATCTCAGTGATATCTCAGGAGATAAACCAAACTCTTAGTACATAAGTGTCTGTATAAACAACATCAAATCATGTTTTCTCCAATGCATTTGCTTCTTTTCATGTATTCCTATAACTGAACAAGCATTAGAAAAATAATTATTATTGGCATACCAGAAAAGGGACACGTTTAATTCTATTTTACAGGCCGCCAAGTTGTTTCACCAAATTACATCAGCATGTACTAATGTTATTTACTATGTAATAGATACTGTTGATTTGAGGATGTTTCTCTGTTTCAGAAATTGATTGCTACAAGGTAGTGTGTTGCAAAATTCTACTTGTGTGTTATGAAACTGTGCATCAGTCTAGAGGAAACTTCTTTCATTCTAAAGCACCTTCAGTTTTTGGTGCAGTAACTGTTATGCTAGACATTTGTTACTTTGTGCATGTTGGGAGATGTTCCTGAAATTTTTTATTCCTCCCTTTGTTCTTGTGCAGCCTTTGGGGTGAGGCTGGCAGGGAAAAAAAATCAGCTTGATTGCTTTTTGGGTGAGCTTTTGCTAAGGAGGAGAAAGTAAGAGTGGAGAGCAGTTTCCTCAGGAGCTGGGGCAGAGGCCTTTCTTGCAACCTGGATGGACAGTGAAACTAAGCCTGTTGAGTTTTCTGCAATGAAGGGGGGTTGTTCTCTCAGACTGAAGAGAACAACCTTCTGGTAAAACATAAATGAATGGCTGTATGCCAAAAAGAGGTCTAGACAGATAGCTCTGTGAACCTGGAGTTTATGAAAACTGGCTGAAATTCAGCTGGGATTTCTTGGTAAATTAGTTCTCCTAGTTTGTATTTTAGGTAGAGTTCATGTAAATTCTCTCCAGATTAAAATACAAGTTCTACATATGTGTGGATTCCTGCCTTTCCTCTGGAAATGCTGTAGTCTTTACATGAGGACAGAGGCAGAAAATAAATTCTATGCTTCTGCAGAGGAGATGACAGAGATATTACTGCTCAAACTGAGCAGAGCAGGTAAGTAAAAGATAGAATTGTTGCAGTCTCTGAGTGTGTCTCTTTAGAGAGCTTTGGTGCAGTCCCCCAGTGCTTCCTCATGAGATATCACCAGAAATGCAGTTTGTGTTTTGTCAAAGGACAGTGTCTCTAAAACGGCCATAAACTTCTGCTGTGTTACTACTGGTTCCTTCACAATGCTGAATTTAAAAAGCTCCACTGTGAAATGGAGAATATTTAAAACCTCACATATTTAACAGTAATTCTGTCGTTGCTGTATATGATGGAGCATAATGATTTTAATATTCTAAGGCCCCTTTTAAGTTTCTATCAGACCCTAAAAAGATAAACATATTGATGCCTTAATTGCTAGTGCAGAATATATAGATAATACTGTATCTTTCACAAGAATCATGTTCTGCTGACAGAAGAACTGATGTGATAGAGCTGAAACTTTTTCCCTCAGGATGCAACAATTATTATTTCCTTCTGCTGCTAAAACTGAAATCTCATATTCTCCTATATCATGAAATCTAAAAGCTTCTATCTTATGCATCTGTTCCCTGGCCACTAGAAACATAATTTCATTGTAGTAATTTGTTACTAATAAACATAATCAACAGCCATGGAAACAATGTGCAAGGTATATGCAAGTTTATATAAATTCTTTCATGGACCATTTTCTTGTAAGCAGGGGATAGCAATGGCAGCCAGGTCTCCATCAGATATTCTCTTTCCAAGAAAGCTATTTCAGTACTGACTAGTTTACTCATAGGTTTTACAAACTTAGTTGTAAAACTAAGTTGTTGTTAATAAGTTATTTTATAAACAACTGACTTACGTTATCCTGAATGATGCCCCTCTGGATGCCCCCCTCCATTTCCAAAGATTTCTCATCTGGAGTTTACCTGAATGAATAGCTGATTCAGCATAAAAGGCTGAAAGCTACCAGCTGGGATTAGAAAATGGTGGGGATATAAACCAATCAGCTAGAAATTGAATAGATACTCTGTTAATAACAACTGCATGTATCCAGTGGATCTGCTTTCAGATGCTTTGGCTCTTATCCTTTATGCCCATCCCTGACCCTCTTCACTCTCAATTTGAATGAGAACAGCTGGCTCAGAGGTTTTTGTCTATGTTGAGCTAATGCTTTCCTTTCTCAGGTCTGTTGCTGCTGGGTTCACCTGCCATGCAGAGAAATTTGTAGTTAAATGGTCTGGCTTTTCTCCACCATGTCTTCCCATTTGTTTGAAGAGGAGCAGTCATAAAAGCTTCAGATTTGTGAACTGTCTCCATGCTTTCAGCTGGAAATATATCCAGAATTTTTTAGGGCTGGGTTAAAGCTGGATGAAGCCTTTCATTTTTGGTACTTTTTTAGTGTCTATGCCCACTGATGCCAAGGCAGAATCACTTGGAATAAGGTGAACTGGCCTTGGAACCAGAACTGGTCATTTCCCAGTTAGAGGAAACTGTTTTGTGTTTTGTTTTGGGGTTTTTGGTTGTTTTTTTAAATTCTGTAAGATGCTTATTTTGATTCTATGGGGGAGGGGTGTATTTATATCCTGTCTAATGGGTTGATGCTCTTGGTAAGACACCTATCACAATCTCTAACCTTTAAGACAGGACAAACAATTGGCAATAGAGGACTTAAGGCTTTTAAAATCTCTTCTTGAAAACATTCTTTTTCAAGTGCTTTCTGATTTAAATATTCTTTCAATGTTAAAGAAGCAATAAAGAAAATTATGCAAACATAAACAGACTTTAAAAATATTCCATTTAAGCATCCCTGAGATACTGAATCTGCTAAATGGGATTTTCTGCTGTCCAAGAATTTGCAAATGTTATAAACTCCAGTCTGGTTCCATAATGGTATGTATTTGACCTTTGGATACTCAATAGTATCCTCAGCTTTCCCCCTACTGGTCTGAACTAGGTCCTGCTAATGGCTGCGAGCCTCAGAGGGTGTCTTGGGTACTTTAAGGTTCCACTTCTGGTGAGGAAAACTAATGTTTCAGCAACTGAGCTGAGCACTTAAGTAATTCTCATGGAGGTGTTTTGATTTGGTTTTTTTTCTTTTTTCTTAATAATCTGTTTCTACTCTCCACCCTGTTTGAAGCAAAACAACACTATAGATATGACCTCTTTTGCAGCAAAAAATTGTTCTTGTGAGCTGTTAGTATTTGTTAGAGCTACGAGCCCATTTCTGTGCAAATCAGCTTACTGCTGTGAAGTTGTGCCAATTCTGACCAAACCACAAAGGGATTATTAAATATTCTAAAAGGTTTCAGTGAATTCCTATATCCCTCTTTACCACACTCCCAGCTTCCCAGGTTCTAAATGTTAAAAGCCAGCCACAGGTCAGATCCAGTATCTCTAAAGTACTTTGGCAGTTCTCTTGGAGCACATGTAGAGCTTAGGAGGAGAGAGTAGAGTCGCAAACTTGCACAAACAAAAATGTTCTTGCTTTTGACTTCCAGCACAGCTTAGAACACTTCCCCCTCATTCCGCACTCCTACTTCTCCCACTTTGCTGAAGCTCTGCACTTGGGAGTATTACAGATTTTCTGTCTGAACTAAAAAAATGGAAATCTGCCTGTGCCTGCACTCAGATCTGGGACCAAGCAGACTGTGACTCTCGGCTGATGGAAATACAAATCCCAGTGTCTGGAAAATCCAGATCTAAATACAGCCCTAAAGACCTATCAGTGCAGGATCTGTAGCACTGGAGTGATTTGGGGGGAGGGAGAAAAAATGTCATTCCATAGCTGCTAAAAACGAATAGAAAATGCTGTAGAAGGAATTTTAAAAACCTCAGACAATACTATTCCTAAGGTATTTCCTAAATCTACACTGAAGCAAAATAGTTTAAAGCTTAGTCTGTCAGCCTTCTTGTGCTGGCAGGACTGTGAAGGCAGCAAAGTAAATCCATATGCTTAGAATCTGTAAGGAACAAGTCGAGCTAAAAAACCCCACATTGTGTCCACTTTCACTCATCCACTCACTGGCTTGGTGTCTTTCTGGTGTTTGACTTTTGATTTTAATTAAAGCATGGTGCCTCTTACTGTCCTTGGTACACAGCAAGAGGATCCATTGGTGTGTTTGGATTTGCATAGCCCATTGTGGCAACCCTCTTCATGCAGGCTCATCTCTGGTTAGTGCTGGCCTTACACCCTGAAAATGCCTCTTGTGAGCTGCAGTCCTGTGGTTATGGCACGTTTTTCTTGGGCAGTATATTTAGCAAATTGTGTAGTCAAATGATTATGTTAGACTGAGTGGTTGACATCTAGTACACAAATAATTATGACACTAAACTTGCTATGTATGAGCTGGAGCCATAGCTGATTCCAGTGACAGATGGAAAGCTCCACTGAACCTTTTATTGGCCATATGCCATTTCTGACTGTTGGCCAACAACAAGATTTGTTGCTAATATATAATGATTTAAACAGTAAAAAGAGCAGCTGCACTTTGATTTTTGGTGCCTTTACTACAGGTTTTCCTGGAGCTTTTGAATATCTACTGCTGCTTTCTAATGCAAAGCTGTCACTTCTAGTCTGTGAGAAGAGACTTTATCTTCCCAGCACTATCTGTGGTAGAATTTTATATTTTGATCCTTTTAACTAAAGCTCTCCTCTGCCTTTTATTGCATCATTAAGTTGACAGCATAAAAATCTCCTGCAACATGGAACTGGCAATGGTTTGAAAGAAACTGGCTCTGTTATGTAGTACTGCAACAGAGCTTTTCCAGGCTGTCAGTAAGTCTTGTGTTTTATGACCTGTTTGAGGACAAGGAGGGCAGCATCCCTCCAGGTGTTCAGAGAAGACAACTTGCAAAGCACTTCACTGAGAGGAGCTGCATGTCCTGTTCATCATATTAAGGGGACAGCGCCTGCAAATGTGTGTGTGGATATGAACTGCAACTGTTACCTACACAGAACATGTTATAGTGTTCCTTCTGCTGCTGCTGGAGCAGGAAACCTGCTGTCATGCCATGTTTTCACCTTTGTTTCTCCTAAAGAGCGTTTCACTGCATTTTCCTTTGTCAGTCTACTTATTACAGTGTTCATCCAGAGAAAACCAGGATTGGAATTTGGAAAGCAGAACTGTTCTGGCCCTCAGCCCAGCAGTAAGGGAGGCACATGACAAGGAAGTGTATTCCAATAGAACTTTATATCTTTTTTTTTTCTCTGAAGAAAGAACACTGTATTTTATAAAATTTGTATTATGCAAGCTTGAATACAAATAAAATTGGCTAAATATTTGACCACCCTGAGTATTATCAACCTGCATTGCAATAAGAAGTATTCTAGAGGTTTCTAGGATGTGTTTGGCTGAACCTGTGGATCAGTCATTTTGTTGTTTCTGTGCCAAGGGAGGCTTGAAGTGGTCATGGCATTAAGGGCTTTTCATTGTTTAAGGCAAACAGGTAGGGAAGAGAGCAGTTTACACCCAAATGCTTCTTACACCTCCTTGGAAATGGGTGAGAAATGAGATTAATGTTGTTTCTGATGGGCCATATGGAGAGAGTTACACAGTGTATGCCTACAACCCTGGTTTATTTCTTGACCAGCTCATGAGGTGTGCTGTGACTTGGGCTGGCATGAGGGCAGTACCTGAGCTCTTCTCTGCATGGCTGGGCTGCCTCTGGCTCTCAAGCTTGGCTGCTGATGTTCTGTTATGTTGCTATCTGTAGTGCTGATATACATGCGTCAGACTGTCTCTCTCATCTGCCTGGGTGCCTTGCCTTTTGTAGCTGAAGCAGTTTTCCCAGTAAATTTATCTATGCAATGCCTAAAATATTAATTTATTTCTTTACCCAATAGTGAAAAAGAAGAGCCTTTCTGCATTTACTGGTTTGTTGACTGTTGTTTGTGGTGTTTACATGCCAGCTGACTCCAGGTCTGACAAGCTGGATGGATTGCTGACTGCTGCATGCTCTGAAAGTGTCAATGTGTTGGGCCTGCTTATCCCTTTCTTCAATGGACCAATATGTTGGCTGTGTTTTTTACTGATTTATCTTGTATCTCTTCCCTTGGCTCTGGAAAAGCACGTACCTGCTGGCTGCAGGCAGGTTGTCTCTTCACAGCTAATGGCCTCTCTCCTGTAGTTTGAATGTTTGTTGGGTTGCTCCTTATCTAGTTCATAGTTTTTCTTTCCTGTCAGATTCCTCCTACGCCCCTCTTTGATCTTACCTGCAGCAGCCTATCTGTCTCAAACAGTCAAGCCGAGCTATGCAAAATGTTCACAAAGTGATACAGCTACTTCCCACTTTGTCACTTCATGAGAAGTGTTAGACCTGTATGAAACCACATCAGCCATAGGGACAGAAAACAGTGTAATTTTATTTGTATCAGAATTGAGAAATAATAGAGACATCTAATTCTGAAAGAGGTTCATAGTGGCTGTGTTATTAATCTGAAATGGTATCTACTGGGGAATAATTTTTGAGTGATGTGGATGCCCTTGTGTGTAATTTCTGAGCTGTTAGAATCAGTGTCTCATACATGTTTTTACTTTGCATAATTAGTGCCTGACACCCTGAGCATCTGTACAATAGAGGCCAAACACCCTCTTTCAATTGTCTTTTGACACATTTTTTTTTATGCTATCTTATTTGCTTCTTTTGGACTGGGATTTTTTGCTTGTGTGGTATTTTTTTGGTTTTTGTTTGTTTTTGCTTTTTTGCCAGAGTTGAGGCAATCTCTTATCCCAGTGTTTGGGGCTGGGTGCAAACTGTTGAACATAGAGCATTTGTGCATTCCTTATGTTGTGCAATTCCCTAATGCCCATTAATGTCACTAGATACATCACCTGTCCTATTCATAATATTAATTGGCTTCAAAACATGTTAGTTTAAAAACTAGTTAAATGAGGTAGTATCAATTCCTATAATGAAATACATGCCAGCTTACACTTTGAGAGTTTAAAGGCTACAGCTATTTTTCAGACAACTTTTGTCCAAATATATTACCCAAAACTGAGGGAGAAGAGGGTAATTCTAAAAGCTGTTGAGAAGATTGGTGAAGGTTCTTTCTCCCCTCCCCAAGTTGTCGTTATGTACTTCCCATTGATGTTTATAGGCAGTTGTGTGTGCAGTCAGGAAAGAATCAGATAACAGAAAATGATTATGGAAGCAATAAAGCTCTACAGTTTACTTTTCCCCCTCAATAAATTGGTTCTTGCTTCATATAAAAAAAAAAGAAATTATTTTTGTCTGACAGGTGTACTGTGGGTAGTGTTAACCACAGTTACCAACATCTCCTTGTGATGTTATTTTATAGCAAGACCAGTGATTTACAAGTTCAAGATAAGAGTCTTTGGCATAATCATTGCAGTCTATGAAGCAATTAAAAATGTGATGATTCTTGAGGTGACATGTACAAAAATGAAAACTCTTCTCTAGAAAGCAGGACTTGCTGGTGTCAGCTGGTGATTAGTATTTGTTGTCTTAAAGGCCCAAGGTTATTGCAGTCTTGTCTGGTTTACGCAGCAAGCTCTGTGTGATGGGCACGACATGCTTGGCTGAGTGCTGTGGCTGCAATTCCTGTTCAGCTGGTACTGACGCAGAATGAGCCTGTTAAGATCTTCAGCCAGATCTGGTTGAGCAGTCATGCCAAGCATGTCTTTAACATGCAGGGGTGGGAGTAGAGACTTCCAACAGGTGTATAGTGAATTTTTCTGTAACTGTTATTTGTGTACTTGGATTTTCATAAGATGGGAATAGTTTTCTGTGCTGAAGATTTTTGACGACATGGAGGGGGATGAAAAATAGTTCTTATTGTTCTTTGTGGTTGTTTTATATCTTGTTGTGATTTGTAGAGTTTGTGCCTTCCCTTGGCAGGTGAGTGGTGGGAAGTGGGTCTCTGAAGTAGTGCTATGTGGCAGCCTCTTGGCGTTTGCCCCAGGCACGTGTCTATTATTGTGTTTACTCCTGAGCAGACTGGTTTCTTCCTTGCCTTTCAGCAGCTCACCCCATTGTTTTCTCATGCATTTTGTTCCACAAGTGCTGCACAGATCAGTGCTGTGAAACTGTTTGTGTCTGCAGGTGGATCCTTCACAGCTGTCTGGAGACAGTGACCCTCTGAAGCACAGAGAGCAGTGTGATAAACAAATGCACATTACTGTCTCTGCTAGTGCTGGCAGGATGAGCTTAGGAAATTCCTCCCCTATCTGTAGCCTTTAAAACAAGGACAGTATCAATGTTGTGTGTAGGAATAAAAAAATCATAACGTTCTAAAGACTAGTGTTATGTGAGAAGCAATTTTCTTGATTATGCTGTACATGGCAAACAAAACAGGAGCAAATGATCAAGTGTTTTTTAATAGCTGAGACAGGAGATGGCATCTGTTGCAGTCCGTGTGGATTTATTAGTGGAGTGACCCCATCTCCCTAGAGCTTGCTTCTGTCACGTTACCTCATTCTGTGCTCTGTATTAGGGTGCAAATGTGGTGTGCAAATGATACTTAGTTATTGTTAACCATTTTAAGGGAGAACTTATGTTCTTAGTTCCATATCAGCGTTGATGATAGGTGTATTTATATAGATATAAGTAATTATATACATATTTTTATAGGCTTTAAAGACACATAGAATAGAAATCATCATTCTTGCATTTGAGCACCTTACTTTGATTTTCTTCTGTTGCACTGAATGTGATATATTATATAATTAAAAGATTGAATGAGAGAAAATTTTATAAACCAATTCCTGGTGACCTTTTTGTTCTAATCTCAAGACTGTTGAGAAAAATCCAACTGCTTGGGAGCCATATTCAAGTGCAGACAAATCTCAGGTGCAAGAGGAGTGGCTTTTAATCAGCAGCTCATGCTTATCAACATTTGTAATTATTCTGCCTCTAAGTGAAGTGATAGGTCCTGTGTGTTTGCAGCTGATTTTGTATCAGGTTCTGAAGGAACATAATCTACTCTGGTAAAGAAATTCTTAAGTTGCTAGGTCATTGTGTGTAACAATTTACCTATGTGCATAAATGATACTTACTACCAAAACACTCTCTTTGAGATAGAAACAATCATGGCCAGATACTCTTAAATATTTTGTTCTCAGGTAAGTAATTTGTTTGAGTACAGTGTAAGATTGTGCATGTGAAGGAGATGACAATTTTTCTGAGGTTTCTCTCTGCTTCAGGTATATATCTACCATTACATACCCAAATATGCAGTGAGAACATTTGGCGAACTTAAGAGCTCTCAGAAAGCAAATGTTCCCTTGCAACTAATGTTCTCCTCCTGCTGGTGACAGTAACTCAGGATATCAAAATGAATGGCAAAAATGAAAGCAAAACAGCCTTTATTTGACCAGTGTGAAGCATCAATGTGAAAAAAATTAGAATTTGTGCCTTTTTAAAGACTTTTTATTTTTGATTTGTACAATTTTATGATCTCTTTCCTCTTTTGACCTCGAAAGCCCTTATTTATTAGCATAATATGATTACATTCCTTTCTGCAGGCTTAAGATGAAAATTGAAACCTTGCAATAATTTGACTAAATGCTCCTAGAGTATTCAGCCAGCTGTCGAAATTTTAAGAGAAATCATATTAAGCAAAATCAAGCTGTAGCTGTCTAAATGATCTCTAAACACAATCAGCATAGCTACCTGGGCAGGAGGCACTTTGCCTGGCTTAATTTGCTGGCTACAGATATAAACTATCAGCAAAATGCAATTTGGTGACAGCTTACACACTGTGGGCCATGGACTCTTCTCAGTCCACATGTGAAGCTTGTATTATGGCCAAATTAGATGCATTTATAATTAATTCTCTCCTTTCCTCTCTCTCACACACATTCTGTTCTGTACAATCTGCATTTGTGATTTATGTGGACCGGGGCTTTGTTAATTATGTATTCAGGAAATGATCTTATTGATTCCTCACTGATATAAGTGGCTAAGAACTGACTAAAAACTCAAGGCAGAAATAGCAAGAGCACTCTTACCTAAAATGTAACTGTAGTTTGTTTAAGTGGTGGGTTTTACCTTTGGAAGAAAAATTCTACTTTGGATGTGGATGACTAAGTGTTTCTAATTCCCATTTGGCCAGTGCAAAGGATACGTGGCAGAACTTGCTTAATACCCTTTCTTGATCCTAAAGATAATTAATTTTTTAATGCAGAAGCAGTCATTAGTATTGGTAAGTAACTCTTTTGCTTTATTTGCCTTTTTTTTTTCCTTTTGTAATAAAAGTTGTAAGGGCTGTTGATATCTTTAAATCTATCAAAACCATTATATTTTCAGAACCTTGCTTTGAAGGTATGTGCAGCCTTGGTGAGTTGCATATTACAGAATTATCTGGTTTGGTTTCTGTTGCCTGTGGAATGTGAATTAATATTTACAGTAGATGTAAGGACAAGTTTCTTCTTTTGTAAGGTTGGACAAAAGGCCAAGGTGGTACTGGTGCATTTGGCAACACTCATGGTAGTTGTGGATGTTTGAGGGTACAGTCTCTGTTACAAAGTTTCACCTGAGTCTGAAAAACCTTGGATTGCTCTGTGGTCAGAGAGACTTGTATATCCAAGCAGAGGAACACAGCTTTAAAGATTTTGTGTCGTGTGTGGTGGGGTTTATTTGTTTTAAATGGAAGCTGCTTAGTATTGAGCTTAGTAACTAAATTCCTGTCTGTTTTCTCTTGGATGTTTCACATATTCCCTCTGAAATTCTACATACTGAGTGCTATAAGTCAATGATAATTTACTTAGAAACACTTACTGTATTTTGTTTCAAAACTCCAGCTGAATCTGCAATATTTCATAAACATATTTGTTATTTTCTCAAATAATCTCTAATACTATATCAGATATTTTAATAACTGAAAAGTAATTCTGAAGTGGACAGAAATTCTTGTAACAATATAACATAAATGTAATTCTTGTCCTGGACAACATTTCTTTATAAGTTCTTAATATGCTGCTATTTCAAAGTGATGTGGGAGAAAACAGCACTGAGGTCTGTTAAATGACTTAATGTGCATCCTCTGAAGACCAGATTTGAGAGAATGAGGGGGAGAAAAGACAGGAAACAAGAGATCAGCTATCTGTGTCTGAACAGTTCAGAGAACGAGTTGTTCTCCTGCTGGATTGTTGTTGGAGTTCTCCTGGCTCCATTTCTGAAACCAGCTCAGATGGCTCAGGGGTGATATATATCATAATTTTACTTCATTCTACCATAATTTTGTTGTGATATGAAACTAAACCTTGCATTTTTTCTGCCTAAAAATGTACTTGTGTTATTCAAACATTAATTTGGTTTTCATCTTGATTTCGGTTAAGATTATGCTACAGGCTGTTTTGTTAAGAGAATTTTTAAATAGGCCTCAATCCTGTAATATGATGCAGGAGAGTTGGTGGTTGAGCTCATACAGGCTTTGTGAGGAATTCTGAAGCTGTGTTGCACAGCTATGTCCACATTTTGTGTATTTCTTAGTCATGTTAAGGTATATTTTCTATTAGAATTTATTGCATTTACCTTCCTAATTTCTAAATATTCCCACTTAAAAGAGAGAGATTTGCCTAAATATAGGTGTAATATATGGAATTGTAAAGAAATTTGGTGGTCGCTGCTGAATGTAAACATTCACTATGTTCTTAAAGCGATGTTTAGAAACAACAAATCATGTAATCCCATAACTTAAGTTTATTTTAAACTGTTGTACTCAGTTGAGCATTTAATGAGTTTCCTCACTTTGTCTCATATTTGCATTCTTGCTCAGTGGGCTCCTTGCGTGGTGGGTTGGTGCCAAATACTTCAGTTCTTGTTGAAGGGGCTTAGCTTTGCCCCTCTTGTGGTGATTGGCTTGTGGCTTGGCCTAGGGATTTTTGGCTGGTTTTGCTTCCGTTATTCCAGAGGATATGAGGTTTTGAGCCATTTGCTAAACTTTCGTCAACACTGACTCAAGTTTTGAGATGAAAGAGGGCTATTTTATCTCAAACCTTGACAGCTGAGTCACTGAGATGACTGTTTTTTGATGGCTGTCCTTGATGAGTTAAGATTTTCATTGCCCCATCAGGAAGAGAGTAGGGATTTTACTACATTTGCAGTTTCATTAAGCAGGACTTTATGGGAGGATGTTTCTGGCATTGGAAAGTCTCTTGCCCTTAGAAGACAACTTTCTTTTCCTAGGAAGTTTGTATTACCCCACGGAGTCACCTGCTGCTGTTTCATTGTAGGCAACCAAGAGATGAGTACTGCCTTTCTTGTATATCATGTTCATTCTTCCACCCACCTTTAAGCTTCCTCTCTGGCAGAGGATTTGGCTCAGCTTTTAACAAGATAGTCTTAATTAAGTTGCCCGTGATTTAACTAGCCATGAGAAAAGTATTATTTTATTATTTTAAAGCATCGATTTAAAGTTTTATTCATTGGTTTGCTGCAAACAATGTCTTACTGAGATAACTATTTCCTGAATTTATTTGGTTACTATGCAATCAATTGCTGAGGTGCTATGTAATTAACAAGGACTAAGCTAGGTACATCAAGCTTATGTCAAGCTGTTAAGTACTTTGTGAAAATGAATTAAGATAGACAAAGGAAAACATTCCTAAAAGGTGCAGAAAATAACCATGGAAAGTGGTCTGTAGGCCCCAAGCAACAATCCTCTTCCATGTCTAGGAAGACCACCTTGGAAGATGCTTAGTGCTTTTACCAATGGCAGAATTGCAAGTTACTACCTTCAAGTAAATCTCCTCCTCTCATCCAAGCTGTTTCTTGAACCCTGAATTTCTCTGATTTTGTTTAATATCTCACTTTCTTGGGGTGGTTGGATTCAATCTTCCCCTGTGGTCTGAAGTGCCCACTACAAGGTCTCATCAAACCTGCTGCTGTTTGCTGAAACAAAGCTCACTACCTTGGCTTCTGAGTGCCCAGATAAAAAACTCCAACAATTTAGATGCTATTGCCCTGCAGTAATTTGTTACTGTCCCTTTGCTAGAGGTTGCCTTCATGCAACAGGATTGTTGAAATGCAGGCACTCCATTTCACAGTCCAGCACCTTAGAACAATTCCCTTTTAGTTCACACTAAGCCACACCCACGTGTTTCACACAGGGGTGTATGCGGTATTTTGTGACCTCCAGGGTTGGAATAGCAAGACCCACCTTAAAGCATCTCTAGTCCCTGTCACATCAGATGTTGCTCAAGTGCTTGAGCACTTGTAGGGAAACAATCACTATCACGGTAAATCATTTGGGAGGTGCTGTGCTGCTTCAGATACTTGCAAGGTTATTTAGCACTTTGGGTACCCAAAGAAAGCACAGCTTTTGCATTGGAGACAAATTATAGTCCTTCCTGCAGAAAACACAAAGAATGCTTCTAGAAACTGAAATATGATACTGACAAAATTCTGCCTGCCCAGAAGCTTGTTGATTTAACAGTAACCTCAGTCACCAGTGTGTATTGTGTGGTCCGTTGGCTTCTCCTTCATGGCAGGATTTGAGATTCACAAGAATTCCTCCAGTTTTCGACCTTATGAAAGCAGGATTCTGACTGATTTCTATGCTTTAGTCATTCATAAAAAGTGGACCTGGCAGGGAGATTGAAAGGATGGTGACAAATGCATGTATTTGTGATTAAAACAGTGTCCATATTTTGGAAGTCCTCCAACAAGCAGTCTAGGATTGGGTGAGTTTTGTAATTCCCCTCCCACTGCTGTGCATTTGCCCTCCAACATCAGTCTGCTAGCAGGGTGCAGTAGGCTGCATCCTAAACTAGTACAACTGAAAGCATAGCAGCTGAATGAAGGTAAGGTTGTGCAGCGTTATTTTTCAAGCCTGGCACCTTTGACAAGAGTTTTATAATTCAGCTCAGCTTTTCAAGGCAAAGGCTTCTTACCCATGGGCTGTGTGTGGTCTAGCAGGGTAATTAATCTGGCCAGCTTCCCGGGATAACTTGGAAGAGGCCTGTGGGCAAGAGGCGTGGCTCTTTTAGCTGGGGTAGACTGCTCCTAACTACCTCTGTTCTGCTGTCCTTCCCCCTTATCACCTTTTTGTTTGTGGTGTGGCCCTGCACGAGATGAGTGCCATTTAATGGCTGTGCAAAGCTGGATTGAGTTAGTTGGGAGCCTTCTTATCCTCTGACCACTTGCAATGAATGGGGCTTGAACAGGATGTGCTTCAATTCTCTAAAATTGCAGAAAAATAGTGAAAATGTAACTGAGGTAGATGTATTTTTTCTGCCAATGAGGAACAGGAAATTTATTCGGATGAGTGCAATTGCCTGTTAGGGGATGTGTGTTTTCTCTAACAGCAACACTTCTGCTCCTCAGACATGCACAAACACTTTCCAGGTGTAGGCAGAATCTAAGCCTAACTCAGTGCTGTCTTCCCATGGTAACTCTGTTGGTATTTCCCTAGGTATGCCAGTCTCAAAAAATGGTTTTACTTTATTATCCCCTTAATTTTCTAGACTTTGTAGATAAATGAAGGCTGTTTCCTGGGAAGGGTGTTAAGCTACTCTGCATTCAGAAGTAGAATGGAAAACTAGGTTAGAAGCAGTATAGACAATGTATTCTTGTTGCAGCAGTGGGAGTCCGAGGAAAATGTCTTCTGTCTTTTTCTTTCTACTTCGTGTTATAATCAACTATTCAGTACAGTTTCTTCATGTGTTCAGATGAGCGTGCAGGTTCTTTGATAATGCAGAGATTTCATGCTTCCCCAGGTATAGGGGTTCTGTCTTCTGCAGATTCAGGGTAATAACAATAAACCCCTAAGCTGAACAAAACAAACTCAAGCAAAGGAATTGTCTACTCTCCCAATAGTGAGGGAATTGTGCTGTTAAGGAAAAGGTCATATTTAATCAGAGAGGTGGTCTTAAATGACCTGTTCCTAACTGTCATGAAGTTCTGCAAACTCCCTCTCTCTTTTAAAATTGCCTGAAGTGGAGGCTAAAAGCTATGTACCTTGAAAATTGGATCACAAATCAGAAATGTTAGTTGGTTTAACCCATGCAATTCCAGCCTGCTCCTGCACCCCTTACCTGGATGAAATGATTCTGCTCCCTGTTTCAGTTCCTACCACAGTCTTAAGGGACAGTTTGCAGTGAGCACCTGCTCTCTTCCCTCTGGAGGCTGTGAGAGGTGACAGGTTCCTCTGAGTGCTGCAGACCCCTTGTATGTGGACCCATACTGAGTCCTAAACAGACTTCCCCACTTTCTGTAGTGAAATATCCCTCCTTTCCTCTGGATGCTCTGTCACCAGCCTGTCAGCTGCTTCTTATGACTGTTCACCTCATGCAGCTCGAGTTCATTACTTACTCAGAATTAAAGTGGTTATAATTTGATCAAGGTCCCTTCACAAGTACATTAGTACTTTACTTTTGATTGAGAGTGTTTGCAAAGTAGCTCTGTTTAATGATTTGGTTTTGAAAGGTAATTCAGGTTAATATTCTTCTGCATGCGTTGTTCTTTCCTTCTTGTCCTATATCCTTGCTCAGGATTTTAAATCTTGAAGTATGGGAAAAGCCTGAAACCATGAACCGTAGCCTAGGATAGCAAAAGCAAAAAAGGCATAAGAGAGTAGTGAGAAAATGGTTTTGCTAACCCCATATTCACCTCCCAATATTGGATGAATTGCATGTCTGTAGACCCATCTGGCACTGCAGGGGAGTAATATCCTTTATAACAAAGACATTTTACTTAAGCTTTTCTTCCAGCTCAGGTCCAGAAGGGGGAAATTGATTTAGCCTGTGATGTTGGAAACCAAAATCAAGAAGTGTTGAGACAGAGGGCAAGCTGCACTGTGACACCTTCTGTGCATTCAGACTAGAAACTGGATCCTTTCCCTATTGCAATGATCTCCCCTTCTCATCTGTTGCTCTGTCCTTACTCAGACACGTGAAGTCACATGTACTGTGCTGACAGCACTGCAACTGTTCTCCTGGAATCAAAGGACTTCTTATATGAGCTCATCTGCTCTTGCTGTAAATGCCAGCCCACAGAGGACAAAGCCTTGGACTTTTTTCATCCCAAAAGGAAGTCTTTATAAGAAAAAGATTTTTGCTGGGAATGTTTGGGAACAATATCCCAAGGGAAAATATTTTTTTCTTCCGTTGATGCCATTCTGACTTACTGTTGCAGCTGGGAGCAGAGTCTATAAAGCTGGTATTTCTGAATGAAAAGACAAGGACTTTTGTGGTGTTTATTTTAGTCCCTTTGGCTCACATGGGGAAATGGGACACGATAAATAGATTGTGTGTGTCTCTGATGTGTAAAATGATAACAACTGTTTCATAAAGTACCAGAGGCTGTTGTCCATTCCTAAGCAGAAGATTAGTTTTACAAAATACTGGGCTTTTAAAGTTCTATTTAATAGTTATCTCTGAGAGACACCCTTGTGTTACTGCATTTATGAACACTGTCCAACAACTTTTCCTCTCATGCAGGGGTGGGAAGCTCTTGGGTGGCAGCAGGTCTGCACAGCCAACAATCCTGTTTGGACTGAACTTTTAGGTGAAGGACCTTGTTTTAATTTCATTTTGACCATTTGCTATAATGTAGCTCAAATAATCTCTTCAGAAACCAGCAGCCTGCGTGTTCATGAGTGTAGTGTATCAGCCCTTCTTTCTGGGGAGTAGCAGGCCTGCCAATACTAGTCCAAATTCTGAAAACATGTTTTTGGGAGTAAGTACTTTGTATGAACCAAAATATCTTGCCAAATTAGGTTGATTAGGTAGGGGTTTTGAAAAAAAATGCGGGTTTTGGGTTTTGAAAAAAAATGTGAACAACTGATGCAGTCACTCCCATTTCACTGGGAGTGAAGTTTCTATTATTTGGGAAAAGATAGACAGTTACTTTTTTTTTCTTTTCTCCATTTTTTTTCTTCTTCTAAATTGAAAGCAGCTTTTCATTTTAAAGTTCTCTTTGTGCATATACAGCATATAACCAAAGTGAAAACCAGACATTTAGACTGAGTTGTAATAATTTTATGGGAAGTTGTTTCATAGATTTCCATTCAGACTTGGCAGAAAGCTGAAGAGTTGAAAGCTCCGAAGCTTTCATGAAAGCAAACCTCTGTACTTCACACACCTTTCATGCCTGTCCCTGCAGTGTTTCCACCTAGATGACTGAAGTATACTGCAGTGAGGATACATGTGCAGAGCAGCAAA
Organism: Petroica traversi; assembly: GCA_025920805.1. Taxonomy (NCBI): domain Eukaryota; kingdom Metazoa; phylum Chordata; class Aves; order Passeriformes; family Petroicidae; genus Petroica; species Petroica traversi. The sequence continues at coordinate 955,742 of JAHLSL010013310.1, read as the reverse complement.
GGTTTCAGCCTGGTATGATATGTTTGGTCCTCTCCATATGAACACTCATCTTTTCATTGGTGTGATGCTGAAATTTGGCAGTGATGATTAGCCTACAATATGATTCTGTTGCTTGTTTTTCACTGTCAAGTTTTGTGGCTGTCATGGTCAGAATATAAAGTATGTAGTGATAATTTTAAACAATCACATGAAATTAAATTTGAGAAATTCCAAACTGTTATTATATAGGCTCATTCAAATCATCTGTCAGAGCAGAGCTACAAATATACCACAGGAGAATTCACCTAAAAGAGGAACTGAACTTGATGCTTCATACTATTAAAGCCTGAAATTTTCTCTCTTAAAGCTTGGACTTAGATTGTGAAAGTTGTTTCACATTCTGTGCAAGTGGAATTCATTCCATGACTATCATGGGAACTGCATTGATGGATAACTCTTAATACCTGTATTTCCCATTTTTTTACCTGAAGAAGAAATCTCATAGGATTTTGCTTTGTTGCTGTAGCTTCTCCCAAAATTGTGGGGGAGCAAAATATACACAAAAGAAAATGTGATTCTTCATGCCTGCTGTCACAAATACTCCCTCAAAAATTCATAATGGGAAGGATGAAGATCAGTGCATTTGTTATGAGAATCAGCTTGCTAGCAGGAAAATATGATGTCAAAACCTCCTTCTTGTCAAGACTGGTAGTTCACATGCAATTGCACATTTATACTCTGTGAGAGATTAAAAGAAAGACTCTTAAAAGGCCAAGATGCCTATTATGAAGCTACAGGCTGGAAAGCTGCCATTTATTTGATTAATATGAGCCTGGTCAATTTTTCAAAACATAGATTTTAAAAAGAACAATGCTTAGTGTTTTATGTTTTTAATCATTCATTAAATCATCCTGCGAGATACAAAAGATGTACTGAAGCAGAATCTGTAAGTAATTTAATTAGGATTTTTTAAGAAATTGTAGAAATTATAAAGACTGATTCTCAAATATTTTTAACTTCCTCCCTTTCTCCTTGCCCTCACTGTTTTCCTTATTTGTGTCTTGTAAACACAGTGAGAGGTGTCCAGTTGATCCAGTGTTCCAGAACTCCTGGGAGATGGTGGCAGGACAGAGGTTGCTGTGGTCAGTAAGACTGGCTGGGAGAGAAGCTGCCCTTCAGCAGAAGGTCGTTACACACTTCTGATTCCCTGTTTCTGGGGGATCTTGCCTGAGCCTCTTAATCACTTCCTTCATTTTCCAGTTTTACTTAGGACTAAGGAGCAGGGCCAGCTGGTGGGGCAGGCAGCCATTCCGTCACACGAGATCAGTGGGAACTGCAGTGCCACCAAGCCAGGAGGTACATGGGTGGGCAAAGCAATGAAGGGGCTTGAGATGGTGCCTTCCCCTCTCGATGTTCCCTTTTGCAACTGTGGCTACTCCCTCTCTTGACTTGGCTCTGTTGCCTCCTTCCAGACACAGCCCGGGCCTGCTGCTCTGTTGTTTCAGCACAGTGATTTGTGCTGAGCTCGGGAGTGGCACCTGAACTGTGCTGTGCCCATCTGTGCGAGGTCAGGAGAGCCCAGCAGGGAGCAGGGCTGGGGACCTGGGCTGACCTCCCACTGCACGGGGGAAATGGAAAATGACCCAACAATGTCAAATGGTGTCTTTCCTTTAACAATTGCCTTTATTTTAGCATTATCGGATTAGGAAAAAAACTGTCATGGTATTGGAATAGGACGGTAAAGAAGTGGCAAGTGGGAAATGATGCTTCAGGTAACACTGACAAAGGGAATTCAGAGCCTTAACGCATCTTTTAGACTGGTTGGTAAGTTACTTCATTCTTTGTGTTCTTCTTGGTTTGTAGAAGTGCTACAGAGATTAAGATGTATCACACTTTTTTTCTTACACTGTTCCGCTTTTAATATAAACACTTTACAGATGAACCAGGAGCATTGCTTTGCCTAAGAAAGTTGGCAACATGAGAGGTCTTTATAAAATTTTCCTTACATGTTTAGAATAGCAATAACCAGCAGAATTTAATCCTGATTTAATGGTTTGGATGTGGCTGCCTGGAAATTCAAACCCCTGGGAAAATCTCACACTGCTAAATGTGTTTTTATTTGGTGTCAGACCCTTCTTCTCTCCAATCCTCTCCCCCCTATCTATAAAGTTTTTCATTGTATGGAAAGTAATTTTTTAGATGTTCAGTATTTTCATTTGATGAATGTAAATCATAAACATAATCTTAACAGTTTAGTTCAACTGAAAATCATATCACTGGAAAAAAAATAAGAAAATTTTTTTTGCTTCAGTACTCATCAAGTGAGTTAAGTCATTGAACTATTCTTGCAAAATATTTAGACTTCTGATAAAACTACATTTCCTACAGAGAATGTAGTACTAGCCTACTTTGGCTTTCTAAGATTAATGCTTGCCAGCAGCAATCCTATTAACTTTGTTTAAGATCTGAGGTTGAGTTTAAGCAAAAGCTTCAGTTTGTTTACATGTTTGTGCATTTCTGAGAATGCTATTTTATGTAACTTCAGGGACCTTATCAGCAAGAAAGAATAGAGAAACTGAAGCAAATTTGAGCCACTGACTGTAGGGATATATAGAACAGTGACAAGAACAAAATTACACATTGATAGTATTGGCAAGCAGGATTTTTAATTTGTTGAGATAGCCAAAATTCATGATTTTATGCATCATGATAGCTGAAACTAGTTATTAATTTGGCACTCAGAGTGATAAGGAGAAAGAAAATTGATCTGAAGTAGCAAAAAAAGCAGTCTTGGATGTCAGCTGGTGGTAGTATTTTTTTTATTGCTATTGTGGTTACAGAGTCTGTTCCAATCATTCTGTAAGCTTAATTTCTTATTGCTATTATATTTTATGCCTTCATTTTCTTTTAATTTGAAGACTTAGAGCAATATTTTACTGTCTATAAATGAGTGTTTGTTTCAAATATGGCCTGATGTAAAATGCTGAGAGGGTTAGCTTTGGCTTTTTTCTTTACCTTCTGTATACTTTTTCTGACATGTTAGATTAACTTTCAGCCGCAGGCCAATCTGTCAAAGAAACAGGGAATGTCTCCTGCTATGACAGATTTGCCAGAGGCTGAGGCTTGAAACAAGCTGGGTATTGCTTCTTACACAAAAGTAATTTCTCCCTGCTGAAGAGAGCTATCACTGAATCAGCTGAACAGAGCCTCTGACTTGCATTACTAGGTTCTGATCAGAAAATCTGCAACAGGCATTTTTTCTAATAAACTTATATGCCACAAAGGAGCTCTGTCAGTGTAACTGCCGGAGAACTTTCAGCAATATAAGGTCAAAATAATTTCCTCAAGGATATCAGGAATCCAATATGTATCTTAAAAACTTTCCCTGGTTGACTTCAGTATTGTTATCGTGTTGGATGAATATACTGCTGCAGAGACATACCCATAGGTCAGACTTTAGCATAGAGACAGGACCTGTAGTATCATCCTGGCATCTGCTCCAGTAATAACTACCCCACTCCTTAAATCTGACCCAATTTATTGTATGAGCTGAACAAAACTGAGCTCTCCACACCCCACTTTTCCTGCCTTGGCTGTGGCACTGAGGCACTGGAGCTGCTGTACGTCCTGAATGTCCCCTCACAGCAGAGCCTTCTCCAAGGCTGTATTGGTACCCAGCTCTCAAAGCAAGTCCAGATGTGAACAAAGCCTGGCATCTCTGCAGAAGTGGCTGAACAGGAGTGTCTGTCACAGGCGGCCCTTGAGAAGTGACCCAGGCAATTGCAGAGCAGCCACTGCTGCTGGGCAGCTCAGAGGCTGAAAGGAACTTGCGCTTCATTCTGACCAGGCTCCTTTTGGGACAGGCTGCCAACTTCTCTCTTCAGGATTGACTGGCAGAAGGTGTGTGAATAGCACAGGGAGTGTTATGAGAGAAAAGACATGATTAGGCTGGGATTCCTTGCTGGTTCTTTTGCCTTCTGTGATGAGTGTTCAGTGCTGCAAGTAGTGCACTCTGCAAACTTGGGAAGTGGCATCAGTCTCTTGTTTTACCAGAATTTAGTACCCCTTACATGTAGTTCAGACTCTAGGATAAGATTTGGGCTTAATGAAGGAATTAATACATATTTTCCTCAGGCAGGTGTCATAAAAAAAAGAACTGACTTAATCCATATAATGGACCCCTCCTGGCATTGGAATAGCTGATGCTATGCCCATTTCCATGGACTAATTTAGGTCATTACAGCTGTATTACCTTATGCCAGCCAAGGATCTGATCCAATTAAATTGGAATAACAAACAGTGTTTATTTTAAGACTCTTCCCAGGCATGAATGTCTGCCTTATTGCTTATTCCTGAGCACAAAGTTCATAAGCTGCTGGTTTTAATTTAATTTCCTCCTTATGAAGTGGAATCCTATTTGGATTTACTTAAATACATATTGATATATTTTAAATGTTGTAAACAGTAAACAGATGTGGAATCAATTTATATTATCATAGTTCCCAAAGGCTGTAGTTTCCCCTTACAGCTGCATGAGAACATAATATAGTTTAGAGGGCTGTCTGGGAAGTCTAGCTGTTTCCTTACTAAAGTCCAGGTAGAGTTCCTGAGGACATTTTAAGAAGAAAATACTCTTAATCTCTTGAAATGCTGTGGGCTTCTGATGAATAAGAAAGCCTAGAAATGTGCAGGTAACCAGGATGTTCAAGAAATGCAAAAAAAAAACCCCAAAACTTTCACCTATACTTGAAGTTGCAGAAAATGAGGTGTCTTGTGGGCTGGGATGTGAGGTAGTTCCCATTTGATTTGAGGTAGTGTTTTGATTTGATTTAGTGCATTAAGCTGTGCCTTAATGCAGCTAAAAGTTTAGCCCACTGTGGGTACATAGGTGCCTGCAGCCAGAGCTGAGCAGTACAAGCCCTTTGGCTGGCACACACATCAACCTGGAAATTGTACCCTATGTCAGAGCTTCTTACTATAAAAAAACTAGGAGAGAGCTGGGAGGAAAAATATCAATAAAAATATTTGAATTAATGTACAGATAAAATCTTTGGTGCAGTATCCACACTGTGAAAATGTCTCCAGCTTTGCAAAACTTTTAGCTTGGTAGTTCTCACAACCCCTGTTGTGGCATTGCCCCATGTCTCTGCAGTTTTAATGACTGCATGCAGAAGAGTGTTCCTGGTTACCTTTATGTTTATGCTGCCACCAGAACAGGAGAGGTGCAGCTAAACCATTAATATTGTGACTGCCCTGTCTATTCTGCTATAGACTGTCTAAAATCAGCCTTTTAATAGTCACCATAAGCAACAGATATGCTATACTGACATAGTTTAGTCTAAACTCTTTGTGGTTACTTCTGCTTTATAAATAATTATTTGTTTGTGACAAGTACTGATTGCTGTTGGTTGAGCAGGGCACTTGATACCTTCTTGTGGACTGGAAGGCACCTTACTCATCTGCAGACATTCAGTGTAGTTGCAACACATGTGCAAATTCCAGCACACAGTAGTGGTGCCACAGTGACTTTTGTTCTTCTGAATTGTGTTTAAGAACACAGTCTTAGTTCTTCTCCTCTTAGGCTGAGAAGACAGGTTCGAAAAACCTAATAAACAGACATTGATGGTGAGGGCTTTTATGCTTTTTATACTCTCACTGGTATGCTGTAGAATGTTAGAAAACTAAATTGCACTTTGGAAAAGCAAATGAACAAAGTAAATGATGTGCTGTGATACCCTTGGCTGGTCTTTTTAATAGGGTTTATTTGCTTACTTGCTAATTTGCAAGGTCTGGTAATTTGAATTAGCCTCCCAGCCCATAGCACTTAGAATTAGTGCAGTCCTGTTGTACCAGAGGGACAAAAATTCAAAAAGAGAAGCATCCCACGTTGAGCAAGCTACAGGAAAATGGCTTGAATTTCTGACAATTTTTAGTGTGGTACTTATAAGTATTTCCTTCTTGTTTAGTTCTTAGTTCATTCCCTTGCGTGTAAATAACTGTCTAAAAATGAAAAGTCTCTGCTAGCCTTTAATGAAGGTGATTTTTTGTTATAGTTACTTTAAAAGCCTCCATTGTGGGTCTTCTATCATCTTTCTGATGGTGTTAGTAATGTGTCATCTCTGTAGCATTTGCACAAGGTTTGCTGAAAATTAATCTGGTTTAGAGGATTATATTTCAAGTCTGTCATAGCAATTTCAGCGGTGATGTTCTTTTGTTTTAACCAAATTATTCTGAAGTTCTTATGGGTTCATTTGGGGTTTTTTTGAGAGAAGAGATGGGGAAAACATTGACTTTGAAACTCAGTAAAATAATTGTCTCATGAAACCCATCCAGATTTTAAAAAAGCACTAGTGGATGTCCTATCATCAAGCCATTCCTATACAAGGCTTTGTATAAAAGGATGATCTTTTATTATAAACAGTGATAAGAGCTCTCAGAAATTCCTTTTCCAGCACTTCCCAGTTTTCCATGGACTTTCTGAAAAGTTTCAGAAAACCTTAAAAGTTATGAAAGTGTTGTTTTAAAGCAAGACATTAAGTAAACATTCTTAATGCTATTTTACTGCTTTATAGAATAAAGATCTCCAAAGCTTCAATCCATAGATGCATACTGAATAAACTATACACACCCATGTATAGAAGAAATCACTTCTCTACTGCTGGAAGTCAAGACAGTAGTTGCTGTTTTTCCTCTGAAGAGCAAGAGTAATTTATGAAGTGATTCTCTGGACTGTATTTAATCTCTAAGAAAAAGAATAGAAAAATGCTTCTAAGAAAGAAAATCAGGTATTGTCCTTCTATTGAAATTATTGCTACCAATAATATTCTATTTCTTGGTGCACTCATTTTTTTGCTATCCATAACCCTCTAATTATGGCAAGTTTTGCTTCTGAGGCTGGTGACAGACAAGGTTATTCAGTGTTTAGAGGTTATTCCCCTTTCCATCGGTTACATGATCCTCTTTTCCTACAGATGCCAGATGACTTCCTTATTTTCTGGTTCCTTTATTCTGTAATATGCCAATGCATAGTTTCATACTTAAATAAAATTCCTACTATGATATAAACCAGTTTGAATGAGAAAACATTTTATTCAGGATGACTTTATTTTCTTTTATTGTTCAGCTGAGAAAGAAGAGGGTAAGGTGAATTCCTCTTTCACACATTAAGATTAGCTGGAGAAAGTGGCAGATTCCTTTCCTTCTGCTCTAAGGTTTGTTATGGGTGAATTACACAAGTTTTTCTGTCCTTATTCTTGGTTTTATAGTTTAAGATTCCCCTTTATTCATGCATCATGGACAGAAGTAGAATAAGTTATACTGATCGTATATTATACTGATTATACTGGTCATTTTGTATGGGTTTAAAACTGTGAACACCTGAGCATGGAGGGGGAGTTGTTGTACTCTACTATTAAAATTATACCACAAAATGTATTGCTTTTAGTGAAAGTTACCTGATATACTTAACTGAGAGGTTTTTCTGTTTGTGAATGTGGTAGGCAATTGCCTTGCAGTTGTATGTCTTAGTCTCTTCTTATCTTAGCTTTACTGTACAACTCCCATTATCACAGAGTCTAAATGATCCATACTTACTAATGGACTGTTTTTACCTTTTGTCTGGAAGGCCACTATAAAGATGAAAATCAGAATCACTTGACTGATTAAAAGCCAAGTTTGGACCACCTAATAACTGTGTGTAGTTTACGTATACTGAATTTAAATGAAGGAAATCGGTGATTAACACTTTATGCTGAGGTTCTTCTCATGGTGCCCCAGAACTGTAGGATCATCTATTGAGATGACAAAGATTTGTCAATTTTATGAATTTATTGTAGAGAAAAAAAAATCAATATGGGCTATGAGGAGATGTCTCACAAGAGCCTGCCAGAAATGAGCAAGCTTTCATGAAGCTTAAGGGAAAATTGGACTGGATTACAGTGGATGCTGCAGAGCTTTGGTTTCCTCACTGCAAAGGTAATCAAAGCAGCCCGGGACATTGAGGAATAGAAATGTTCAGCTGAATGCAGATTTGTGAATTCAGCTGCTTTAAAATATCACAGAATCACAGAATAATTCAGGATGAATGGGACCACTGTGGGTCATCTGGTACAACCTCCTGCTCAAGAGGGCTGTTCTAAAGCACATGGCACAGGTTTATATCTGGATGGCTCTAGAATACCTCCACTGAGGGAAACTCCACAACCTTTCTGAGAAATCTGTTCCAGCGTATGGTCACTGCACAGTAAAGAAGTTCTTCTTCATATTCAGGTGGAACTTACTGTCCATCAGTTTCTGCCCATTGCCTCTTATCCTATTGCTTGGCATTACGAGAGCAGATCCCTATTCCATTCTCTTGACACCCTCCCTTCAGGTACTTGTATGTGTTGATGAGGTCCAACCTCAGTCATCTCTTCTTGAGGCTGAACAGGCCCAACTCTTCAAGCTGTCCAAATAAGAGAGATACTTCAGTCCCTTAATAATCTTTGTTGCCCTCTGCTGGACCTGCTTCAGGAGCTCTATGTCACTCTTATACTGATGAGCCCAGAGACAGGCACAGCATTCCAGACCTAGCCTCACTAGGGCTGAGAGATCACAGAATACTCTGATTTCAAAGGGACTCACAAGGATCATCAAGTCCAGCTCTTAAGTGAATGGCTTCTAAGGGTATTGAATCAACAACACTGGTGTTGTGCACCCTGCTCTAATCAACTAAGCTAATCTAGAGGCGTAGGATCATATTGGTTTGTAGAGGCCAGTGGGCCTGCTGACCAGGATTCTGAAAGGGCCTACTGGTACAACAGCCCCTAGGGCTGTGTTATCCTCCACAGTTTGGGTGATCCAAAGCTCTTCTCCAAGACACCCCAAGGCCTTATATGCATTTATTTAAATTCCATTATACCAGCTGGTCCCTTGGTCTTCCTGCCCCTTTTGTTCTTATATGGAATTTCTCTAGAGTGTTCTCCCCAGTTCAATGCCCGATTGGCTGCCTCTGCTTGGTCCCTCCTCCTGCTGCCCCTCCTCATTGGTTCTCCAACCCATCCATCAGCATTGTACTGCTCCCTATTGGTTGTTGGAAACCCCGCCCTCTTACAGTACTTAAGGGCCGGATTCCCCCTTTTTGGGGCCTTTGTCACTGGACCCTTCTGGGGACAGAATAAACCGGATCCTTGGAAACTGCACAGAGCCCCCTGTGTGCTCCTTGTGCCGCTGTGATTGCTTCTGCCTTGTGCTGTGTGTGCTGCTCACTGTGAGTGTGAGCTCCCCACATTTTCCTGTTGCCCAGGCTGGGAAGACGCTCTCAGAAGGTCACAGCCCTGCCTAGCCGGACACCCCCAGGGGTGCGATATTGGTTGAACTGCTGGCAATGCATCTCAGGATTCTACAGCCCTTCTAGGTCACAAGGACTACTGCTGGCTCAGGGGCAGCTTGTTGTCTACCAGGACTCCCAGGTCCTTCTCTGCAGAGCTGTTTTCTAGCAGGTGGCCCCCAGCCTGTACTGGTTCATGGAGTCGTTCTTGGCATTATAAAAACAGAACCATGATCAAACTCTGCAAAATTCTGCTGGTAGCTGCAGTCTTGAAGCCAGGTGTTCATCTCTACGATTTTCTTGTTTCTTGCCTGTCCTCGTTTGAGAGACAGGTGTCTGCTTGAGGGACAGGAAGGCAGGAACATCCTTTGGAATGTAAAATGTAAAACCCTTTCCCTCTGAATTGTTACAAAATTGAAATCAAGGGGCTCTCGTATCAGAGATATGAGGATAGGAATAAAAATTCTTCACTAACATGTAAAACAGAACTAGCAAATAACAAAAAACTAAGGCATAAAACCACAAACAGAACCAGACACCCAGCTCCAGCTTGCTGGGCCTCGGGCACTTTTCCCTGTGGTGCAGTTCTAGTCACAGCCGGCAGGGGCGCTGGTGGCTCCCTGTGGGCAGGGCGGGTGCGATGATTCCCCCGTGGCTGCAGGGGGCGCTCTGGTGCCAGCCCAGGTGACACGAGGTGATGGCGGCTGAGCTCAGGGCAGGGAGGGGTGGACGAGAGGCTTTTCTCCACAAGCCCTCGGGGAAGCGATGTCGATGCTGCAGCAGGATCCCCGGGAACAGTGAGATGGGACAGCAGGATGTCCTGGCAGGGGCTTGAGGCTACAACGTAGCAAAGTCTCTGAGCAGGGCAGGATATGCAGGCAAGGACCCGGCAGTCCCCTCGGCAGGCCAGGGGGGAGGGAGAAAACTCACAGCAGAGGGGAGAGCAGCTCCGTGCTGGTGGTGCGTCCCTTTAGCAAGCGGCAGCTCTGACTGGTCTGCTCTGAGATCCCCAGAGAGATGAGAGGTGTCTCATATTCCCTTTTTACCAGCCCCAAATTCTGCGTTATCTCTGCCCCCTGAGAAGAAGCTTGCCTCTCTCTGGCTTGGCTACCTTCTTTTGTTTTCTTAAGTACCTTAGTTCCTTAGCAACTTATGGGAGAAAAAATTCCTTAAGAAAAACAAAGGGAAGAAATCCAAACCCCAACATTTCCCCATCATTCCATGAAACTGTCAATACAATAGGGAACATAACTGGTGCTTCTGAAGTCCCTCTTGATTATCTGCAATCTTCAAATCTCACTGTTGTCTGAAAAAACAGTAACCAATGGGCCATACCTGTCTGGGAAGTTTCTCTGTGATGTCCTTTTTGTGGGCACGAGGGAGGCAAAATACATTTGTCTATGGATCAGGTCTGATTGGCAATTCCCTCTCGAGAGGAATAGAGGGCCTGATATGCCAATGACTATCCCTTTTTCCTAATTGAAGAGGTTGTTTATATTCTTTGCATATGCTTTTTGGAAGAAGATGGGTGAAAACTCACCTTCACAAGGGTAGACAGATGTAGCTCAAGGCATGTGAAATTGCTGGCCTGCTTTTTTTGTTTGCAGCATGTCTTTGGGGATTCAGCTTTTCATGCATTTCTTTTTGTGAGGAGGGGGGAGGATGGGATGAGAAGCATTGTCAGATTCAATCAGCTCTTAACTAAACTGAAAAAGTATACGTGTGTGTGTGTGTATCAAATATATGTGCGCATAAAATTATTGTTCCACTCTCATTTATAGACATTATTGCACTTCCACCACTTCAATATTACAATTGTCGTGTTTATCCAAGTGCGTGTATTACTGGATTTAATCTTCTCCTTGTCTGTCTTCTCTGTAAACCTTGTGTCCTGCATGTCTGTTCCTTTGTTCCACCAGTCTACATCTACTCTCTCACTTTCCTTTATCTTTTAAAAAACACAGTGGGAACCATATCATTAAACTGTAGCCCTGTCCAGGGTGTAAATGTTCTCTCTATTCTTCTGATGTCCTGGTATTTCACAGGTTGGTCTGAACAGACTTTGTAGACAGCACATCTGCTGCTGTTCTGAGCACTGTACTGCTTTGACTGCAGCACAGCCAGGTTTGGAATAATTTTCTGTCTTCGAACCAAATATATTAACATTTGAAACGATATTATGCTGTATGGCTCACTTAAAAAGATGAAAGAAAAAACCATAATTGGCTAAATAGTGTGAAACTAGTGTGCAACATCTATGCCAGCTTTTGGGTTCTTCTCTGTTTAACTCTGATTTGCCAGCCACTGTAAGTATATTGTTTGACTAATGCCTGATGGTGTGGAGGTGGCTAGGGAAATATATGCGTTCCAGCTCTGAGTCTTGAGAGACTTGTCTCTCCTGCAGATTCCTAAGGAAACATTTGTGCAAGCAAAGCTACTTTGGTTTTTTTTTTGTTGTTGTTGTTTTTTTTTTTTTAATTTTTTTTTTTTATTTTAAATTACTTGGTTGTTAATTTGAAAGTGAACTGCAGTAATGGCCTTGGCAGGGAAATAGTTTCTCTTGTTTTTCCAGGTAGATATCTATGCTTCTTCTCAAACTCCACATTATCCCAGGTAGTTATGTTGGGTGATATTTGAACTATTTTAAAGTTATTTTTATTATTCAAGGATTGTGATCCTGACTTATGCGATATTTTATGCCAGTTATGTCATCTGTAGTCGCTAAATTTAATGCACTTCCCAAAATTATCTGGTGGTGACCTTGTTCCTGAGGTTGTTGCAAGTTCTAGCTAAAATTTTCAGAGTATTTCCAGATTCTGAATTTCAGAGTGGCAATGAACCATATCAGAGAGATTTGAGAAGACTCTGCATTTCTACAGGGCTTGTGAATCCACAAATATATTAAACAATAGAGGCTGAGAAATATGTTATAAAAAACTAAACTAAACCTTTATGCCCCAGCCAAGGACTGTTTAACATTTGTATTAGCATGTTTTAGACAATGGCTAGTTTGATATCTGAGGTAATGAATTTTTTAAAGTAGCCATACTATGTCACATTGCTTTTTGATCTGCACTTAAATTTTCATTTACTTCTATGTGTTGCTGACTGAGGGCCACTAGTTTTCTATCAGGAGAAATGGGTGCTGGATTTGCTTTTTTTACCCAGCTCTGAAAATATGTGCATTATCAAGGCAGTTGCTTGGCTCAGAATAAGAGAAGAGAGAGTTCTATAGGGAATACGCTTAGCAAAGCAATGCCATAAATAGGTCTTGTGTCAGTGTTTGCTGTAATGTCTTGATATATGTCATCATGAATTATATATTATTTCAGATTTATCACTTCTTCCACTGATAAGGGACATTGCTTTTTTGAGTGAGTTCTCTTCATGGCTTAGAAGATTTACTGATACATTGAAATTCCCTGTATTGGAGATTCAGATGAACTTTGGAAACTTGAGATAAGAACTATAAATCTGCTATAAACTAGGATGCCATTTCTCAAAGCGTGTATTTATTGACAGAGCTTGTACTAGCTTATTCTTCTGCTTCTCATTTGGGTGCATCAGAAGAGATTTCTTTTCAACAGTATGAACCAAAAATAAAAAACTAAATGTGGGTCACACAGTATGTATATATATATATACTGGGGTAGACAGAGTAATTTAATTTAAACTCTTTATGCAAAGTTGTCTTCACTTGAAGACATTTGAAGATGAGATCTCTTGGATGGCATAAGGGCAGGAGGCAGGGAAGACATATAAAACTTACATCAAAAATCCCTAACTCTACTTTTTGCATGGAAGTGTATCCTTGATTTTAAAATCCCACCTGCTGAAACCTAACCTGCGAGGTTTAGCTTGCATGGGAGAATAAATTGGAAACTGCTGGTCCATGTGACCTGCCACTGGATCCCCAGGATATTGTACCTGAGGAGATACTCCTACATGTGAGACCCTTGAACACATTTGTGCAAGGAGATTCTGAAAACTGTATTAAACTGTTTTTCTTTCCCAGAACTAGTAGGGTTTTAATCAGTATAAAGCTACTGGTAATGAGATACTGGAACTTGATTTCTGAAATCCTAAACTTAAAAAGTGAAGATTGGGCTATAAAAAGGAATGAGCGAAGAGTACCTTATTTCAGTAGCTGTTTTTCTTTGATCCAAATATTGCAAATTTTTTTTGCCTCTTTCTAGCTCCTTTTAGTTTGTAAAATATTGACACAGAAATTGCTATTGAAATTTTGTACTAGAAGCTGCTTGTATTTTCATAGCAAGCAGCTTAGTTACAGACCTGTCTTCTGTTCAGGTCTGCTTTTATCCTATTTTATGGTTCAGCTGAGTTAAAAATAAGACTCAGATGATTTCCCCTTGGGACCTATTAGATCCAGCAGGAGATTTGCTGGTATCACTTCTCTGCCTTTTACCCAAGGGCAGATTAGTGGCTGTTTTACCCCATTTTACAGCCATGAAGTGAATAATAGTTCCATGTGGTGCTTTGTATGACCATGATTTTACCTGCTCTATTAGTACTGGTCACTGAAAAATGTGGCAAAATCAGGTTGTTCCTTTGTTCTTATTGCCAAATATAAGACAATCTAAGCCACGAGACATGATCCCAGTATTAAAGCAGTAAGTCTCAGTCTTTTTGCCACTCCCTCTTCCCCAAGCACGGAATCATTTATCAGCTGAAATGGGCATTATGGATAAATCTATTGAAACTTGGAGTCATGTTGCAAAATGCATGTAGAGAGCAGAGGAATTCTTCATTACAATTGTGGGATAATTCAGATAAGTCATTCTTAATCTCATTATACAGTAGGGAGGGGTGAACAAAGATGTGTTGCATGTGAATGACAAGGAATTCTCAAATTTAGCAGCTGATAGTATGGTATGGAGAAAAAGAATGTCGGAATACTTCACCTGCCCCCAGCTTCATCTAGAGCTTAAAATCCAAAGTTTTCAGTTTCTGGCTATCTATCTATGAGACTTATAAGGACAATCAGAACTGATTAATTATTGAAGCAATCTAAATCAGGGTAGCATTGCTTCCTTTGCTTTCTAGTTACTCAAGACCTGAGCCTTCAGCTGCAGTAGCAGATCCATTGGCACCTGTGCAAACTGTTCCAGGAGAGCACCAGTAGCTCTAAGCTGCTGTTGTTTAGCTCGGGTGCAAGTCTCTGAATGCATCTTGATAAAAGTCAGAGGAGCCAACTCCTGCTCGTCCACTTGGGCATGAAAGCACCTGGGCATCTCCCCAGAGATGTGAGGTTAGTGCTGTGTGTTGGTTCATGTTCTGGGCTGTTGCAGTGCTTGTCAAGTCCAGGGCTGGCTCTTTGTGTAGATCTTCCCCAATTTGAGAGGCCTTTTATGGCCATAAAGTTTAGTGTCAGATGTATTTTGCTTCTCAAAATGACTTTGCTATTTGCTGAGATTTCCTAACTGCCAAGACATGGATGAATGGAGGGGTTCTGATTTTATACTTCAGAAGATGCCAAACTGTAAGGAAGAGACTGAGTGTTGGACAGTCATGATCAAACAAGCTGTGCTGCTTAGCTGAGGATGAGTTGTAAGCTTAGAGTGATGGGTCATGCTTATGCCATGTTTTAGTACAATAACAGCACTTGGATGGTCTCATGCTATTAAACGGTAGTAAGTGATAGACAGAATAAAGTTGTTTTGATATTTTAGTCTCTCACTGTTGTAACAAAAGGAATGGCTAAACTTGTGTGAGCTTTAGATGATACCCTCACTGGCTACCAGTTCAAGTGGAATTGATTTCTGGCTATAGCAGGTGTCATAAGAGGCAAGCAAAGGTATTTCTTTCTACAATTTGTCATAAAGGATGAAAGCGCTCAGTGATGTACAGCAATTAAGTAGAACGGTGATGAACTTCTGTCTCTTTGAATAAGTGGTGTGTTGAAATGGAAGCAAAGGATGATATCTTTTTCACCCCCCTGCCCTTTCTTTGAGGGTGTGGGGAGGGGCTGTGCTTTTCTGGGGAGGGGATTGTTTAGTTCTGCTGCAGATCTGAACCCAGATGAATTTACAGGAATGTCTTTTTGGATGGACTTGCCCCAGCCATTCCAGCTCTGACTGAGAATAAGTCAAAGCTGGTTTTACTCTATTTGTCAGACTTTTTGACTGTGATTTTTGGCAGGAGACTCATGCAGACACAGTGGTCTGTCTGCATAGAGCTGCAAACGATATCAAGACCTGTATTTTTTCATTTTGTCTTCCAATAATTGGAAATAAATTCTCCAGACTGAAAATAGAATGTTCGTTGCATATGGGGAAAATCTGACCAATGTAATAATGTTGTATTTTTATATTTACTGAGATGAATTGTTTCACTTTCTTGCATTTTATTTGCAGAGCCACTTTCCAGCTCTGCTCAGCTGGACAAGATCAAGAGAATGACATCCAGGTAGGAATTTTCTTCCCCAAATCTGTCAGTTGTTTTCACTATTCCTATTGTGCAGACTGCTGGTTTTTTTCTAATACAGTATAGGTAAGTCTAAATTAAGAATTTAAATCACTGATTTTTTTACAGGCAGAATTTGCTATCCTAAATTTTAGTATTTTACATTTCTGTGCATCAAGGCTGATTTTTCTTTGACTTCATGCCATTATAACTCTTGACTTCATTCAGTCCAGGGTTTACCTGCAAGTAATTGGTGAGAATCAGCAAAGTGTCTGTTTTTCTCCTACTGCAATGCATATATTCACTTTTCTAATGTATTGATAGCACTGATGCATTTGTCTGAATCTGTATATATGCAGAGAGATACAGGTGTTGTTTATGGGTGTAAAACACCCACAACTGTCCTAGACTTAATCCCTTTGCCCAGCAAGGTGTAATTTGCTTATGTAGCCCACTGGCATGAGTGTGTTTCAGGTAGTCTACTGTGTCTGTTCCAGAAGATGTGAATTATTATAGCCACTAGGAACAAGCATTAGTGCTTTATACACATTGGTGCCTGACATCCTTTTAGCTATGGAGGTCCCTAGTGTGCTGCATGTGGGTGGCAGTTGTCTATTATTGTCAGATAGTTTCATATGCAGAGTACAAAAAATGTATTTTATTAAATGTTACTTCAGCTTTTGCAGTTGTGAACTGAAACCGGTGAACACAAAAGGAGCATGTTGCAATCTGATACACAACTGATGCCCCAGCATTTGTGCAGACTGGTAATGCATCTGAAGGATGCTGTAAGAGTCTGCAGGATTTGCTTACTGAGCTTAGCGTGTAGGCAAACAAGCTGGTCCACATGTCCATCTCTCTACAGGACTGCTGTTAATGCTGCTTGTTTCTGGAGAGCTTGCAAAGCTCAGGGTGCCTTTGCATGTAGATCTCATTTAGGAGTCACTCTGTCTCTTTAAATTTAGGACTAGGGCTAAGTTTGTTGCCTTCTGTAAATGAAGGCTCGGAACCTCAGATTGGCTGTTGAAGCAGACCAGGATACAGTGGCTGTCCTTGCTCCATCACTATTTACACAGGATGGAATAATCTGCTATGTTAGTTTGCAACAGGCAATGTGGGAAGAAGGTGCCCTCTTCATTTGTAAATTACTTGCTTTATTTTCTTTCACTGTGGTGATGGTTGCTAGTGTTATGTAAAATATCAGTTAACCAGACACAACCCACATGAGCCAGGCCAGTTCAAAGCACAGCTACTTTCAAGAGACTCCCTAAAGCCTTAAGGGAGTAAACTTTGGCAGGCACTGTAGGTTTACTGTGTCCCTAGTTAAAAAGTTGTGCTGTTTGGCATGCTGATGGGAGTATTATTGAATAAACATAATACAATATTTACACTCCGATTAAAAAAAAAGTCAAATACACTATTCAGAGAGAATGGCTCTGATAAAAGGAACATTTTTTTTTCCTTAGAACTTCTTGTTTTGTTACGGTTTGTTGTGTGGTTTTTCTTTTTCTTTTTACTACTAGTATTTGCATGGTAATAGCAATATAAACTTGTAAGCCACTGGACTCAAAAGGTAGACTTTCCATGTCTCACTGAGAGCTCTGTAAAATGGAGGCCTTCTAAATATGTTCTCTGAATATGGAAATTGTACTCCAGACCCCTAATTCTGAGTGAACCGTGGTTGTAGACTACTTTCTTCCTCTGTAGTGCCAAGTTTTTGTATTAAGTCTCTTCTTAAATAATTTTTCAGTTTACTCTTTCTTGCGCGCTTGTTTTAAAGATCTATGCTCATAAACGCACCTTAGAACTAAGAATAAGCATCACAAAGCTAAAAGATGCAATTTTCTATAACTTGAAAGCTAAAAACACAGTCATGAGAGGTATGTGGGCCTCTGTGAATGTTGGTATGATCTTAGATGAGAATTCATGGATTTATTTACAAGAACAACTTACTTTAATCTTTGCATCATGGGGGTGGAAGTATCATGCAGTGAGGATTTGAAGATGTGTTGTATTTCCTGCAGTGGATCTTTGCACTCTAAAGACTACAAAGCAAAAACTCTTATTTTGTGCAGAAGATGCTGAACACTAGGCTAAGAAACGGGATGAAGCATCTCTGTGGTGGATACCACGGAGCCGCGGGGTTTGTGCGTTGTGGGTACCCAGGGGTGTGATTTGGGACCTCCCTGGGACTCCCACCTCCAGGTGGCAGCATCTTCCTGTTTTATGGGATGCGGTGCCTGTGCCCGGCATCCCAGCGCCACTGGGAGCGGAAAATTAAAAACAGGCGTTTCCCTCCCGTTTTTTAAGGTCAACATTCTGCTTTTCTACAAGTAAATATGAGGCGAGACTTGTTTGACATCTCTCTCAGACTCGCTTGTTCTTTGTCCATTTGCTTTAAATATGGCTTTTTCCTTTGGTTTTGGGTCAATTTTTTCTCCATGTGTTTTAATCCACTCTCTTGTCAGACTTCCAAAGTCTAAGGTTTGTTTGTAGGTAGAAGCAGGGAGTTGGAGAAGGGCTCACTGAAATGTCATACTGGAAACTTGGCAAGAAAGAGCAATTAGTGGGCATTGAGAAAACTGTGCATCATTTCTACTCCTGGTAAATACACATAATGTTGTTGGACTCAAAAAAGCTCCGAGACAGCTGGAAACAAAACAACTAATGTTTTGACTTCGTTAAAAGTCATTCTGATTTCCTTAGGATCTTCATTGCCTGAATTAAGACTGTTAGAAGACAGACATTGTTATCAACTTGAATAATAAATGTGTTTCATTAATATGTGAATATTAATAAGAGCAATTAAATAAAAAGAGTCTTAAATTTGTTCCAGCAAGATAAAAAACCTAACGCAGCAATGGTAAAACAGAGGGATAAACCAGGATAGTGGGAGAATTAGTTCTAAAAAATAGTGAGGGAGGACTGAGGATTTTTTTTTTTTTCAATCTAACTACATTAGCTGCTAATAAAATTTGGCTGCTTTTTCACTAAAATATCAAATATGTAGCTTGTCTCAAGGGAGAGTACATAACACTTGTGCCTTTGGGGGACAATCTCATAAGGATCATCCTCTAGTAAACACTCAGTCAATGGCTGCTGTACCCCCCTGCTTGGTGTTTAAATTGAACTCTGGAAGAGGACTGAGTGTAGGCAGTGGCCAGATACAGAGGGGGTGGAAAGATGCTCACATGACTATTCACAATGAGGCAAATCAACCAAGACAGAGATGGAAGCAGGTGTCCAATGTCTCTTGTATTGGCTTTCTGTGCCCAGGGTTTCCCTTTCATGGAGGATTTACAGCTACACAATTAGAGCAGCCTTGCAGTGCATGAAGCACCTAGAGAGGTATTCAATCTACTGACTTTCTCTACTGGTGGTAGGTAAAGTTACTGTTCCAGAATGACACTGGCAATATTGCTGGGGATAATACTGTAGCTTTATCTGCCAGGCTGCTGCCCAGTAACTGCTGCTTATCTCACAGCAATATCAGACTGCTTCTTTAGATTTGTCCATCGCCCTGGAAAATGAGGCCCATGTGTGTTCTCTATGCTTCTATCAGGGATTGTATCCTACACACTGAATCTTTTCTCTAAAGGAATATGAAGAGTACCCTTTTCTTGTGCAAAGGATCCATGATAGCTTTTCTTCTCTTAGGTGAAACTAAAAAATGTCACAATTTTGAATGCTGATTCATCTTCCTTCATAGAAAGATGGGAGATCAAAATACATTATTCTTGTTATGAGGAAGTAGCAGCACATTTGTGACAATGACAGGTTCAGCCAGCAAAATTCAAGTGCCATGCCTTCTAGGAAGCTGAGTGTGTGTGACAAAACACTGGTTGTGCATAGAAGGCATTTTTGTCTAATGCAGCCCAGCCTAGCTGTAACAGATTTGGAATTTGGCTTCAGATGTGGACTACAGAATCCTTTGGAGGGTGATTAAAATAGGAGATCACTCATCATCCATGTGTTTGAAGCCTCTTATTCTAATGTCTTCAAACACACTACAAAAATATTTCGCTGCAGTCTTCATGTTCAATTACCATCATCTGCCCTGTTCCACACCTCTTGTGCATATAACTTTGATGTGAATTACTGGAATTATCATGCATGTGCACATATCCTTGTTAAAATATGTGGGTCAGTGCTGCTGTCTCCTCTGCTAAACAGCACTGATTCTCATCTATATCAACTGCCCTTTCTAGAAATTGAAATAATTCCCCTGGCCAGTTTTAGAGTTATGCCTAGACAGTACATTACACATGAGGATATCCTACCACAAAGAATTGCCATGGAAGTTAATATGAAACTAGGTAGTTTTTGAGGGCGTACTTAGTTTTGTGTTTGCAAGCCATTTTTCCTTTTCTGATTTTTGATGCCTCTTCTAGAACAGAGAAGAAACTAAGAGGTACTCATTTTCCTCTTTGGTGGTGAGGTGAGTGTAAAGGTGCTTGACAAGATGAAACTCTCCTGTTGTGTTAGTACTGTTGTAAAAAGCTGACTCCTCTAGGCTCCTTAATGACTATTGAAAATCGAGCTGGAGACCCTGATCTCCTCCTTGCTCTTACAATAATATTGCAATTGGTGCTTCTGTTCACCATCAAGATGCCCAATAGTGGAACTCCATGGAGTTAGCTACAGCTTGTCATGATCTGATTCAGGCTAGAAAGCAGCAACAAACAATACCATTGATTAGTTCCTAGTTATCTTTAACAGGGAGAATCATTACTTTAATAAAATTAGCAGATCTGCTAGGCTTATCTTCAGTGTCTCTATCTTGACTCTTCATAGATTGTAGTACCCTCCAGGAACAGCAATATGTGAGCATACAGATGATTCTTGAAGAATGAATGTAGTTATTAGCTGTGGTTATTTGAACATCACTGTTCATGTCTAGTTCCTATATATCACACATTGACTAGAGCAGAAGATGCAACGCTTTGGTGATGAAAAGAATAAAGGTTTGGGGAGAATAACACTTCAGTATCCTGCAGTCTTCCTCTCCCAGCCCTTTTCAGTCCCTGTCCATAATGTTTTATCCACTCAACGTCAGTGTTTTATCACAAAGATGTAAAGTAGGAACTAGGCGAGGCTCCTTGACGGAATCTAGTCCTTTGCTGCTATGTGCACTCTATCATGTAATCATACCAATGAAGCTATCAAATGTTGTCTTTCCCATCTTGCCAGTTTTGACTCTTCTGCATCACTTTTAATGTCTAGAATTCACCTAAGCTTCCTCTGATAATTGTGCATAGAAACATCTCTGCACATAAAAAACACACAAAACACTTGTTTTAGTGCAAGAGTGCTCAATTTTGATAATGTCTGGCTTCTGCAAATTCAGGGAAAAGGGAAAAGAGAATATTCCTGCTATGATTATTGAGATGTGAGAATGAGCCAGACCCTTAGATGAAGCTGAGACTACCACACTTTTCTATGTTTTATTTTCAAAGTTACTACTACAAAATTGGTGAATGAAATAGAAACATCAGAGGAAAAATCTCACATTATTTGCTTCTGCACTAATTATACTTCATGCTTCTTTAAAGACCATGCGATACAATATTCAGTAATTTAATTGTTGTTGTTAGGTGTCATGTGATGAAATTCTGAAATATGATGTTTTGATAAAATACAGGTGAAAAATGCAAGTACTTTTACACTTACATTTAAGTATTCAACATGGCACTAATTTCTCTACCCAGCTACAGAACTGGTATAATGAAAGTCCATTTTGGTCCTTCTCCAGTTTGCTGCAGAGGGCAGGGTTTGGATGTGATGACTGATTTCTTGTGAATTGTTTTGTTCCAGAAGGTCAAATCTCAAAATGGTCATGACTGAAATGCTTTTCATTGGAAAATCCCAATTCAACAATGATAGCCACGGACCCATGATGGTTCCATCAGTGTCTGACAGGAAGCCATGTTTTGTTAATATGGAAAGATTTATGTCTTGCACTATTTGGAGTGTAGTTACCATGAACCCACACTGCAGTATCTTGGGATAACTCCCAGCTTGTGACCCCTGGGATTTGGAAGTGGAATTGTGTCGGATTTTTTGTCAACAACTTTTCCTTAGTTGACTCTGCTGAATGTGAAGCAGAGCCAATCTGGTGCCTAATTAATTCTTGAGAGCTTATTATAGTGCAGAATTTTTTCCCCAGGTTTTATACAGTTATGTTTATATACCACATAATTGTTCATTTGGAAGTGAGTCCAAAATTATGCTAAACATTTTTTTGCTTGTTTTTCTGGCTTCTGTGATTACTGAAGTTAACACAGAGTCTCTTGGGCTTAGCTCCTTCAGATTTCTGATAGAGATTCAAAAATATTTTTCATAAATGCTTTCCCCAAGGCTCTCTTGTACCTGTGACATTAGTAATGAAGGCTGAGGTTTTTCAAAGAACACAGACCCCCCCCCGGAACAATTTACCAAAATAAAAATAACTTTCAGATTTTTCAACCCCACTGGCCTTTCATGGAAAGCAGGAACTAGGAAGTGTTTCAGTCGATAATGGACTATAATGTAGTCTGTGATATGTACATAGTGAATACATACTTTGTTATTTTCCTGTGGAGAGCTGTTGGGGTTTAAAGAAGTTGATGCCATATCTAAATGATAGGATCGCACATTCAAGGCTGCATGAGAAAATAGTGAGCAGTGACAGGTGTCTTTATTTTTTCATTCAGCTGACTTTTCTACTATGATCAAAATTACAATAAATTGAAATATTACTGTTAAGTCAGAGCAAAGTCAAAAGAAAGTGTCACTTTGATTATTCAGAGGCTTGCCTTTTTGACAACATTCTATGATAGTAAAAGAATTTGCAGGATCTAAATATTTAAACAGCATTTCACCAAACAAAAGCAGAGGAAGTTATAGTAGTAGTTTCTGCATCTTTCATTGCTATTCTTTTCAGATTGAGAAAGCAGGTCACTTTAGGGTATACACTCTCTTTATGGCAGGCACTCTCTTTCCTCAATAATAAAATGGGGATAATACTGCAAAGGGCGGTTGTGGTGATTCATCTTTATAAAGTTATACAGAAATGGTAGATATTATTAGCATCCCATGTGATTACAGTGACAGGATGATATGGTAGTTTGTCTGAATTGGTATTAAGTGGTACTGAAAGTCTCTCAAAAAACCTGTTCCTTCTGCTTTTTGAGACATTAGAGATTTAGAACAATTTGGATAAACATCTGGACTGAACTGAGCTCTGTCTCTTTTAAAGGTTACCTTAAATGACAGATGAAGGAACCTTATATTGTGATAACCTTCTGCTTGAAGGATCTCAGAGTACTACGGTAATCAATATGCAAACTATATATAGATTACAGCAGCTCTGTCAAGGTAGAGCACTGTTTGGCAAAGCATAATAAAACAAAACAAAATGTTTTAGAAATCTAAATGGGAAAACACAATGTTAAACTCAAAATACTGGAGGAATGTAATCAGAGAGAAAGTAATTGTCAGCTGGGTCCTGGCAGGAAATTGGGAGGTGTTGTTTCTTTTCCCACACAATGTACCATGAGAATTGGGGTCTGGACTCAAAGGCTCAGAAATGCTTTTATGGCTCATGTGAAAAATTGCAGCTCCAGGAACAGGCAATTTGCTGGGATGCAGGTTAAATAATGTTTCACATAGAAGAATTGCAACTGCTTGTTTGTCAGCATAACATCACAAAACCCATGCATTTTAAGCTGTTATATTGTTGACAAAAAAAGTGCTGCTTACCAGACTGTGTGGAGCTCTTGCAGTAACAAAGTCTTTGGAAGAGGCTCTCTTCTTTAACCTTACTCAGCTTGACTGAGCTGAGATTGCAGTACCTGGCAGGTATCACTTACATGTAAAGAAACAAAAATAGATGTTTTACAAAAACACTTCATTAAAAAAAAATCAACCATAGAAAAATGTTGACTAGCTTTAAAGAAGCTGCTTTTATTTCTTTTGACCTTGTCCATTTGCCTTTTTTTGGCTCTTTGTCTCTATACCTCAGGGATTTGGTACAGCTCATCTGAACAAGCAAAAGCTCATCCTGGCTTCCTGCTCTGATAAAGAAACTGGTAGGAGCAATCATAACCAGACTATTGCTTCTGATTTTCTCATATTCCAGCAAACAGTGAAGCTCGAGAAATTATGCTTTCTGCTTTTCAACCATAGAAACCTGTTAGTGCTCAACAATATGGCAGATGACTTGCCATAAATTTTAGCTAAAATAAATGTCCAGGGTTTAATATTTTATAAACAGGGGAGCTGCTCAGAGAGATGGTCATGATAGAAATTCTGTGTCTGTTTACATGCTTTCTATCTAGTTATCATAGCCAGGCTGTCACCTTTGTATCTTAGTTCTGCCTGTGCCCAGGGCACATGACTGACTAGTGAGTTACACTGTGCTATGCTGAAATTCCTGCAAATGGTAATTTAGCAATAGCAATTTGGAAGCAGTGAAAGCTGATAGTGCTGAATCAGTCAAAATGTTACACTGTTTCACATTTAATGTATTTGCTGAGATTAATTATTTAAATGTCCAATGAGTCTCTTTCCATCTTCAGAATAATCTGTTTTCATGTGGTCCTAAATGAGTGTAACACATGTTTTCCTCCCTCCACCTTTTAAATATTTTACCAAGTTTTCCTACTACTGTGATAATTAAAGAAATTGATAATGCGTCTTTAGAGGAAGGCCAAAGGGCCCTAAAGGGTACTTTCTTTTCTTTTCAATCACTGCTTAGCATTTGCCAATAAACAAAGAACTGCCTCTTAAAGTCAGGAAAAGGTTTAATCTAAATGCACCAGTCATTGTGCAAGTGCCTATCATCTGGCTCAGGATCTTGCACTTAGCCCTTCTTAAGGCCATGGCCCACTTCCAAAAGTTTGAGGTTGTTGTTGGTTCCTGAAACTTTATGAGTCTAAGATTTTGTTATCTTTAGAGAAGTGGTTAATGAAATTCTGTGGTTAAAGAATGCTCTATAGTACAAGTTTGTAAATTAGTGAATTCAAATACAGAAACAGTTCTAGAACTCAAAGGCAATTCTTAGGCCTGGAGTGAACCTGGGATTATATTCCCATAGCTAGTAACCTGAATCTGCATGCCTGACCCACATTTCTCTGTATGCTTCCTCCAGACCAGAGATCAGGGATGGTCTGTACAACTTGTCTGATAGTTTGGTGTAACAGAGCCGTTCTTATTTCGTTGGGGTCAGGGTCAAACATGAGCCTCAAAGGAGACTGAGCAGTGCTTTTTGAGGAGATAACAAATAGAGACAAGTTGATTTCATACAACTGAAAAAGAACAACTCAAAGTGTGCCTGCTGCTGGTGGTGATGGCTCTGGATCTGATGGTTTGAAGACAACCAGGAGCCTTTGACATGAGAACTGTAATTGATTATGAATAGTCTTACATTAGATGAACAAAAAACAATTTGCAGGCTCACAAGTTAGAGTGTGCTTTAACATAACCTCAAAACAATATTCTGTATGTTCATTTTCTCTAGGGGTATTATAAAAGGGAGAAGCTTCGCAGAGCTCTGTGCTTGATGAGTGTAACCCTGATCTGAAGAAGTATTTGTGTTCAGCCAATCCAAAAAGGAGGTAAGCATAGCTTCATAATCCTGTTTGTATAAAGGCAGTAGAAACAAGTACATTTGCTAAAAAATCCTGTAGTGTATTTTTTTTGCAAAAATTCCTTTACAGACTACAGTAACAAATATTACTATAGTCATTGTGTCCCTTTCTTTCACTTCCATATATTGCTTTAACTCAAAGTATGCAGTACTATGTTTTCTTCCAAAAAAATCAAGGTTGTGGAGTGGTTTTTTTTCCCCCTTCCAAACTTGCAGGGAAAAAAGCTTGAAGAGGTAGAGACTATTTGACCAATTTTTTATGCTTTTTTGAAATGTTTGAAACTCAGATAAATGTTTGGGACAGAACTCTCCAAATCATCTGTTTGCAGCTGCATGTTGTGAAATTTGGGTGAATAAACTTAAAATAAGGTGAGGTATAAATCTGAATTTATGTGTGAATCTGCTCATATGAAGAATTCCAGTTGCTGGGCTTCACAACAACTAAAGTGGTTGACATGTTCTAAATTTTTAGAATTATATACTAAACAGACTTTTGAAGGAATGCAGGTAAAATTGATTTTTCATGAATTTAAATATTTGTCTCAATCAAACAAGCCTGACTTCTTTTCAGTAACACCATCCTTAACTTCAAAGGCTTTTCTAAGAACTGGAGGGTCACTCCTGAGCTGGATTGTGCCAGCCTGATCATTTGAGGGCTTGGTTTCCATGGTCCAGATGGCAGCAAGCTGCAAATGGATATTCTGCAGCTGAAACATCTATCCCCTTGGCAGACTCAAGAGACACTGGTTCTGGCAGATTTAGACTTGTCTCTGGCTATTTAGCACAGTTGTACAGTTAATGGGCTGTTGGACAATTTTGTCAAACTTGCTATTTTCTAGTGACTTGTTTATAATTCTGGGAAAGGAGTGCACGGTTAGTCATTTGTGAATAATTGGAAATCCTCTTGAGATCTCAAGAAAAACACTTTCATTGTTAAATAGGGTTGATTTGCCTGTTTATTTAGGTAGCCTAGATAGAATCTCCATATCGACCCTTGAATGCTCCATATATTTCTCCAAATTGGATTTTGCCCTTGTGTGTGTGTCTGATGTGTTTTAAGAGGCCAAGACCTTAATTACTGTTATTATGCCTAGTTTCCCATATGATTACAGTTGATATTAATTAAAATGTGGACTTTGCAAATGTAAAAGGCAGATCTACAGGTTCTAGGGCTTGCCGGTACATTCTTGTGTGCATCTACAAGAAAAAAGGTATGAAATCTTTGTTATTACATGCTTTTATGTTTTATTTCTTACCAATGAACTGATCTGCTAATGGATTTCCTGGACATCAAAGTTCTTGACCATCCTCAAACCAAAGACAAACCTAACTTATCCTCCAATTACTACCCTAAATAAAAGTCCTTCATGAGAAAACTATTTCCAGTAACTACCAGGCTTGTGGATGGGAGCAGTGTCAGTATAGAGATCTGCTCTAGCTTTTCACAGATTTCACCTTTTTTTCATGCTGCAATATCCTGAGTCAATCAGAGCAATTTTCTAAGGATTGTTTGAAGTGGTTGTGGACAGTTCTGCTGTGAATTAAAAAGTTAAAACCTTTAACTTTTTCCAATACTTGCATTCTGATTGCCCAGCTTAACAAATAGAAATGTGTACAAATAGCATTGATAACATTTTCAAGACCCATGGCCTATGCTCAGTGGACCAGGATTAAGGATGTGTCTCTGGATGAAGATGATACGAATGACTTGCTTTTTTCCCTAAGCCTGTACAATGGGGGTCTGACATACAGATAACCTCATGCAAAGAGACACATGTAATGCATATCCACATAGAAAAACATGTGCTTGAGAGACATTGTTCAATGGTTGCAAAAAGACAATTTGTATTTTCCAACTGATTTGTAAAATTCTGGATGATCCTGGGATTGATATTCTATGCAGCACACTGGCATTTTGCTGTATTTTCCTCTTTCAATATAGTTTAATCTGTATTAAAGCACTGTTCTGTCACAACTTTCATAAATTATTGCACAGCCAGCCAATAGAAATTACATAAATACTGCAAATATAATCGTCTGTTCTTAGCAGAGAGTCTTAAAGGACTTCTAAACTAGTTACAACAGCAAGTGGTAATCCTTCTATTAAAACTTTCTTACCATGTTATAAGTTTGCTGTTATGCAACATTTTTCACTTTGTCAGCTGAAAACTGTTTTTCTGAAAGTAATCTAGACCTTGCTTTGCTGAGATGGAAATAAAGGGAAGTTTGTCTTGACTAAGTGCTCTGTTTTCCTATGACTCTGAGCAAGTAGTAGTTAGAATGAAACATTGGAAACAACAGTAATTTACTAATCAGGAGAAAAATGGTTGTTATTGAAACAAACCCCATGTTTACTGCAAAATTGATTTAAAGCGCATTTTAAAATAACAGCTTAAGAAAAATAGGCTCACAGTGGGCTCCAAATTCTAAATGCAACATTTGCATATATATGATTAAGTGCGGCAGAATGGACTTTGTTCATTGAGGTCTCTTAAGGGCAGAGAAGATAGCAAGGAATGTGTTGTTGAATTAAACTGCCTTTGGAAGTCTGAGGAGTCCTGGGCTTCTGATCAGGCTTTTCTTTGCCCTTGAGAAAAGCACTGAAGCAAAGAAAATGCGGGGAATAAACCTAAATTCTATGATACCTTCACCCAAGCCCTAGACTACTTTTACTGGATTTTTAATGACCACAGTGCTAAAATTTAATTAGCTTAAATGACCACTTGTACCCTCACAAAATAAAGATGACAAGGGGAGAATTACTGAGCACTTTTCTTGTCTCAGAATGGATTAAACATGCCTGTTAATCAGAAGTAAACTGAGGAACACAGTCCTCTACGCAGGAGGAAGATTAGCTGAAGAAATGAAATCGAACTAAACACTAAGCAAAGAGGGATAATTCAGTATAGACTCCTCTGCAGAGCTTGTGAGGAAGGAAGCAGGGGCAGCTTGAAACAACATTGCTGGAGTAGAGCCTAATGCAGTGTGCCATGCTGGGGCCTTGCGGGGAGACAAGGACAGAGCCTGATGAATTCTTAGCATGAATTTCCCACCCTGAGATGAGCAAACATTGACAAAAATTGAGCACAAGAGTAACAGAAAGAGGAGATACATTGAATTAAATGTGTCAGCTGTGAAGTAAGTTATTTATAGGGGGGTGAGCTTCACCCTGGTAGATCTGGTGGATGAGAAGAAAGAACTGAAAGTTGTTATCAGCAGTCAGTTTTCAAAGAAGATGAATTTCAAACGCTTGTGTGGCAAACAACAAAATTTATCATGAGTAGTCTTCTCCTTTTTGCGTTTGTGTACATACTGCTTTTATAGTTCTATGTACTTCATGTGGTAATAAATATTCAAAGATTGCTTTACAGTGGTTGCAGCCAAGTTGATGCTGGTTATTCCAGATGGAAAGATCATTGCTTCTCAAGGTACTGTAACAAAAGACTTGGCAGTTCATAAGTAGTGTTCCTGCTGGGAGCAGGTGTCTTCAGTTTGACAAGATTGCACTTTATCCATGAGTGCTTGAAATGCACTATAGCTGGTAGCAGGTCAAACAGGTCTGAATTTTTAAAGAGAGTGTTGTAAGACTTCAGTAATGAGCTTGAGGTGGTGAACAATGACATGCAAAACTAATTACCTGTTTACTAACGTCACAATAATTCAGCCATTTGTCTTGACTGGAGCCATGCTGGGCCTTGGCTCCTCCTGCCAAGCCCACTTTCCAGGCATTGAGTGATTGTATGTGAACTGTTTTGCTAGAAAGTGCCAAAAAAAGAAGAAAAAAAAGAGGGGGAAAAGGAATTAATTTAACTGCTACAAACCTAGATTTTAGTTTACTGACCACATAAGAGATTTAGGGATTAGATTTGCTTACATGCAAGGCATGTCTCTGTGGGAGCAATGTTTTCGGTGAAGAGCATAAACCGGACACCCGGCAGAAGAGTTAATTATCTGAGTGCTAATGTTCTCAGACAAATACGTAATGCATCATAAGTACTAGCAATGAAGTGCTGGCTGGCAGCGTAAAATCAAATTACCCTTACAAGTTTTATTGTGGAAATGTGATTGCTACACTGCAAAGACACAAGTTAGAGACACCCAAGAGGAGGGGTCCTGTGAAGCTGTGCTGAGTTGCTCACAAACAGCTTTCAGTTGCAGAAATTATATCTTTGAGGCTGTGGGCTACAGTATGTGGGGTTAAATTGGCGGCTTCATTTGGTTCTCTGACCTGCTGAACTCAATAGTTACCTCACTGTGAACCAACAAAAAGTCATTTTGAAAAAGTTGAAAGAGAATGTAAAAGGGTGGCATTTTTGTCTTCAATCAGGAAACTCTTTGTCCACATTAGTTTATAGTTCATAAATCAGAACTTGGGGGATTCTGTTGATTTGGATATGTTGCCTTTCTTTGATTTAACCTCCTATAATTCAGTATAAAATTAACTCCTGAAGTAAACTGTAAGCATTTCAAGCTGCTATGATTTAGTTAACAAATAACTGCACACCACATCTCGAGTGCTTGTTTCCCTGCCCAGTGAAATGGGAGGATTTCTTTCTTGTGTGTTCAGTGGGCATTAGGTCAGATGTTAATTTTCTGGTGAGTGGGAATGCTCTGTTACAATTGATGAAAGTAAAGTTATGAATTATACTTATGGCTAGCAACTGGGCAAAACTTGCCTACTAAAGGCAAGCAAAATGGTTCATGGATGGGAAAATGTGGATTTGTTTGCCTAATGGTGTACTGTGGATGTAGGCATGTGTTCTGAAACATTAGTACCTGTCTTAGAAGTGAAAATCCTGGAATAGTAATAGCTAAAAGCACTTGAGGCTCAACTTCAGAACTAGGGTACTCTGAAGTGTTTTCCAGGAATTCTCTTCCTTTGTTAAGCCTTCATCCTTTATAAATCAATCTCCTGAATTATTTAGATTCTACTGTATGCAAGGAACAAGGAAGCATTTATTTTAACTTACCCAAATGAGGCAGATAAAGTGTGCAATTTGGATCTAGACTTCATAACACATGACAGTGCCTAAAATTTGGTTTTAATAAAATGAAAAAATTCTGATCTAGCTCAGTTTCTACCTGGCTCTTGAGTTGCCTCAGTGTCATGAATGTTTTTTTAGTAATGACATTACTGAGCTGCTTAAAATGCACTGTGAATACCTGGAAAGCCTCAAATCAGAGCGGTCCACTGCCCAAGACATACCCAATATGATCAGAAGCAGACAGTGAAATTCCTCCATCTGTCTCCCCTGAGAAGGCTGCTTTGGCTGATGTTTGTAGCATGTGCAAGGTGAATGCTGGGCTCTCTGCTGTCTGTGCACTAGGGAGTTTCCAATCAGGGGTAGGAGAGATGGCTATGTGAATACTTCCTAATTGGTCTTAGGCATCACCTGCACTGTAAGCTGTACAAAGTGGTGAAAATGAGGAAGGCAGCAACATCTCCTAGGAGGCAGCTAGATCCAGAAAAAAATGTCTGTGTATGGTCTAATTTTTTACGCAAAATAAGAGTATGCAGGGATGAATAGTGTGTTGGTATTAGGATTAGGGAAGCTTGAGTTGTGGTTACTACTTGGGGATTTTATGCAACGACCTATTTCAGTGTTGGTGGTATTTTTTTTTTCTTTTTAGGTAGATTTTGTTGAGATGGAAGATGACATTCTGGTGTTACAATAGCATTCTAAACTGTGGATCACAATCAGACAGAGATATTTAACTTTGGTTTCAGTCCTGAGGAAATGTTTCCTGCATTTCAGGTGCCTTCATGCCATCTCCTTTCTCTTTTTGCTAGTACTACAGTTTCTCTTTGAGAATGCTGAAGTGCTCCCTCTGTAGTTTAGTTGTTCTTCTGAGGCCCTTGTTTGTCCCCATACACATTCTCAGGAGATTTGCTTTCCTCCTAGAACAGCACCTAATTAGGTTAATGGTGTTGCTAGAGAAATGTTTGTGGAATCACAGACTTAGGCCTAAGCAGAACAACTAGTTTGTTACACCCACAAACACCTGGGTCTTGAACCCAAGAAAATAAGGGAAGGAGAAACACCACAGGTTTTTCATCCTCTCATTTTCTTTAACTTCCAAGCAAGCTCTCTGTAGCCCTCTGTAAAACTTAAATTCAGTGTTTTAGATTTAGTTTTGATTGTGACCATGCTACTCAGCCTGGAAATGATGTTTCTGCATCCAGGTGTGGCCTGAGAAATGAAACTATTTAGAGCAGCTTTCAGGAACTGATCACTGTTGCTCTTAGAGATATCACAGGTATTGTGTCCCCAGTTTGTAGAAATTTACTTGTCTGTCTTGAGTCCAAAGAATTTTCCTGGAAATGAACCAACAACAGAATTTCTCGTGAGATTTCTCTCATATCCTGGCAAGCTTCTTTCCTGGAGTGTGTTTACAGGCCCCACAGGAAGAAGCTGTAGGAAAATCTCAGGAAAAATAGACATGTAAACTCTGAGATGAATTCTGGGGAAGACGTGGGTTGAGATTGGCTTTTTTAACCCATTTCCGTCATTCATAGACTTATCGTTCTATGCAGAAAAGTGACAAATAAGACTTGGTCATCTGAAGCCGTAGAGGGTATTCTGTGTGGGTTCAATGGACTTTAGATCTGTTTTAGTCTATAGAATCACAGCTTAGCTGATAAGCTTTTTGCAAATTCTAAATGGTTTGCCTGTGCCTGCTGTAGTCCTCATCTTGGGCTTTGCAAAGACATTTGAATTTTTCCATGTGCTGCAAATCTGGTAAAAAATAGTTTCTAATGTTTCTGATTTGAGTGGGAGACAGGAACTGAATGATACTGTAAAATACAATACATAATTTTCATCAGTGAAAAATAGTGGGCCGTTCAGTTCTAGTGGATTGTTAATAAGAGACTTAAGGAATTAAGGTATATGGATTGCTAGAATGGATGACTAAATAAATATTCATAGCAGTATAATGTGAAACACATGCATGGTTCTGTGCCTACGGACATGCAAAACACACATTTCCTTTTGTTCTGAATCAAAATGTTTCAGAGGAAACAGAACTATAGGAAGTGAGCTGTAATATTTAGGAAAGGGAGGATGTACAGGGAAGTGAACTGCGAAAAGGTGGTCTTAAGGTGAGTAGCTATTTGAAAATAGAGAGTTGGAGAGGAGAAAAAATGTAACATCAATTATGCTATTTTTGCTTTAGTTCCTGTGGTAGATACCCAAAGCACAATACAGAGATGAGATTCAGCAATTAGCATTCAGCCCATTGTCAAGAGGATGAGAACTCACTGTGGGATCAGCCCAACAGAGGCCAGTGCCATACTGGTCAGGTAGGGAAAAGCACCCAGGCTTGGAACAACCTATAAATCTAACCCAAAAGATGGCATGTGAGAGCATAGAGCAGTCACTGTGATGGTGTTCAGTCCCATTAACTGGAATTTATTCACACGTGACTCAACCATATGAGGAAAACACTGAGAAACTGCAGAGTGACTACAGGGGTACTGCAGACCCTGTGATCATGTACAGTGCAGAAGTTATGGAAATCCAGCATGTGTACTAAATGATGGATGTGGTTTAGTTGCACTTGGGAGCTGCAGAACGTCATGCTGAGAGGCAGCAATATGATTATCTGATGATAATCTCAGCCTATGAAACCAGCTGGTTCAGAACCCCTAGAAAAGGGGTAGGGGAATAATAGCTTACCTGAAATGATTGAGCTTTGTAGAGCTGATTCTTATAAACAATGTAGAGTTAGGAGGGTAAAATATTCACAAAAAGGACCTTATGGAGTAGTATTCTCACAATTTGGAAACATTTGCAATACATGCAATCCAGAGGTGAGGTGTGTGACGGATCGTACTACAGGAATAGCTGTTTTTACAGTGAAACAAAAAGCAGCCTGAAGAAAGGTTCAGGTCTTAATGTGTGTTAGCCTAATGCAGTTAGGCTGTACATCTTTAGGTAGCAATGCCATGACTGTTTCACCGTTGTTGAACATCAGGCTCCCGGTTTGCATGGGGAATTACTTCCTGAAACTTCTTCTGCAGGTCATCTGCACCAAGATTCAGGTATGACACAGAAGAAAAATACTAGATCCTGATAGTGATTTGGAACCAATTTAAGTAAAAATTGCATGTCTTTCCATTGTTTTTCTTCTGGGTTTGGGTCAGAAGTGTAAGGAAATTGAGGGCATGGAACAAAACCAGCATGATAATTTGTCTCCTTTCTGTAGGTTGCTAAAAGTTGAAAAAAAATCAGTTCAGCTGGAGATGTTTGCAACTTGACCCTTAAGGATACCTGTGATAATTATCCTTCCCCCCCCCCCCCCTCCTCAAGTCAGTGGAAACCAACTCCTTATATTTGGAATATTTGAAACATGGAATATAATCACATTGAGTGTAGTCCCATCAGCAACCCTCAACGTTGCAGGAATTTTCACTGATTTATGCAGTCCAGTGTTAGATATTCTGTACATGTGCCCAATGTTTGCAGGGTATTTGGTTGGTGGGATATAGGTATGGCACTTGTTTGTGTTTGGTGGAAGAATCTGATCACCATCTCTTCTGTATCAAAGGGAGCACTACAAGGCAACAGACAGATCATTTTTAGCTGCTCCAGTTTCTTTTTTTCCTCATCTTATTCCTAATGTATATTAAAATTATATCAGATCTGAGGAATGGAAATGGTAGTGTATGATTTGAATGTTAATAGAATTTTAGTTTTCTCTGCACTTTTCTTGCATAAGTGTTCTTTGAAAGGATTGCAAATGAGAGACCCTGCCATTTGTTGTGCATGTGTATTTTAGGACTTCTAACACCTAACAAAACAAAAGAAGGTAGCTTTACTTTAGGTGTGACCATGAAATATATTTACCAAATATTCTGAAGAGACAAGTTTAAACAGGAGAAAAAGGCATAAAGGACACCAGAGACGTTCTGATCAAGAAAGATAGCTTAAGCAGAGATTTACCCTTGTACTCAGAGAACAGTGAGAAAGCAGACTTGATTTTTCTTACCATCACAATATGTCAAGGGCAGTGAGCACATTTTGCCTCTTGATTTTTACAGGCAATGCTGACACGAGCAGAATATTATTAGAGAGAACTGGAATATTATTAGCATATATAGATACACTTTTTCCCCCAAACCTTATGTTTGATTTCTGTTTGGAAATCCAGTGCAGAATGCTATGTGTTTATTAGAAGCAAAGCTTATTGAGAGCCACACTGTAGTGGACAGATCCAGCTTCTTAGAGGTTTTGTACACTGGAGGCAGCTACAATCCTTCACAAGTGAGGAAAGATGATGCAAAGCTGTCAGCTGTACATAAAAATTACCCCCAAATTGCAGGGAGCAGATGGCTGTTAATGGCAAGTGTTTTTAACATAGCTTTATTGTCCTGTATTGGAACATTAACTTGTCTCTCTGTTTTGTTTTTTTTTTTAAAAGTCACTTTGTAAAAATGACACCTTGGCATGACTTGTATTTTCCTGTTTGGTTTCCATGTCATGGTTGCCAAATCTTCTGCAGTCAATGTGCTCAGCAAGCTATTAGAGTATATTTCTATTTCCTACATTCTCAGTGATTAATAAGAAAAAATCCCTATTTTTTAAGGAATATGGTGGTTTTTTTTAATTATTATTATTATTACACTGATTCTTACTGCAAAATAGGAATAAATGTTCCTCTTTCCACGTGCTAAGATGATATTTACAGGCCTAAATACACAATATCAAACTTGCTTGGACTAGCAAATGTAATAACAGAAGAAATAGAAAGAAAAATGCATATGGAACACCCTTAGCTTTTCTGTTTTCTTAACTGCAGCTTGAAGGTTAGCTTTTGGGTGATTAAACTTTTCATTTGGTTATTAAGTGATAGACATCTTGCTGAACCCAAGCATGCTGCAACAAGCACAGGAAGAGTGTTTATTTAAAGCAGGCACAAAAGATTGCACAAAGAGACCCTTAAACAAAACACAAATGTCAGCAAAATGAAACAAAGTAATCATGCACAATTTAAGACTGATAGAGGCAGGCAGTAAATTGGTGATAGTTCCTGAATAATCCTTTAGAAAAGAGTCACCCTGGTGAGTTGGGAAATCTGTTTGTTTGTTGCAGTTTCTTATCTTTTCCCTACAGGAAATGTAGGAAACTTCCACATTAAAGCCAGTGAGTTCAGCAGAATTGGCCTGAGATTGGTGGGTTGACGTGTGGGCAGCAGTGTCAGCGCAGCAGCACAGGGCTCAGGTGTGTGTTCCTGGAGATTTCAGACTAAAGAGGTGCATCCCGGCTGGAGGCAGGAGTCATGCAGTGAGGAGCCTGGCTGGCTTTGCCTCCTTCCCTGCTGGTTTGTGCTGCCTGTGCCTGAGCAGGCTCAGGCCTTTCAGAGCTGTGTTACAGGCTGCCTGTCAGGAAGGGCTGCCAGCCCACTGAGAAGTGGGGTGGTGCCTGAGACACTCAGCTTGTGCTGGAGCTTTGTGATACCATGGTTATGCTGCAGAGATCTTTGTTCTGGGCTGTCATGAGTAGAGGTGACTTGTAGGGACCTTGTGGAGTTGCTGCAAGAGTGGGAACCAGATCTTAGCCAGGACTGTATAGGAAAATCACCCAACCTTTCTGTGACCTGGGCTTTGTCCTAGGTGAGGGGCCGATAACATTCATTATGAGTCCTGTGGATTAGAAATGCTATGCAAATATCCAATTCTTTTTTTTTTTTTCTTTTTGGGGGGAGGTTGGACCTGGGAAAAGCCATATACCTGGTGATTACTCTGTAATCAATTCTTCTCTGTTCTGAACAAAACAGTAGTCAGCTTCTTGAATATTATCCAGCTTCCCTCTTCCTGCCAGTCTCAGCGTCTATTCTTCTCTTCAGAGCCCTTGGCACAGGGTTTAACCACATCAGAGTTTCACCAGTTGCAACATGTAGCTCCTCTGGAGTTGGAGTGAGAGAGGATCCAAGGATGTGGCAGGGAGGAGGGAGAGTAGTCACTGCAGAGGCCAGAATTCTAGTAATAAAACAATACACAAAATATCTTATTTTTTTTAAATTATTATTAAGAAAATGGATGGAAGGAGGTTAAGGAATGTGAGACTGAGAGAGTTACTTAAGGCAGTTGTTCCAAGAACTGGTGTAGAACGATTAATGAGAAATAAGAAGGAGGTTTCAAAGTCTACTTTTGGTGAAATAGTCTTTGAAGGGTCATCACCATTAAGAAGCTGGGAATCAGAAAATTGTCTGGAACATTAAGACCTCTGAGAAATCCGCTGGGCTGTCATCACATCAGCCTCATTTCTAGAAAAACAGCTCATCTTGAGCACATTTTGTCTGGATGGAAAAAATAAGTCTTTCAGATTATTATCAAGACTTTTTCTTGTGTGTTAACCTAAGGCCTATCTTCTTCTGTGTTTTCCATGCCAAATTGCAGTTTGAGAAAGCAGCTGACGTGGAAGCATAGCAGCTATGTTGCATTGTACTGACACTGAATTTCATAAAGCAAGATGAAGGCAATAATCGGTGTGTTTCTTGTTCTGCTCTAGAAATAATTGTACAGCTGTCAAATTCTCAGCCAGGAAAATAGATCCAGGACACTGCAGCAGTGAGCATGTATTGACCAGTACAACAGCTGTCAAATTCTCAGAAAACAAACCCACACAGTGCAGCAGTAGATCTCAGTAGACTAAGATAACTCAATTTCCATGTGCATCTTTGTATTTTCTATATATTCAAAACATCTGCTCCTGTTTCATCGATCAGTGAAAGTGGCTGATTAGTGTTTTTCATGTGTAGGCATGAAGTTGCTCCACGTAACCTGTGTAACAACAGGAAAATGTCTGTAATGGCACCAATGACCCATATAATCTAACTTTCAATGGGCTGTTCTTGTACTCTTTTAATATTGGCATTTTAAATTAAATGTCTTTTTTTTGCAAGTCAGTGACTAAATTGCAATTGTGAAGTAGGGACTGTTGTAACAAGTGCTGAAAACTGATCAAAATAAAAGGCTAGAAATAGTTCCACACACAAATGCTTTGGTTCCAGAGCTTTAAATCAAATTAAATTGAGGATCAAGTTTTTCAATCACTAAATTCAGTGAAAAGCTCTGAGCAACCTGTACTGCTGTATAGATTTTAGAATCATTAAGAAGTCTAATTCTTCTAACACAGTATATTTGCTTTCATTATGCAGAAACACACTAGCAGCATTTTTCTTGACTTGACCTACAGTGACTGGATTTTTATTTGCTGTTCCTATAACATTGTAGCTGCATGTTCTGTCTTACTCTTTGGAATACTCAGCCAATTTGAGTATTTGAAAACCATGACTTTGAAGCAGTGAAGTGTTTACTTGCATTATGACTGTGATCCCTATGTACTTTACAAACTTTGTTTTGATATAGCTCAGAATAAGGTGGGGTTTCTTTTTATGGCTAAGCTTGAAGGTTCCCCTTATAGGTAGCAATAAAAGTTTTCCAAGTTTCATATCACATGGGATTCTATGGCTTGAACAAGTAGCCAACTCAGTGCTTCATTGAGCTGCTTCCTAAAAAAATATTGCATTTGACAAAAATTTTACCAAGCAGTTTAAAATGAAAATAGAAGCAAACTGCAAATTCTCTTCCATTTAAAGAAGCTTGAGCATCAATGTGATATTATGCATTTAATTTTTTTGGAGGCTAGCAGTATCAAAGAGCCCTGGCTGTTGACTAGAGGCCTCAGTGTCAGGCAGTGTACAAGCTCAAGTGAGGATGTGACAAGAGACAGACACAAGTTTACAGGTGGGGAATGGAAGGACTTAGAAAAACTGTGTTAGGCTATGCAGCAAGCAGAGGTGGAAGGTTGTCAGCTCTTTAACCATGGTTAAAATTGCACATCTTTCAATACTAAGGCTATAAGGACAGGAGTTAGATGGTTCTTAAATAAATAAATAGTATAATATCATTGTGTCTAATATGTGGGTATTACTCATCTTTCAAATATACTTAAATCAGGGATTGAAACATATAGTATAAGCAAAATTCATTACCAGAGTAGAAGATGAAAAATTCTGAGATGTGAGGTTTCTGCAGATGCCAATTGCCAGTTATTGAGGAGGAACTCTGAGCCAGCTTTTGCTACATGGTAAAGTCACAGGCATGCAATTTAATGAGCATCTGTTAGTGTGCTGTCAGTTCTTTACAGTTAATGTAGAGCCCATTCAGAACTGCAAGACAAGGACCAACACTTGTAGGTGTATGGCAAGCTAGAAGTTTCTGTCAGATAGTGGCAAGAATGTGGCTTTTCAGGCTCTGCTGGAGACTTCAGCTAAATTCAGGTCATGGAGTATCTGAAACTATTGGGATCCTGTTATGCCAGGCCCAGTCAGATTCTCTGTTCTCTTTTGTCTCTCAACGGATTCAAAAAGACTTTTATCAAAATAAAACTCCTGAAACTATGCAGCTGCTAATTAGAAATTTAAAAAGCATAGGAAACTATGATGCGGTGATCACTATCTCTACTAGGTCATTTACTGAGTCCACACCAGAAATTCTGAGAGTCAAATGAATTTTTTGTAACTCATTTCAGTGGATTTTAGCTCAGGCTCTGCAGTAGGTTTCAAACTCTGCTTATATTAGGTTAGGTTCTTCCTGCCTATGAAGTAATTGGAAGAGGTTACTGAGGCTATAAAATACTAACTCATCTAGCTTTTTGAACGATGAATATTTTAGCATAACAAATTATGCTTTCCAGTTCAATTTAGAAGAAAGTTAGAAGCAGAAGTCAAATTTCAGGTAATATGCCTGAACAAGTTGTATGGAAGAAATCAGTAATTCTGTCTATACTTGGACTTGAATTAACGGCAAATGCTTGTTGTGTGCAGCTTAGGTAACGCACAACAAGATTTTCTGAAATTCTAAAATAAAATTATAATGAAGCT
This sequence comes from Petroica traversi, assembly GCA_025920805.1. NCBI lineage: Eukaryota > Metazoa > Chordata > Aves > Passeriformes > Petroicidae > Petroica > Petroica traversi. The sequence goes on along the minus strand of JAHLSL010013310.1, from coordinate 916,515 downwards.
CTAAAATGTAATTGTTCTATTTTAAATTCTAAGCATTTTAAGTATGTGGACAAAATTAACTCTTGCTGCAGTAGGTATTGCATGTTGGATCACTTGAGACAAAAGTGATACTGGTTAGTGCAGTATTCCTTTTGTCTAAGGAAGAATTGCTCAACTCCTTTGCTGAGTTGTAACACCTGAGTATGCTTGATCCAGCTTAATTATCTCTTCAGACACATTAAAAGCTTTACAGCTGGTTTATGTAGCTTGGGCTTGTGATGTAAGTTTTGCAGTAATATCCTGTGATGTTGCTTAATGCATTAGATGTTTTTTATATGGAAAAATCAGGGCTTAGAAAAGTTTGCTTAGATCTTTTATAAGATTTTAATTTGAACAAGAGATAATGTCCTTCCCTATTTGGTCTTAAACATTTTAGGGATGAGTTTTCCTACCTAGTGTTGATTTAGCATCTGTGTCATTTATTGAAAAGATGCAAAATATAGTCAGTGACAGTACAGTGAGACCAAGAAACCATCAATTTCATGTTTTATTAAAAAATCTTATTTTAGGGAGAAATATATTAATTAAATTTCTTTTATATGCTTCACTCTGGTCAAAGAGTACTTTTAAAAGAGCCCAGATCCTTACGTAAGAGAATTTTCTGTGTGAACCTTAAAAGAAAGTATTTTCAATGTAAAATGCTCTAAGGTTTATGAGCAGTATTACGCTCTTGTGACTGCTTGGTTCTGGAAATGCATTGCTGAGGTCATTCTTCTGAAACCAAAAATGCCAGGGTTTCTGCTGATACAAACTTGTTGCTTACATGATTGCACAAGCGGCTTGTTAGGAGAAGGGCCCTGCTTTAAAGAACTTGCAGTTGGGATGAAGAATAGGGAAGTGTTAGAGCCCAAGGGGCTGCAGATAGAAGACAAATGTGATCATGGATAAGGAAATACACATCCAGTCTGCTACCTCATTTCTGGAAAGAAGTGTCCTTTGGGTGTTTCAGTAGAAGTCAGATATTTGTGCACAAGTTTAAATTAATTCTCTAAATAATTTTAGACCAGAACTTTGGACTTCAGTGGAGCAGTTTCTCTAATTTTTAACCTGCCTAAGGGATAGACTTGGGCTAGCTGGAAACTTTCTGCCAAAACAATTTTTCATCAGAAAAGGCAGATTCATTGACACCAAAATATTTTGCAAAAACATCATGTTTTAATGGCTTTCTACAAAGACATAGGATGTATTACGACAGGCTTCATGGCTGATTTCATGGCTCCTGGCAAGCTGTGAGGTCTGTGGCTCTGGGATCCCTTGACATGCTGGCTGCCTCTGGAGATCCCCAAAGACCTGGCATATACCACGGGTACTTTGAGGGCTCCTGGGCAGCATGCCACACAACTGGAAGTGTAGGAGCCATGATTCCCAAGCTCTGTGATATTCTGGTCTCTGATGGCTTGCAGGGCTTTGAACCCTTTCCTTTTGTCGGTTCATTTGGGCTGATAGGCAGGGGCAGCCCAGGAGCGCTTGGTGACATTGCTGAGCCAGGAGTCTTGGAGCTGGGGAGCTGTGCTTTCAGGCTTAACTGTGCTCTGAAATGATGTAAATGAAGCACTGATAATTTCTAAGAAATTGCTTAAAAAGTTCTCTTCTGTGGGAAATGTCAGTATCTGTATTGCATGTCTTCCCTGCCACCTGCTTGGGGAATTACCTGTGGACAGGATGGCAACCACCCTGTGACTCCCAGAGCTCAGGTGGTGTCAGGGCTGTACTGTAGGTACTCGGGGCAAAAGCTGCTTAACTCAGGGCAGCTGCAGGCAGTGCCTTGGACTAGAGTTGGTGTATTACGTATCACTCCACTGACAGTGAAATGACAATTACACTCATAATATTTTGGTTTCACAAGGAAGTCTTTATGTGGGAGTAGAGTGCATATATTACCTGTGTGTGTACAAACAAGCGAAAGTTAGACGTGTATTTATCTATATAAATGTCACTTTCAGAGCAGTGCAGGGTCTGCAGATCCTTCAGGCAGATGTCAACATCAGAGGGGTTGTGATGGTTTCTTTGTTATGTATTGCAAGTGTTCCTGATACTCTCCTGTTGTCAAGAGGAATGGTTATGATGTGGATTCTGATGTGGTCTTTCTAAAAACCTCAGTATGTGCAGGAACATAAATAGTTGTGTTGTCTTAGATGCTGTGGAATGCTGCAAAGCCATAGGCTTGGGCACATTGAAGGACAGGGTTTAATTTCAGTAGTTGAAGGCCCTTGAGACTCCTGGAGGGCAAAACAAGCATTTGATCTGTGTTGTGAGTCTGTGTGTGTCTCTGCATGGGTGTATGCTTTAGAATGGCATTTGGTTTTACAGTGCAAAACTGTAGACACATCTAAGTGGCCATAGGGGGAGACTTCCAAAAATAAAAATGCCAGCAATGTTATCCCATGCTTGCTGACTTCTGGATCATGGTTCATCAGTGAAAGTTAAATTCCTGACTGCCATTTGGTGCCTTTGGCAGTCTCCCTGTGGATTTCTAGAAGTTCACATTTTGATGTTTGCTGAGAGTGCTCAAGGGTTTGCTTATTTCTCCTGATGGGAAGTCACTGAAGTTGGAGATGAAGAGGAAATATAGGGAAAGAGTCAAATGAATGTTGATTGCTTCTGCGAATTAATTCCACACTGCCTTTCTGAAGGTTCAGCATGTATTAGATGCAGTGCAGTGGCATGACGGACTGGTAAATATCACTTACTGAGCCCATCATTCATTGCAGGAGAGGACCTGGACCATGCAAATTGGATGATGTTGTGTTTGAGAACCAGACAGCCCATAATTTTAATCTGTTAAAAAGGATTATGAATGACATCGATGAAATAGAGTGTCAGTTCTTTGCAAGATGCCTTTTCTCTGCAACAGCATCTGGAAGCACAGCTCAGCAGCAGCACTGAACGCCCACTCAGAGGCTTTCACCAACTTTGATCTTCTTTCAGGACTAAGCCTGAAACAAAGTCCCATTGGAAACCAAAGAGGTAGAACTACTTTGCCACAGAGAGGGTTGAACCTTCCCACACATGTGTTTATTAATGTGAGTGAGCTAATGCAGCTGTATTAACATCATAATGTTCAGCAGCCTTTAGCTGCTAACAGACTTGTTTGAAGACAGCCCAGTGCTCCCTGGACTCACTAGTTTTGCTGTTCCTTTTCTGTAGCAGAGTCACTGTTATGATGTTAGAAGAAGATATTTGGTAGTTTCTATTTAAATTGATAGATTTTTTAAAATTCATAATTAACATATGATTTCTTTATAAACCAGCAGGGAGAAAATTCTGTTCAAAGACACCACTTTCTCCTGACCAAAGTGAGTCCACTGCTCAGGAATATGAATGGATCACTTAGTTTTTCCAATAAGTAATCTTGATAAAATACTTTAAAGACTGGTTCCAAGCTGTGTAGCATTAGATCTGCTTCCTTTTGGAAAGAGCCAAATCTAAGTTGTGTATGCATGTGACTAGATTAACCAAAATCTGTCTTGCAGAATTTGAGGAAACATGTGAAGCATAAATATTGAGTGCATCTAGCAATGATGCTCCTTTCTCAGTTTCTTTTCTCTCAATATTTCTTCTACTCCCTAAACTGTGCTCTGGGCTTGTAGGCTCACCATCTGAAAGTGGAGTCTTTCTAATGCTAGCAGTACCCAAGTTAGTGTCATGGAAATTGATGTGAGCTCTGTATCATTGTGATACTCGCCTGTCCCTTGCAGGGATTTGGGGATAGACAGTTATTAAGTGTGACTGGGAACTGAAATTTAAGGAGTGATCAGTTCAATGGCTACTTCTTGCTCAAGGCATGGTATGTAGTTGGTTGACCTAGGCAAAGAAAAAGGAAAAAAACCCACCCTGACAGCAAGTGATCTATCAAAGCGCAGATTTTCTATGGTTACTCTATCATATCCAAAAGCTCTTTGAAAATTAAAAGATATGCTTCCATTGCCAATCTATATTAATAGTCTAATCCTAACCATAAATACACCTTTCCAAATTAACTTAATTAGCTATGACTATAGTGACTGCTCCATTACCACATTCGGGATCCTTTCTTGCAAACCTTAACTCATGTACATACATCATTCCGATCTGCGTGACTGCTGAACGTGAGTAAGCCTTATGTACACAAGGAAGATTTTTCTGGGTAAGACTTATAGCTGTGTTTGACTGGGAGGTATTGCCAGGATTTTAAAGTGAGGAGTACTAGTAGGACACCAAATACATTCAGATAACTTGTTTCCAAAAATAACTGTTGTGGGTGTTGTAGTTGAAAGGAACACTAGTAAATATGACCTCAGGGAACTGATATCTATTTTTACAGGGATTATTGTAGCAGAAATCAAGTGCTTGTTACATGGCACATAGAAACATCTACAGCTACCTGCTTGTTCGATGCATAATTTTTCATTCATGTGTAGATCGGAGCTTTTTACACTTTTTTTACAATTGCATAATTTTCAACTATTTTGTAACTTCTGGGTTGTGTTATTTTAACCATATTCAGACTGAGAGATCCTCATGTAGCCTCTTCCAGCTGACATTCCTGAGGCTGGGATGTGGCACACTTAACCCGTCTAGAGGACCTTCTCTGAAAGTGCTTCTGACCTAAACTGACAGGGCACAGTAAGGGAGTAAGAAGATCTGTTCATACAACTGGGTTTTGTGGAACAGACAGAGTAATAGATACATTGTGCAATATTTGGGAATGATTAGCCATGCCCAGGCAGGAGTACCGTGTTAACATGACTGTTGTTTTTAGGATCTAAGATAGCTGTGAATGGGTTATGTAGAGACTTAGTCATGTGTGTCTGCTTGGCCCCACCTTGTGCTATGCAGACAGGCCTGGCAGAAGAAGAGCTGTCTACCTGCCTGGCTCTCCTGTTCAGCCAGGTGCTGCACTTGCTCAACCTCTCATCTTCATCAGAATCTCACTGCAGTCACAACTAGCATGGGATGAACCCTTCACTGAACTTCTTGCCTTCTGTCATAACCTAGCATGGTGTTTAAATATGCGAATATTCTTTGTGTGCAAGATAAGCTGCTGAAACAACTTGTGAAGAGGATTATCCAGGTTCTTCCTGTTCCTCTAGTGTACCTTGCTGTGCTCTTTGTGATGGCTCAGTTTTAATATTATTGCATAACTTCCAAGATCAATGAGAAAAAACCCCAGCAAAATGCATCTTCAAACATAAGCTGCATTATTTCTGGATTTGGCAAATCAGAGTCTTATCCTGCAATCAGTTGGTAAAGCTAAGTGAGCACACAGATTTAAGAGCAGAGAACAAATAGCATTGTGGCAAACATCTCAGTGAGAGACATAAAAGTTCAAGTATTATCAGCACTGCCTTATCTGCAGCACAGTGTGCCAGCAACCCAATTGCTAGATTATTTCTGATGGATACGTGTCACGTATTGCATCATTTTAATTGCTGGTACTCAGGTGTCTCTACTTGCTTTCCAAGAGGCCAGCACCAGAGCCAGCCCTGGCCCTTGGAAGAACAGACACTGCCTAATTCATTAGCCTGTAGCTGCCTGTCAAGTCTGCCTGGGGATGAGGAGACGATGGTCGGTTGTTTTGGCTTGTGCAGCCATTCCTGCCTGTGCGGGGAGGGGATGGGAGGAGTAGTGAGGTGAGAAGCAGTTGCACTGCAGCAAGATCTGCTCCTCTCTGTAGCAGTTGTCATCACCTTTCACCTTGGCTTTCCTTTAGGGCTGTTCTGGAGCCCTTGGTACTTCCTCTTCCACTTTTCTGCCTGGGAAGGTGAGAGGCCTCATTGCCTCCTCTCACCCCCAGTGGGATGGAGGACCCAAAGAGGGTGGGGGAGGTATGAAAGTCTTGCCTGTCTGAGAGCCCTTATCAAGACAGTGTGTCTTCTGAACAAAAATGTTTTTCACAGTTTTGCTGTTCCTTTAGAAGGTGTTTTCTGCTGGCTTGTCTCTATCAGTTAACTTTGACTTGTAATTGCAAATGAATGTCCAGTGTTCAAGTCACTCTGAGTAAAATTGCTTACTGGGGCAGTCTTCTGTCATTAAACCATGACCGAAACTATATTTGAAATAACTAGTCATGCTGGTGAAAAAGCACACTATTGGCAATTAGAATAGAAGGCACTGACTCCATTTTATGAGCTTTAATACCAAAGCAAAAGGATTTTCTTGCATCTCTATCTTCTCACTATTTTTAGTTGAATTCGCTGCTTAAATACTTCATTTTGTTTACTTTCATCTGGATACTTTACTTCTAGCAACTAGTGTATAGAGGTAGGGAGGTCATGTTTGCGGTAATGCCACTGACAGAACCGGGTTTTCCAGGAATAAATTATTAGAATTAATTTTATTTCCGGGTGGAAATAATGAGGTCTGCACATTTTTCTCTCAGCAATATATTAACTGTATCCCCTGAAATTATTTAACATTGTTTGGTGTGTTGACATGTCCAGCTGTCCCTCCCCCCACGCCCCATTCCCCTCCACAATATAAGATGTAATATCTTGTAGGGTGAGATAAAGCCAGGGAGATCACTTCTAGTTACCATCACAATCTGAACATGCTTGACTTGGGGAAAATTAATTTAATCTATTGCCAGTTAAAACAAAGATTGTTGGTGGGAAACCAACCCCCATGGGCTGCAGTCTCTCAGGGTACACCTGCTCCTGTATGGGCTCCTCAGGGAGCAGGGGAATCCCTGCTCCAGTACCTGGCGCATCTCCTGCCATGTTTCCCCTTGGCCCCAGAGTGGGCAGGGCTATTCTTCACTCCCACTGCCTGTGGGGCTCTGCCTGCTCTTAAACACATTCCACAGAGGTTGCAGCAGCTGCTCTGGGGACTTGGCTGTACCCCACAGTGGGCACAGGTTGGCACAGATTGTGCCCAGCCAGGGCAGCCCCACTGTTCCGTCATGGGGGTCCCTGCAGTCCCCTCCTGCTGGAACCTGTAGAAGGACATCCAAAACCCAAGAATGCTGGAGAAATATTACCAGAATTGCTGAATGCCAATCCCTGGAGGTACAAGGTTGTTAACTAGGTTTGGTCTGGGGATTCCTCCTCACATGTGGTCCTCAAGGCTGCCCCCAGTACACCTACTGGGAGCTAAGGCAAGGATGGGTTGACCAAAAGGTGGTCAGCTGCACAGACTTCAGGTGGGGGAATGTCCTTTTGGCAGAAAGGTTCTCACTGTGTAGGCTTTTAGCAAGTCTCCCTTGTCTCTGTGAGTGTGAACATGCTGATGTGAGAATATATGACCCAGCTTTTTCGTCTTACTTAAGGCTCTTGAACACACTCTGCAGAAAATAAGGTGGCACAATGGCAGTGACCTTCATGCTGAAAGACAGGATTTCCCAATTTTGAGGTAATTCCCGTCTTCTAGAAGCTTCTGAGGGGTTTATGGGTGTTCAGAGGGGTTCTGCACAGCCACTGCTGTTAATTCCTTTGAGATTTGAAGCAATACCTGGAGTGATCTGAACATACGCTTTCCTTTGCAGTATAGATTCTTTCAAATAAATATCTATATCTTATTCCAGACTGTTCAACCTTAGTTCCTACTCCCATGCCCTCTTTAATAGTTTTGAACCCCACTGCTGAGTGCAGGGCAGCTGTGATAGCAGATCTTATACTTTCCTCTGCAGGTTGTGAATCCCTTCTTGCTGTAGACCTACACTGAGAAGTCAGAGGCTCTGAGGAAGCACACCAAAAAGAGCTTGGGAATTTCTGCCTTTTTATTAAAAACTTGCAGGTTGGGATGCAACAAAATCTTCAGTCAGAAGCAGAAGGTTGGAGTGAGCAGCAGATCAGCAGGCAGCTTTCTGTCGAATATGGGATGTTATTCCAGCAAGCAGGTGTCACCACGGACTCTGGTGGAACAGCCCTCTTGGCAGCAAGTCCATCTTGACTTTGTTGAGCTTGTGAGTGGGGCTCAAACCAGTCAGCAATAAACCTGTCAGTAGGCATAGAGCTTGCTCTGGGTGGACTGATGGTCACTCCCTGGCTGGAGGTGAGGCATGCTGATGCGTGCTCATTGCCCAATGTTGCTTGGAGAAAACAACTACAAAGCACCAAAGTTATTAATGCTGCAAGGTGGTTATAAACTTCCTGTGTGTGATGACAGTGAAGAATGTCTTAGTATGCTGGTTTCTGCTCTGGTGGTGTTTCTGAAACACTGGCTGAGCTACCCAAGGGGTACTGAGGGCATAATGCAGTCATTGCCCTCCTGTTTCTGTGTCTGATTCTGTGTTTTTTTTCTGCATCGAGTTTATCAAAAGCCTGTTTTGTCAAGTGCAGCAGAAGTACACACCTTCATTTCCACAGTGGAGTTCAATAAGAAAGTGTATCTCAGATCAGGGACGCTGCTTTATAGCACCAGAACATACAAAATATTTGGTATAGAGAATATTTGAATACTAAAGTGGCTGAGAAAGATGCTTTCCTCATCAGGATACTTGCTTTTTCTTTTGCCTCTCTTATCAGAATTAAATCTTATCAGATTAAGTCGTATCAGAATTAAATCTTGCTTGTTCAGGTTTAATTATATTACGTCATTTTCTTACAATCTCCTATAACTCCTTTTCCTTCCTCACGTATTTTGCTTTTTGTAAATGAAAGTCTTGCCCTCACCTGAATGTGCATGCCCTTGCTTGACATTTTTAAACTTGGAAAAAAGTATCCTGCAAAGGTAAAAAACACTGGTTTTGCTGTTCCCTACCTTACATGAGTTGTAAGCTGAGTTTTAAAGGTGGTACTTTCACTGCTGTGGGTGCACGGCCTGCTCTCAGTTGTGACACAGACATCCATGAGAGCAAGTCATTCATGGTCACATTCTTGAAAGAATTCTCTGCTTTTTCTTTAGCCACTTAAATGTGGTAGCTTTCTGTACCAAACAACCACAATAGAAGCTTTAAATCCTTTTGAAAATTTTCCTTTTAGTACTTCCCTTTTTCATGGGAGCATTATGAGGCAGCTGGAAGTGACTGCTACAATAATTATGAACTAATATAAATAATGGTGTCTTCAAGCCCTGAAATAAGTTCAGCAAGGTTCCTTCTCACAGCCATTCATTGTGAAAGTATTAAAACTTAAATGTCTTAAGATGTTACAAAGGCAGAGCAAAAAGTAGCATTTTTCAGAACAGGAAGTAGAGCAGAACAATTACTATTTAATGATTCTGGAATTGGAAAACATATGATGAAGCAGGGGTGTCAAGTTTACTGTGCAGATTGCCACTAGGACAAGATACTTTTTGGCAGAGTTTAGCCTATTTCTGTTTTTCTGCTTATACATCTACCCTGGTGATATGAAAGGATTCCAGTAAAAGCTAATCCAATTCTTGGAATCCCCCATCTCTCTCCCCCCTTCACCAATCTCAGGCTTCAGCTTTTCAGCTCCAAGGCCAGCAGGGCGGTTCTCCCGGCGGATCAGGAGCTCTGAGGCTCAGCACTGCTGTGGGATGGCCCTCATTAGGGGAAATAACCCAGAGGTTGTTGCTGCCTTGCAGCGTATCCTCTGACAACACGTCCTTTACTTAAGCAGACTTGATTAAGAATGGGTTTTACTGCTTTGAAGATCATTATACCAAATATCACTCAAACCAATAAAAAAATTTCTTAGTACAATTTTTGTCTGGAAAGACAGCACAGGACCCCAACTTCCCCAAGACTAAAATATCTTTATGTATTTGTCAATAAACTCATCTGAGCTGACATCAAGAGTAGCTCCATCTGAATAATGCACTGTTTTTTCTTGTATTTTCTCTCCCTGTAGCCTAAAAAACCAAATTTAAATTTTGCCAGCAGTGAGGTATGTTATACCAAGCATTTTACTTAGAGGTTGCTCCATGGTAGTTTTGAAACCTCAAATCTATTTTAAAACCTTTCTGCATATAATAGCTTATATGATCTGTGTTTCTCTATGCTTATTGTGCATGTGCTTGAGGCATTTAAATGGAAGGAAATTTTCTGTTCCTTAACTGCATTTATATCATCTTCCAGTCCCCCACCTAAAGCTGTAATCCCTTGCATATGACATTACAGCTGGGTGTGCAGATGACATCTCCAGCAGAGGCCTGGCTTCAACTGGGGAATCAATGCCATGAGCAGATGAGGTCTTGGAAGACAGTTATTCAGCTTGAATGGGAATTTTTATAATGAAGATTGACAGATGAGAAAATGCAGAGATTTAGAGTATGTGGTGTAAGAACAAAAAAATTCTGTTTACAGGTGTTACTCATTCCATTTTGAAGTCTACTATAGGTTAAAAAATGCACTTAATTCAAACAGAAATGAATTTTGAATATTTTAAAGATGCTAAGTTGTTGAGGCAGGTTCTTAACAGTTACGTTTCTGTACTGAACACTGCCCTACTTAATTAACAGTGCAGGTAATATGACCTCTGTGATTTCTCCCTGCTGCATGGTCAGTGTTTTTGGCTCTTCTACATCTTTGTTGCAGCTTTCCTTTACTGGATCTTCTCCCATTTTTATTTTAATCTGAATTCTTGTAGCTCTGTGGTTTTCCTGAATAGTAATTTTCAGTCCAGATTTTTACAAAATAATTCTAGAGGTTCAGAATCTTTAAAATCACAGCCTGCTTATGTTTGGTGGAAGCCTTGGGGGAAAAAAGTATTTGTCAGGTTTATTTTCAGGACTTGCTGTGAATATTATTGTGGGATTGAAATGTAAATGTCCATTTCTTCCCTGTAATCCCTTAAAAGAAATTGAACTGTCCTTTACGTTATGTTTTACCTGGGTATGTGCTTGGGAATTTATCAGCTTTCAGGACAGGATTTAGCTTAAATCAGAATATCTTGCTGATACTGAATCTTCCATAATTCTGGCAGTGAAATACACCCACCTCCACAAAGAAGCAGATTTTTCTTCATTGTCACCAGGCTCAGTGACTGTCTCTTGTTTACTGAGGAGAGAAGCCAGACTTGCTAAAAATGTTGTGATATTTAGCAACATTAGTTATAGTCACTACATCACCCTGCTGCTTTACTTTCTGCCTTTGCTCACTGACAAATGACAGAGTAGTACAAGCAATATGGAACTTGACTTCATTTGTTTTGAAGAGGGTGTGATTTTTATTTTTATTTCAGTACAGTGCAAACAAAGAAAAGAGGGTCAGTGCAATTGGGTAATCTGGCACAAGCTCACCTCCTTGTTTCTGAACCAAACTAGTGATGCAACCTTGTTTTAAAGATCAGGTAGAGATTATTTGTCACTTCAGTAGTGACACCTGCCATCCTAGCTTATGCTGCTCTGCTATTCCCATTTCAGGAACCTTGTGCTATTTGTGAAAATGAACTGAGTCACCATTGTCAGGGCGTGACCAGGTATTTATATTCTTATTTTCAGCAGAGTTGGATGTGATAGTATGTTCTAAACATAAACTCTGTTTTGAATATCAGAAATACAGACAACAAAACAAAGCTCCAAGCCACAGTAAGATCCAGGAGGCATCTTCACAGTCCTCATCAAGCCTTAATTCACAACAATAACAAGCTATATTAAGTTTGTTCAACACCTTGAGCAGATCTTCATAAGATTGTTGAGCAAAAGGTTTAGACGTTTTTATCTCTATTGGACTGTGTAAAGATCCCTCCAGAGAGAGTTTTTGTAGAAGGAGGTGATGTGCTAAAAGGGAAGATATTGGTATGCCTGATATTGTCTCTTGCAAAAGCAATGGATCCGTCACCCATGTGAGGAGTTATGCTGAGACTTAGGGTTAGGGTGGCAAAGGTCATTTTATCTGTCAAGGCACAGGTCACAGAATTCAGTAAAAATGATGTTAACAGCAACCAATGTCTGCTCTTGACTGCTATTGTATGGTCAGTCCCACTTCTGAATTGAAAATGTTGGGATTTTTTAGCATTTCTGTTAGGGACTTAGATATTGAAAGGGTCAAGAGTCCAGCTTATTTCTTGCAGTATTAGAAGAGCCTGTTGTCAACAGGGCTCTAAACCTACCTCTGTTTTCTGTGCTACTGGATTGTTTCGAAGATTTGGAGCTGTGGTGCTGAAGGTGTCTCAAAATAATGAACAGTGCCTTATGTTTTACTCCAAGGATTGATTTTTCTGGCCTGAATTAATGTTTGCTTTGATTTGGGTCAATTTTTTACCCAAATTGACTCAGTCTTGGAAAGTTACGATTCAAGATTCCATGGTGGTCGTCCAAGGTTTGAGATTTTTAAACCTTGGTACAAAAATTTTGAAGGTTAAGATTTTCTTTTCTGGTTTCTGGGGACTACACTAAAGTTGGAGTCAAGTGGTGCAGGTAAGTGCTGATGAGTTTGGGGAGCAGTTCCCTGGGTATATCTGAAGAGTTGTCTGGTTTTTTGATTTTTTTTTTCCTCTGAGATGGCTGACTAGGTAAAAATATCAGCTTCTCTGTATCCAATCTAAGAACTCTACTATGCTCATGCCTATCTGATCTAACGATCTCTAGCCTGAGGAAAGAACGAGGAACCAAATGACAGCTGCAGCTTTTCAAAGTCATAAAAGAGGGAAATATGTGTGTATGCACTTATTTATTTATTTTCTCTTCTTATTTTGTATTTTATGCTGAGGCTATGAAGACTATTGAACTTTTTTTTGAGCCCTTAAGGTATATGCAGTGTCACTCAGACATCAAAGCTCCAGAGCTGAAATGGAAAGAGAACAACCAAATTGCATTTAAAGGTTAATAAAATAATGCTTGTGTTTTCTGTTGTCACAGAATACTAAAAAGAAAAACATTACCTTCATGTTTACAAAGGTGAACAAAAAATAGTGAAATGTGGAGTCAGCTGTGATTAGCTTAGCCTCTGTTCTAAAAATGATACATCCTTGTGTTATATTAGAGACAGGATGGGCTCTTGAAGCTCTGCTTTTTTGTTTTGTCAGATATGAAATGATCTCAGTGGCCATTGATAACTCTATTATAGTTTATGCAAAGATATTTATTATGTCTAATTGAAAACTAAAGATTTATCCTAACATGAGAATTTCCTGTCTTTGGTCTCTTGAAATCTGGATGGCTTTTGCATGTGTAAAGCAGAATATTTCATCACATATTGGCTGTGCTTATAATGGGTGCAAGAATAAAACCGGGAGATTATTGCCATGTAGCAGAATTGCATGGATCTAACCAGCCCTTTGACCCATATGGCTGAGTTTAACTTTGGTATTGCTTGGTCTTTGAAGTACAGATGCAGTTTTGTGGGTGTAACAGAGGAGGAATAGAGCTTGTATCTTGGAAGCTCCACAGTGTGTGAAAACAAGTTAAAACTCCAGAAGACTTAGCAGTTCTTTTAAAATTTTCCCCTTTTTGGATACAGCCAAACATTTCCTTCCTACAGCTTGTCACCCTGCAGGCCAAAATTCCACATTGCTCTGTGGAATCAGAATCCTCTGGGACTTGCAGCACTACCACTCACATTATTCATGAAACAGAGGTCACTGAAGTCTACAAGAGCAGAAAGAATTAGCAGAGTGATCAGAGCTTGTGAAGCTCACTGAATTATTTGAAATTCTTCCTGTGGTGAGGTCCAAGTGTCAGTCTGATAGACTCGACAAGTGTCTTACTTTAAAAAGGAAGAAAAAAGAGGAGAAAAGAAAAAGACATAACATGGTACTTTGGAGGACTAGATGAATCCAGGAAGGAGGATACTGGCAAAATTTGCAGTGCATTAAATGATTCTTTTTTCCCAGGAGTATTATAAAGTGATCTGTTATGTGCATCTGCTCATTCTATTTCAGATTCTTAGCCTGAGATTCCTAACTCAGGAGGCAATAACCCAGCACCATGTTAGATCATATCATGTCACACTCAATATTGACCTTGGCTGACATAATGTGACATGCTACAGTTGAAGTAATGTAACATGAGCCAATGTATCATGTGCTTAACCTTAATCTAAAGTTATTATCTGTGAACACAGCAAAAGGTTTGGATCGTGTGTTGCGTGGCACTGTCTCAGCTTCCTCAGGCGGTCTGAGCCGTGAGTGTTCAAGCTAACAACCAAAGCCAACAGAGAGAAAGAGGAGACACACACTGGGCCAGTGTCTCTGTGAGAGTCTGTAATGAAGTTTAGGATGGGTCTGCAGCTAATCTGCTGAAAGGCATTGCAGCCCGCTTGGCACCACAATAACCACAGAAGTGTGACCCTGTGATGTTAGCACTGGCCATCAATGAATTCACCCGTGGGAGTTTGTGTGTAGAGGGCTGTTCACAAACATTTCAGAGTAGATTTGCTACTGAAGGTATTGCTCAGTATACTTATTGATATAACTTTTAGCAAAGCAGTTAATGTAAATATTTGGCTTTATGATGTTAATCAATTTGATCACATTTCATTTGTTCTTCTTCTTGCTTGATCCTTGACCTACTGTAAAATTATATGTGGGTTATCTCTATTGTTTCTGTATGGAGACTGAAAAAGCTCTGCTTGTCATCTTGGGAGATATTTTGTAAATTACATGTCATATTAAAACATGCCTGAAAAGTAATTGCTTAAATTTAAATACTGAGAAAAACTTCACAACTAGAATTGTCTTGTTCCTTCAATGGTTTAGCACTGCTCAGAGCCTGCTTCTGTTTCTCCTGTCATGTGCTCCTATAACAGGATCATGTTCTTTAATGTGATCACAAGCTGCCTGACTTCTTAGTGCCACCTTCATTCTTAATCAGCCAGCTCTAACTGACAGGGTTTATTATTCTCGACTTTTTGTTAGGCCAGTATTTTCAGTCCTTGGTGCCATATAAAAATTAGCCATATAAAGCTGTAATTGTGCATCTGCTTTGGTGAAAACCCTAGGCAGCCCAAACTGGAAACATTTTAAAAATGAGCTAGCAGTGTACCTAGTGGCCTAATTTGATGAATGTTGGCATGTGGATTTGCTGCAGATGATAATCAAACATTGATTTAATTTCCAATAGGGGCAAAAAGGACTCAGATTAAGAAAAGAAAAAAGTATCCGAGTGCACAGGTTTTTTGAATGCTGTAAATCTTGAATGCCATAAATCAGGCTTTGGAGCACATTAGAGCACCTAGTAAGAAAAATGGAAGCTACATCTTCTTCCTTTGCAGGATGTGCCTTTCCTTACTCTAAACTGCCCTTTTGGTCATAGATCAGTGTGCTGCATTCTTGGCTTTACTGAGTTTGATTGTGCTTACATTGAAGATAACTAAAAATTCCCATTCTCTCCAGGAATACAGGTCTAGGCTATAGTTAGTCCAGTAGCAGTGTTTGTGGGTAAAACTTTCTTTATAATCTGCAAATCCTCAAGACTTTAGCAACTAATTCTATTTTGTGAAAGCTACTTTGTTTCTTATGTCCTTTTGCTATTCTCTATTGCTGTTAAAACTGTGGGCTTGTGATGGAAGTATTTGCAAAAATTTATAGCAGAAAGAGTATCACTGCCATTACCTAATAAGATGAAGTAAAGGATGATAATTTGTCCTGATCACTGCCAATAATCTAAAAAAGTAACTAAAAAGAAAGAAAATTACATGTATTTTCTCTGACACTAGACTAGACTCAGCTGTGGTGCACTTTCCCCCAGGTTTAAGTAGCAAGCAGAGGATGTCAGCAACAATCTGATCTGGGTCCTTCACTGTGGATCATTGTGGGGCTGATCTAAAAACAGAAGAAGCGATAAAGCAGCATAGCAACAGAATTGCAAAGAAAGCAAAGGCTTTTTAAATACAGTTTTCCTGCTTTCTGTTTAAAACATTATCAAGAACATGGGAAAATTCATTTATTTTGCTGGAATTAAGGAGATTTTGAGATTGTCAGTGGCCAGGCTTAAGAGGGTCATCAAAACACGCAACTCAGAGAGCTCAGTGTAAAACCTTAATGGTATTTGATGTAACTCAAAATTGGGAAATCGTGGAGTAGTCAGGTAATTCTGAATACTAATTTCCGGAGAGGAGCATCAGCCCAGTCCTGAATGCAGTCAGGAATAAAAAGACATTTTATTCAAATGTCAAGATGAAGCAAGGCACTGGCAGCATTGCAAGGACAGTACTATTATAAATGAATTTTCAACTCTTTAGTACATAAATCAGCAGTTAAACTAATTAAATATATACAGAGAAAAGGGCTCTAGTCCTTTCTAGGCAGTGCTGCTCAGCAAAAGAGCTATCAGTTGAATAAAATACTGGAGGAAAGGCCATAAAATGGCATAGAGCAGATTGTTGATGACACCTGGAGTTGCCAAAGAAGGCTAGAGTGAGTATGAGGAAGGAATTGCTTTTCTGTGTACAGCACCCTCTGACCAGCCAGATAAATCATGGCTAGCTGGAAGTTATTCCAAGGCCAGAAGCTCTAGGGCAGCATGCAAGGCAGAGCCCCTTGAGCTGCTGTGAGCTACTTTCCATTTGGGGAAAATGGTACAAAAGGACAAAAAATTTCCGGAGAGAAATGGGATGTTGCAGTTAAGATAGCCAAAATAAAAATCCGGGGGGGTTGGGAAATATTACTTGTAGCTTTTCCCTCCTTACTTTATTCCCTCCTTTTTGAAGTTAGTGATACCATGTACTCTACGACTGAGAACAGGAAGTATTGAGAGAATTCAAGAAACTGTCCCTCTACAAGCAGAGAAGCAGAGTGTTAAAAGTCTAAAGAAATTAAAGTCTCTTCAATTGCAAATTCTTTGTGGGACAGAATGACTTGTGTGATTGATTTGGAAATTACTATTTACGGTGTCAAATAATTCACTAGAATTTTTTCCCCACAGCAAAGTCTAATAATACATCTCCCCCACCTTTGCCATGTCCCACTAAAGTCTGCACAACTTTGCAGACATGTGTCATAGAACTGAGTCTAGAAAATGAATAAATACAAATATTTCTGGAAAAATGTTCCAGAAATAACATGGGATTAGATATGAAAGAAGCATAGAGAAGGAGGATTTTCACTGCACTTCTGAATAGGGTTAGACTTGCTCCCTCTCCTTTGCCCAAAACAGCAAATTCTCAAAAGACTCATTACAAACCCTCTTCCCAAATAACTGGTCGTATTTTCATTCTTCTGTTATTTGCTTCATAAAATGTCTAGTATTCATAGGCTGCCCAAATGTTCATGCCTCTGCACCCTGAAGCTGGTTGAGGTGCTTTTCATATGCAGGAATCCAGGCATGTTCCCAGCAGGGCTTTGCTGCCATTCTTCCCCACACTGCAAAGGTACAAAATGATACCAGTTCCTTTCTCTTGTACCACTTGTGCTCACTGATATGAAAAGAAGTACTTTCCAGCCAAAAGATGAAGCTTAACCTCACCCTTCCTGCCCAGGCTACCTCTTTTACTGTGGTAGGAGGCAGTAGAGTGTGCTGAGGAGCAGCTGTGACAAGCTGCGCTCCAGAAGTGGATATTGCCCTGCCTTAGATATTTTCTGTCAGTTTTGTGTTTGTGTGTGCATTGTGCAAATGATAAATGTTGTCCATTTGCAGAGCATTTCCTCTGCTGAAGAATCCAAAAACTCGTCACAAAACTGTTCACATGTAGGACTGCTGAAATTCAGTTAAACTGTTCTTGAGAAACTCTGAAGTTGTTCTCTTAAAACTCACCAAAAAAAAAGTTTTCAGTTTTTCAAGCCTGACTCAAAGACGAAGCTGGAATTACAAATCCGCAGGCACTGCATTACCTTTCAAAGAAGGAAAAAACATATGGAGTTGCTTTTTGTGTGTGCTTAAAAACAATGAAAACTTGTCGATATTTTTCATTTAAATTTTCATGAAGAGCTAAGAAACTCTGCTGGAGGGGGCAGGAAAATGTTGTGACTTTTACTGGCAGAGAACTATTTGAATGGTTATTGACAAAGAGCACAGTGCACAAAATGTGCTTGGGCTAAGCAGACTGAAGATGTTTGACATATTGGCAATGCAGCACAGGGTCAGGAGGTGACAGATTAATGTTGTGTTTCACAGTCTGGACTAATACTCACTGCATGCTTCCGTATGCTCTTTGTTATTGCAGACATTTGGAAGGACAAACCAGCTCTGGGTTAGTTAAACCTAAGCACTGATTTTTAGCACAAAAGTAGCTTATTTTGATATAATCAGTTAGGCACAAATGGTGTAAATCTAAGTAAACTAGTCTTAGACTGAATTGAGAGCATCATGTAGGAATTTGCATTATTTTAATTAAAGTTAATTAAATTTTTAACAATCAGGGAAGCAGTGAGTGCAGGAAGAAGGGAGTCATTCCCAGCTCAGCGATTCACAGTAGCCTGTGATCGTGACCGTGTGGCCTAAGCATGAGAGCATGTCATGGCCAGGCCCAGTGGCTCTGGTTATGCTTGGAAAATCTCAAGGCAGGAGGCAAAGATTATAAGAAGTTAAAAACAATCCGTGAACCCCTTAAAACTCCACCTCTTGGCTTGATGCTCTCCCTAGCTGTCTGCTTTTGGCCTGCTCCGTGGAACAAGTAACAAAAACGACTCTGCTTCCAGCAGCAGAGACCAGGAAACCAGCAGATACTTTTCAACCCTCCAGATACGTTAAAAGAATGGGAGGTAGAGGGCTGAAATGGAAAACAGATGATAGACAGAGGCTGGCGAGAACAGGAGGAATGCAGTGCAGGCAGCCCGTTTGTCTCAGAGTAGCTGAGGTGCCTGCCCGTGCAACTGGCCAAGTCTGTCGGCAGTGTCATAAAATGATGGAATAGCAATGCCTCTCTTCTGGAAGGTGCTGAGCACTTTGGCTTTGTAGTATCACTGTGCTCGGTGGGACACAGCCCCTAACAGTTCACGTAGCTGTACAACCATGCACAGTGTGGTCCATTGTGGAAGTTTTTATGGGAGGAACCTGCAGAATGCAGAATTTCATGCCAGTCCCTGCAATGCCTGCTGAGATGGGCACATGCGTGAGAAACAGCTTTGAGGGTTTGTGAAAGCAGAATGCTGCCAAGAAGGCTTCATGAGTTCTGATCTGCATCTGCAAACCCCCCTAGTACCTGCTGGTTGGTTATCTCTAAATGGATTTCATCTGTGTTGAAATCAGATTTATGCATGTTTATATATTTTATATCCAGAGCTGTTTGTTTCTAAGGCAAAGAGCTCTTCTCCAGAGTAGTTCCCTGTGTTGTATATATTTCATACATGAAGAGCTGACAATAGCAGATTAATGATGAGAAGTTTTCTTCTGTTGGCCCAGATCATGTTCCTTAACAGGCACTGCAAATACATGTTAAATGGCAGCAAAGGGAGAGCCCACAGTGGGAATAGCCATGGGATCCAGATATCAACACATTCACTGGCACGTTGGAAGTGATGTGACGCCTCTGACAGAAATAACATGGGTGGATATGGATCTGCTCTTTGAGGTCCAGGCAAGTGCAAACGTGAGGAGAATACAGTGAAGAGTTTATCCAAGCTCCTTTTAAATGGAAAGCGAAATGAGCAGTATTTGATTACAGACATCTGAGAGCGTGAGATGGATGGCTGACTGAGCTAGGAAGGCTTTGCTTTGGAAAGACACCACCTGGTTCTTCAGTAAGAATAGCTGGAGCATATTGCAGTGACTACATAGCTGTAAGTGTGTGAAGAGGCTTGTACCCCCTTAATAACACTGTGTGTTTGTGTGGTGATCCCACCCTTAAGGAGCTTGTGTGAGGAGAATAAGCTGTGATGACGCTTTAAGGCCATTTTTTCTATCAGTATAGCACTGTTTCTGTGTTGGGAGACATCGTGCTGCTGCACCAGACTGCATACCTAACTGCAATCGCAATGCTGGTACAGAAGCAGTCTGCAGTCCAGGCAGACAACCAGCATGAAAAATGGGTCTGCACTGCAGCAGGGGTGAGCATCAGTCACTGGGGTGGGCTGCTGCTGTTCAGGGAGTTCCATCCTACTCCACTCCAATGCCGTAATTGTAGTTCCAATTTCTGTGGAAAATACACATCTCTATCCATCCCCACTCCTCAAAGTCCCTTGGAGAAGCTTGAATTCCCTTCTTGTGCTTGTTCTTCTCAGAAACCATAATGTACCTTTTTTGAATGGAAACATATAAAAATTTTTTAAACAACATAATTTTTATTAAAAGAAAACCAGTGGAATTAGGCAAGGAAATTTTCTGTTTACTTTCAGGCTTTAGAGTAGATGTTGACAGACAACGCAGTTTAAAAAAAGAAATTAGTTTCTTCCCAGGACCTTTTATAAAGGGGCCTTGTCCAGCTCAGAATTTGGGAAATGTAGTCTATTTTTTGCGGCTTGCAGTTGAGGTCAGTCTGTCTGTGATTGCGAGTATCTCTAGACTTTGGCACTGTGCTGATTTAAGCCCTAGGGCATGCATTTAAATTGTCACATATAGTGTGTCTCATACTGACATCTTCTTCTGTAGAAGTGAAGGATAATACAGCACTTGTGCTGCAGAATAAGACAGTGCTCTCTCCTCAAGCATGAAAATTGTCTGCAAATTTCAGACATGTTTTCCTTGATTGTGGCGGCTAATCAAGGCAAAACCCAAAGTTCATTTTACCAGGGGATGAACAATGCTTGGCAGTGTAGTGAATGTTAATGCAGTTAATTATTCCTAATGCTGTCTCTGTCCTCTGAAGAGCTCAATGTCTCTAGACAAGGCTTTAACGATCCACAGCCACCCTGTGGTTTCACCCAGGGAATATTGCCTCTTCAGACCAGTTTGCAATCTGCTGTCCCCCAGTCTGTGCTCTCCCCTTGCTTTGTGGCATGTCACATCTGTTATGGTGAAGCTGGATGGGTGGTTTTTAACAGGCTTTGTTTTGTTACAGAGTGGTTATATTGTGCTTTCTATTGTCTCTGTTTTCTTCACTCTGCCTATAAGCTTTTGATAGTGTTGATTGAGGAACCTAAAAATAAGAAAAGGAGACCCCAAACGTTTACTTACACAATGGAATGGAAATAGTGTTTGAGGTGCTCAGTGTTGGTGGGGTCTCTAGGGCAGGAGATAGGGAAGCAAGCCTTAACTGACTTGTACACTGATGGGGATAAATTATCTTCAATAACACCTGTTTGCTGATACAATTATATTGTAACTTAATCATTGTGAGATCTTTCTCTAAGTTGTGGCATTTATTAGATCTACTTAGTCTAGAACTTTATGTTTAGGAAATCTTGATTTTAAAGTCATATGTCATTACATATAAACAAATTCTCTGATACTTAAAACAGTTGCTGAGAATACTATTTTTAAAATATTCTCCAATCAGCCACATAACTATATTTCTTTGAAAATTCTCTTTTGAAGTTTATAATTTTTGGCATAGGTTGTGTAAATTGACAAAATTTGTTTTAACCTGAGTACACTATCTTTGCTACAAAATTATTAGCAGACCATATTTCTTTACCTGAGAACCTACAGAGCCACATCCTGTAATCATAATTTTACAGCTGTGTTTATTGTTCTTTTTGTTTTGAAAAAGCCAAGATTGGAATTGCCTTCATTTGGGGAGTTGATTCCCTCAATGACTGTGTGGTTGTGGTTTATTGAGAGCTGAGTGCAGTTCTGCCTTCATCAAGAGCTTCGGGCTCATGGAATATCTCTATTTGTAAGTGTTCTGTTAAAAAGGACTTTTTTAAAAAGGAAAAATATCTAGAAGTGTCTCAGACGTCCTAGAGGAGTTTTTATTGAAAACTCTCATGCAAAACTTGGAAGTAAAAAAATGTCTTCTTCATCAAGAAGCCATAGTTAAAAATTGGCTTCAAGGAATAGAGAATGATTAATGAAGCTCCTCTTCTTTAGTGCACTAATCCTTCTTGAGATTTAAACGTCTGCTATGGAAAATGTCCACAATTTGGAGTGAACGATTTATAAAAGAAATTAGGCAACAAACAGGGCTTGAGGTTTCTGTTCACAGCTGAAGATAAAAAGCCTCTAGAATTAAAAATTATTATTATTTTATTTCTAAGTATTTTTATTACTGATTTCTTGACATATGTACTGTTAATTAGGCAGTAATGATTTTCTTTCATTTGCACTGCAAATTACACCAATAATTATGCTTTTATTCACAGAATATATTTTGTTAACTGACCTTGGGTTTAGTGTGGAATACAAAATGAGAAAGAATTGTTATGTTCGGTTGATGCTTTGAGATTCCTAGGGGGTTCTGCTTTTGCTAACTTTGAATTTTAATTTTGGAGACACCAACAAAGATATACAACAGAAAGGTTTTAACTAAATATATTACTTTGACAGAAGTCACTGGGTTCTACAATTAATTCTCACCAGTAGATCAATGTACTTCATAAACTGCAAGCCCTTCTGACAAGATGAAACAAATGCAATCGTTAGTGAAATCCTGATAATTTGGAACCACGGCTGTGAAACTAGGTCAGTTTGTGTTTTCTTTGAAATATTCTTCCCTCCATAGTGTTTCATACTTGGCTTATCTTGATAATGGACTTGACATCTTTAGTGAGTGGTCATATGCTAATTTAAAGTCATATTGTGTACGTAAACTCAGAACAATGTTGGGAGATGTTTCAGCAGGAAAAAAAGCTTTAACCAGTGATTGTGGCTTAAATATTTTTCTGGTAAAATGTATGGTTCTGAAGAACATAAGGGGAATCTTATTTTTGTCCATTGAAGGTAGATATTTTGATGTATTTTTTTTTCCTGTCCTACTGAAATACTGTTGTGAACTTTGCAGGCCAGGTTATTTGGAAGAATAAGGTCTTCTTTTAGAGTGATCTTCCAAACCACTACAGACAAGTGCTAGGACTGCTTCCCTCAGGAGCATCCACAGTAACTTATTGGCCCCAGTCTTCCTGCTGACATCAGTGGTAAAAGTATTGTTGACTTCAGTAAGAAACTTCCATTATCTTCAGATGTTGCTATCTGGATTTTGTGATACTTCTTGGAGCATGCATGCAACTTGGTGTTTGCAATGGTGTTTGCATGCAAAGGTGTTTGCAACTCAGTTCCTTGCATGTTTTCCTTAGGAGAGCAAACAGAACTGCAATGCCCTTCTTTATCGTTCTCTATCCATACTATTTCTCTAACATAAGTTTCTTGCAGACTTCCAGGTGAAGAAAATGTTTATAAAGGCTTATTGTGTAGGAAGGTTTCTGATAACTGCTAGTATGTTGTAAACTGTTTAGGAAAGTAAGAAATCCTTTTTATTTTTCCTGTAAAAAAAGTTTGACTCAAGATTAGATAGCTGTTTTCCTGACTTACTGATGTATTCCATCTGTCTGCACCTCTCCTCTCTCTCTCTTTTTTTTTTTTTTTAAAGGTGTAAATTCAGTGAATATTT
This sequence comes from Petroica traversi, assembly GCA_025920805.1. Classification (NCBI taxonomy): domain Eukaryota; kingdom Metazoa; phylum Chordata; class Aves; order Passeriformes; family Petroicidae; genus Petroica; species Petroica traversi. Next base: position 893,291 of record JAHLSL010013310.1, on the reverse strand, counting down.
GCTGGGCTGGCTGCTGGTGAATAATAATAATAAGAGTGCCTCGGGTATAGTATAAATTTATTAAGACAAATAACATAAAAATACAATATTTTGAAAGTTTTAGACTTCTGTTCTTGTCTTATATTTGCCTCTGATTTGTACTAATTATGTAATTATTACTTACCACTTTTGGAGAATAGAAAAAAAGTTTCAATTAAAAGTACTGCTGACGTAAGATAAAGATGTAGATGACAATGATGAAGAGATTAATAACTTTTTTTTTCCTTTTTTTTTCTAAAAAGCTTAAATTATTAAAACGGAAGGACATAATCTAGCTTCTTATCTTAGCTTTTCAGGGATGCTGACCAGTGAGATCTCTCTTTGCCTCACAGATGAATCTGCAGAACACTTGGCTGCTTACGTTAAAAAAACCCCAAACATACAAACCCTGCATAGGGAGTAAAGTCAAATTAAAATCAATCGACAAGGTATTTTATAACATCATCTTTTCCCATCCTTTTTCTAGACAAGTGTTTTTCCATGTGGCGTAAAATGGCACCTAAGAGACATAATGAGGATAAATCTAGGGCCATGTAACAATATTTATGGTCCTTTGTAACACGACAGGAAGAGCTGGCAGTTGCTCAGTGACAAGTTTCCAGATCACACTGTTTCTGGTAGACTTACAGCCCAGGGAGGCCAGGAGCAACCCAGCTCAGTAGGTTATGGCCTTTCCAGCATAATTTCACTAGACAATGATTGTATAGTGCAATGTCAGCAGTCGTGGATGCCCTTGGGAGCACCTTGTTAAGTAAAGGTACTGTTAGTGTGTTATCGCATTTGGAAAGATAGTAAATAACAGAGTCAGTCGTAATTTTCTAGTGTTATGATAATATAGCTGTAACCTGGCCATGTCCCCTTTTGCAGATTTGCTCACTTTCATGGCTGAATTTTTGGTGAGTCTCATGGAACTCTGTCTAGTTACAAACCCTATCACTTGTCACCTGCATGGAAATCTGATTCTCTCTCCAATTACAAGTTCCAAAGAGCAACTTTCTCTGACTTGTGTCTGCTTGGGATATTGGCATGCCAGTAATAGGAGACTACCACTAAAATTCCAAGAAACCAAGGGAAAAGCTCTTGCTTCCATTGCTAGAAGACGTTTGGGGTTTTTTTATTGTTTCTTTTGGGGTCTTTGTGGAGTTTTCTTTCTCTGTATTCTTTGTTTTCTTTTGGATTTTTGTTTGTTTGTGGTTTTTCTTGGTTGGTTTTAGTTTTTATTTTGTTTTGTTTTATCTTTTAAAGAAAAAAAGACACTTTCCTAAGTAGATATTTTAAGCCTGTCACACTGTCCTGATATATTATTACCTTCTCTCAGTACGTCTTGCACTTCAGGGTTTTCCACTGTAGTGTGTTGTCCCACACATTCACTGAACATTTGTGTTTCAGCCAAAGATATATGAGTGCACTGAGTGCTGAAGTGTTGGGAGCCATTGTTTTGCACAAAGAGAAAAATCCAAGTGCTGTGCTGTACTTTCAGATATAGCCCAAGCAACACAAGCTCGTGTGAAAATGGAAGTCTTAGAAATCTGAATGGGTTTCTTTGGGTATCATTGTCCTGTCTGCAACTGAACTTCATCGAGGCACAGATGTGTTTGGCGGGGGGGCTGCACTGTGACGACTTTTCGTGAGGGTTTCTTTTGGCAGGCTAGGAAAAATTGCAATGTGAATAAAGGGAACTTGTTTAGTTCGGATGAAGACTCTATTAATGACATCCATTATTCCTATTTTTGGAGAGTGTTAGGTTTTTTTTAAAAATGTATACAATGCTGTATTATTTTTGATTACAACACCATTCACTGGTCACTTTTATCTTTGTGTGTGAATTTCTAATTATACATGTTAGATGAGTGATCTTTGCTGTAAATAGTAATGTGATTTTCTTTCTCTTGATCTCTCCGTACTGGATTCTGTTTCATTGTTCACATTCTTCATCACAGTATCTTGCTTATTTTCTCTTTCAACAGACATTTCTTTACATCCTCTCTCATGGCACTCCCCTCCCCCCTGAACTTTTTGAAAAGGGCTTTATCTGAGCAGGCCGTTTCATTTGTCTTTTGATCTATTTTTTGATGGATATGCATTCACTTCTGATAGTAAGCCCAGTACTGAAGTCTTTATTCAAAGCCAAAGTGTGGGGGTTTGACTGTGTTTTCTGGTTAAGGCTCTTACCTACAATTTCCTTGAGCTAATGTGGAACTTGGAGACCAGAGGTTTGGCTGCTTTAACTGCAAGGCTTTCAAAGGTGTGTCAGGGTGGATATTGGCAATTTCCAAACTTTGAAGTGATTCCTCTTGAGACTTGAACACACAGATAGTAGCTGCCAGCCACTTCTGATAACCTGGTTTTCACCCCTTGTGAGCACTGTGAGATGGAGCGTTTGCCTTGCTCCAGTGATGGATCTGTCTGCCCATGCAGCTGCACAGTGAAAGCAAAGGGCACCCGATACCTCCTGATGGTCCCACGGTGCCTCATCAGTGAGTTCTTCTTTCCACGTCCTTGCTGAGGTCTTCTGAAGAGCCAAAAGCATGAATAAAGAGTATAGAAGCTGGTGCAGGAAAGGGAATTGAAAGGTTTGTAAACCCAAGTGCCGGTGAACACCAGCTTTATGAGAGGGAATCGAAGTTCTGGATGCAAACAGAAGAATCACCCACCTACCTGAAAGCGATAAATAGGAAAAACAGCAGTCATTCAGTCTAAGACCCTCCCTGCCTCTCTAAACCAAAAAAGAGCTGATTCACAGAATGACCAGTGATTGAAAATTTGGTTATTTATTTTGTTCTGTTTTTCAGATGCAAAATCAAAGTCAAATCCAGTTCTCCTATAGGCTGTATGTCTCCAAATGCTGTACAGATGAGAGTGACTTAAACCCAGCATTTGTATGTTAAACAACTTGTTTAATGTAGTATTAACATTTGGAGAGTCACAATGAGGCTTTGAGGTTAACATCCCACTAAGATGAATGGGGGATATTCATACCCCAGGCTGCAGATTCAACAAAACAGCAGAGCATTGATTTACATACTGAAGGCTATATCTTGGCAAACCAGAAGGGCTACAGACATCATTTTTCTAAAGGAAAGTTTCGATTCCAGGGAACACGTTACAGACTGCGAAAGGCCCCAGATCAGGAAGCCACTGGAGCTGGGTAGCCGCTGGCTGTGACTTTAAACTGAAAGACATCAAATGGGCTTTGCACTGTAAAAGTCATGATCTCAGCCAGGTGCTCCCCACTCCTGTCTCAAGACTCTCTTTGCTTTCTCTTGCTACCTTTCCCCAGAAGTGACTTTCGAATAGGAAATGTAGGCCAAGGATCTGGTGACCTTTACTGGCCTTAATGTTATATCCATTTTTGTGTCCTTTTATAACTACTCCTTGTTTTGTGCTTAATCTTTAAGATTCTCCCTTGTTAAGATTCCATTTGTTTTTATTCTCTCTTCTATTGGTATATTGTAACATTAATTCTTTTCCTTCCTTAGCACTACATTTTCCCCCACAGGACTTCTTCCACTTGCCTGTTTTCCTGTTTTTTGTCCTTGCTGTCTGGGATGTTATTATTTTTTATTATGCACTGTCATCCTAAGGAGCTTCTCTTTGCATAGCCATATGTATAGATGTGGATTTTCTTTAGATCTCTCCCACATAAGCTCCCCTGCAGGAGAGCAAGGCTCTCCTGTAAATCCCAGGATGCCTGAATTTTGCAGTAAGGTCAAATTGTTGACATTGTGCCTGTGTGTTTTGTAGCTGAAAGCCTTCATACTCTTTGTAGCACACACTGTCTTGATTTGGCCACCAGTCTGGAGTGTAAATGCATGTGGCTGCATTTTAGTTCCAGTTGGTTACATTGGAAACTCAAGCATTGCTGGTTGGCCTGGCTGGGGATTCAGTATCTGGGAAGGGAATAGCAGGGGCACTAATGCTGAGGTGCATTTGGTAAGGTTTCCCCGGCAGCAGCTGCTTGTACTATGCTGTGAATATTGTTTTTGTCCTTTGTTGCTGAGGTCTCAGTTCTTCTGAGCAGTTTATACAATTATCAGCTCATAGTAAGAGAGGCTAAACTGATGTTTTTTTAAAAGGACTTCTGCTGGTGAATTTTGCTTTGCGGGGTAATGCATTTATTTTTTACCAGTCCAATTTGTGTAATTAATTAATCAGTCACAGATGAGACCTAGAATTAGAAGATTTTATTTTTCTGACAGATATACCTTGATTTTTTTTTGTCGGACCTCAGGAGAGCTGGAATGAGGGCCACTCACTCTATTATTGATTCCCTGTTGCATTGCTTTTAGCAGCTCAACCATCACGGTATGTCACACAGCCATGCATTTGAAACTCAATATATTTACTGTCTAATAAGCTTCATTTTCTGTGCCACTAGCTTGTGTTCTATAGTGTTGGTTTCCCAAGCATGGTACTAAGCAATTTTAGGGAATCTGGTACAACTGTAGCAATTTTCCTCAATTTGTTCCTGACAAAGAACTCGCTTCAAAATTGAGTTGGCTTCCTTTTTGTTCGAAACACTGGTAGACACAATTAGCCTCATTAACCCTGGTTTCTGTTTCATAACAGAAAATTAGCCTACAATCACTGGTTTGCTGGAAAACACTGTTGTAATTCGTCCTCAACAGTCTGATATGAAAATCCATTGCGTTTTTAATTTCTCTGACATATACAGAAAACATGCCTTATTTCTCTCTTATCATGGGGATTGAAATAAAGTCAAGGACCAAGTCCTTGACTTGCTTAGGGCACTGTTGAACAGATTGGACAAACATCTGTTGAGAGAGTCAGAAGTGCACTGGTCCCACCATACAGGAGGGCAGGAGGTGGTTTTGGGAGGTCCTCTGCAATTCTGTGAGATTCTGACACTTCAGAGAGCAGGAGACCCACATAAGGATCATTTAAATTCTGGCCTCACTGACAGAATGCTATATTGTTCCAGATTTGTGGCAGAATAGAGTTCAACCTTGCTCCAGCTCTGAGATGGTAGTGGCACTGAAGCCCGTGTTTTTATCAGCTTAGACATGAAGCAACTTAAAGGTGAATCAGACTAATTATTCTTAAACCTCTGTAGATAATCTGAAGTTGGTTGATCAAAGAGATTTGTCATCACCTTGAAGACCTGCATCACTCCAGTGAATATGCCAATGAGTACGATTATGTTCTCCTGAAAGAATTAAGTATTTCAAGACTATTATTCCAGTGGGAGAGGAAAGCTATAGTTCATAGGGGCTGCTAAGCCAATAGCTGGTGCATCACTCAGAAGTTCACAGAACCAGTGCTGCTGCAGGGTGAGGTGAACTAGACCAAACTGATGTCCAAATTGTGTCAGACTCTTTCCCAGACCCTGGGAAGCAGAAATAGAGGTCTGTACAGTACACCTGTGTGTGCAGAAATGTACCCAAGGACTCTCCTGGAGGTTTGGGTAACTCAGGTTAAATTACTTTTCCCTGTGAGATGGCAAAGATTTGTGTAAATCCAGACGCCTTTGCTTGCCTTAAAAGTGAGAAGATAACCTTACTTATTTGGAATTCAGCATTAAAACTCTAAGAGTAACTCCTAATCTAGGTCTTTCCTTTCCATTCCTCTTGTCATCCAGGAAAGAGAGATGATGAGTGCTAACTGTGAATGTGTCATGAGTGAGTTCAGTGAAGGATTTTGTATAAATGCTTAGCAGTATTTTAGTGAAAGACAGGATAAATTATTTGTATAATTACAGCATCTTAATTCTAGCATGCAGGAAAGAGAGCAGGTTTACAAAAGCTTCTAGGGCTGCTTGCACAATCAGGGGCTGAAGACTGAACTGCGTCATTTGTGCAGGAAAGGGATTATTCCACAAGTCTCTACTGCCTAGGGAAATTTTTGCCTAAGGGATGTTTTTCTCCTGTATTAAACATTCCTCTTATATCTCAATTGTTCTCTCTAAATGCCTATGACACCCTGGGGGTGTCTCCACTTGAATGATCTCGATTGCTTCTGTGTCCACTTGGGTGCCAGACTAGACGACTGTGAAGAGAAGCTGAGCTATTCTATCTTGATAGCTGAACAGCAAATGAAGAATTCTGTAATTCAAGTTCAGGTCACTACGTATATTTGTATTAAGTTCTTAAATAACCTAGCAGTAACTAAATAAATAGTAATTTAATTTATTAGATGCCCTGAGCATTTATGGAAGACTGTTAGGGAAATTAATATGAGCTTACTTATCCCACAAAGAAACATACAAGCACTGACAAAAAGCAAAACCTTCAAACACCGTGCTCAGCTCATTCATGCATGAGTTACCCTATGTGCAAAATTATAGTGTTTGGAATGTCAGCGAATCAAGTAGTCTAATTGGCTGAAATACTTAAGTGCCTCTTCATATAGAAATAGGTTTTAACATTTTTTTCTGTCACACTTTAGCTCGCCCAAAGTATGCCCAAGCCTTACTGTGCTCCCAGCCTGTTGAAGAGTTTTTAAGGCATCTGCCTGGAGATCTGCATGATACGTTGAGCTGTGACCTAACACTTCACCTAGCTGAGAGCCTCAAGGCACCTCCCTCAGATCCTAATCTTGGGGGAGCTCTGCAAGTAGTCTATGGATAAAACATGGTAATAGGTCCTGTTTTTCCTATTCCAGTGTGGTATGGCTGTGCCCAACTGGACTAAACTACCTGCAATTTCACTTCTTCCTGCAAGAATGGATTTGGAGCCCTATTTTCCCCTGTGCCAGCACAGCTAAACTGCCAGTCGTGCGAAATAGCCTCATCACATGAACAGTAGGTGAGATGTTCAAGTACCAGAGGTCAGCTGAACGTGCCACAAATTACAGGTGAGGTGAGCTTGTGGGGCTTCAGTCCCTGCAAGCAAAAATACATCAATGTGTGCTCCCAGCAGTGTTGAGGCACAGGTGTGCTCCTGGTGAAGGAAGCACATCCTCCCCAAGTGCACAGAAGGGAATTCACACTGTACAGTGTTGTGAGTCTGCAAGGCTGAAGAGCACAGAGCAAATATGATAATTAGAGCCTCATGAGTAGCGATTTCCATGTTGTACTCCCAGCTTCTTCAGTGTGTTTTTTTTTTTTTTTGTGATGGAGGATAAATTATCCAGACCATATGAATCAATTCACTCTTCTGTAAAATGATTATTCTTGGTAGTTTCTGATTGCCACACTGTGCTGCATGTGACTGTTTGAAAGATGCCTTCAGATGTTTGCATGAGCATTTCTAAATAAAGGCAAAGCACTATTAAGTGTATGTTTCAGAACAGAGTCAAACTCTGCTGGGAACAGTTTTCTGTGCATGCACACATAGACTCTATCACTTGGCCTGTATTTTTCAACATGTGTTTTTCCATCCTCCCTTCTCTTGTTTACTTGCTTAGTTATTTCATACTACATTCACCCTAACCTAAAAAAATAAAGGAGAATAGGTTAGATTATTTCAAAGATCTGCAAATGTAGTAGAATGCACAAGGGGCATTTTTGGCATTAATGTTCTGTGTATTTTGTTCAGATAATTAAGCATGGAAAGGTCACCTTGTGTTCCAACAGAAAGCGTAGAGAGATGGCAGAGAGAAAAGCCAAATTTGAGCAAAAACACTTTAAGGAGAAAGGCTCAGAATCTGACAGTATTTATTACTTCTTTTGTGTTTTCTAAAATGCTGTAATACAGCAACCCTATACCTATACACTTTGTTTTCAAAAGCTAAATATAAAGTATGAAATAGAATACAAGGTAAGGGCTAGGCAGCCCAAAGAGTGCACATTGGTGACAGCCATTTGGCTGTGTTTGTCCTTTGGGACACACATCCAGATGAGGTTTGTTCAAAGCACGTCAGCCTTTGTAACTCTCAAGAAGAGGCCACCTGAGGAGGTCCTTCTCTTGTCATATGCTTATGTGCCTTGTAAATATAATGTCTTTAAATAAATAAAAAAAAAAATTAAAAACCCCAAGCAAACTTCTTTTTTTCTCTTGAAAGGGATGAGAACAGTGGGTAGAGTTGGACTATGAAGTCCCAGCAACTTTTTTTCTTGAAGCCTTTCTCATCTCAGAGATGCTATTCTGTTTTCACTTTGTACTTGTGGTTTTCTGTCTGCAGCTTAATTCTGCTCATTTTTCATCTGGTGCAAGCCACTGACTGCACTCATAAGTGAGCTTTGCATCCACCTTGCAATCAGAAATCCCTTCTTGAGTTATGAGCACGGAGAAGGGATTCAGAGGGTTGTGTTCCCCCAGCAGTTCGGGGTATGAAGCAGGGCCAGATGTGAGCTGTGGTGTGCACACTCATATCCAGTCTTTCCCTGTCTGACCCTTGCGCATCAGAGGGACTAAAATAACATAACTATAGTTTCTTGAGGATGATCTCTGCTTCAAAGTGCCTAAGAATGGAAGGTGGTAGGGATTTCTGTTTCATGTTGGACAAATGAATGCAATGGATGAATATAATAGGAATACATTTTTCCTCTGTTCTTGGCTCTCACAGAAGATATTTAAAATTCACTCTTAGGAGACCTTCTTGCCTCATCTGTGATTGGCAGGGAGACTGTCTGTACTAAGCAGAGCTGTAATTTATTTATTCCTTCTATTTGTGACCTGGAGTTCTTTGAGCATTTCCCGCCTCTCATGGAAAAAGTAATTCTCTCTCCTACTTCAGTCCTACATCCTTTCTTATGAACACTTGGTAAAGATTTCATTTTTCTGCAATCTTTTTCATCTCTTACTAAATAACCCTAGCACTCTCTTAGAGCCCTGCTGACATTTTGCTTCTTATATACTTGAAAAATTCTTATTTGTCTTTATTCCTTGAAAATATTTTCCACTCTTCCTTTCAGCCTTTCCTAGCCAGAATTTATTCTTTTAGTTTTATTCCAGCACTTGCTCACTTGTCGATATCATGTCTTTTGTCTCATACACCTTCATATCTTTTAGTCACACATGCATTCATTTTTCTTTTTGTGTCTATTTTTCCTGTATTTTACTTCACTGGATGGCCTTTATGCTTTTAATCTGCTGAATCTCACAATTCTCCAGTCCATTTTTGGCTTTTCCAAGGCCAGGAAAAAAACCTAAGAGAAAGGAAATAGTGAAGGCTTGATGTGCACTGTGTATCTAAAGGGAACAACCTCAGGAGGACTGGCAGAATTTCAGCAAGCAGTAGACCCCTGCTGGTGCTCATACTCAGTGAAACCGTGATCATGTTTAAAGCTAAACTGCAGCACTGGCTTTTAGGGGTGCATGGTAGCCCTTGTTCGTGGAGGTTGGTTTCCTTATGAAATAGGAGCAATGTAATTATCTGGGTTACTCCCCCAGATTCCTTCATGGCAAACCTACAGTTTGCTTGTAGAACTTTTCTCCCCAAAAAGCATGCTTGTTTTCCTTCTCCCTCTATTTCCTGAGATGCTCTACTTGAGTGCACCTATTGACCATGGTAAGACAGAACTTCCATTTGGCCTTGTTTCACTCTGTTTCAGCCTTAACTCATCCCTGTGATTTCTGGGTCAGCTTCTGCTTGGTATGTGTACAGTGTCGTGCCTGAAGTATTTGTATCTCTCCTGAGCAGGCCTCTGTATTTGTTTGCAGAGCCCAAACAGAAAACCAGAAATTCTTGAGTTAAAAATGCCACTATGGCTTCTTTTTGTGACTGTATTCTCCTCAACTCTGCCACAGTGGGCCACAAGCAGACCTTCCAACAATGCAGCTAATTGAGCAGGTTTTGAGGACCTGCTCACCAGGTAGAGAAGATTAAAGGAGGGTGATGGTACTTCCACAAGCCCTCTGAAAGCTATTACATGGTCTCAGGTGAGATTATCCCCTCTCCTGGTTTTCAGTTTAACTTTAGGTTAAACAGCTGTACTCTTGGAAGAGGAGAGGATGAAACAACAGCCTGAAATTACCGGGAAGCAGAAGAAGCCTCCAGTAAGATGCATTCCTTACTGAAAAATTTGTTACATCTCAGCCTCCGATGCTGCAAATTTGGAGCAGTAGGGGAGAGGAGGCAGCAAGCCAGTTCAGGCTTATAGAATTTATTTTTTCAGGAGAGGGAAAAACCAGTTTTCTAGAACCACATAATCATCTTGCACGGCGTGTAATGTTTATAAAGAACAGGGGGTCACATATGGCTGGCTGTCAGCAAGAAACAGCAAGCTTGAATTAACATTAAAAAAGCTGAGTACTTAAGAAATAATATAAGTACATGTAAAAAAAATTAAATTGTTTCAGCTGTGATAAAAGAACAGTCTTTCCTTCCTTCAGACTTGGCTCTATGTTTCCTTCCTTAATTTCTCTGTCATGTTAAATTATTTACAAAATGCATCCTGGTATTGAAAAGTAGGACCTAAAGCAGCCAGCTTCTTTACTAGCCTTGTGGTAACATTTAACAAATCAACTTAGACCTGCATATGAAAAATTTCTCTGGCCTTTTTAAGTACTGCCACATCTAAAGTGAGGTTCAGTTTTGGAATACAGTGTGCTGTTGTGCAAACAACTCATTTTGGGACAATTTTAGAGTCTCATGTTATTCTCTTCCTGTCTTAAACATCCCCCATGGCCCAGTTGTCTGATATTAGGGATAAGAACAAGAGCTAGCTATAGATAACTAGTGCTGGCCTTGACTGTGTGGGATACTTGTATGTAGGAAAGAAAGAGCTAGTTCTCAAGGAAGGAAAATGAGGCCAGTAAGAACTGCAGGCTTCCCTCTTCATCTTCTGCAGCTTCCTGGGGCTTAGGGGTGTCAATGTACAATGCTGTATTCTAACACTGACTGCTGATTATTCAAGTGACTATCAAAAAAATGACACTGCTGAAAAGAATATACTGAAGATATAGTGCCCAGAAAATGCCATGCACTTCAATGGGGAGCTTTTGCAATAACAAAAGGCCTGGGGGCTGCAAGAAAAGACAGTAGGAAGCTGAGCCTGTGCTTCCCTGAGGCAAAAAAAAAAATCCATTAATTTATATTGATTATATCCTTAAAGCATTATAATTTATTCCCCCTGTTGTTCAGATCTTGCTGTTTCTAAGTGATGGAGAAAAGAGGGAAAATGATGAAGAGCAAGACAATGGTAGCTTTACAAGGAACAGAGGATGGAGCTTGTCCATCCCTTCCATTCTCTATCCTATCTCCCACTTACCTTGTCTACCAATGCAGCCCAACACCAGGGATTTGCCTAAGCCAAGGATGGCAAAGGGAACTGGAGGGTGAAGAGGGGTGGCTGAGGGGCTGAGGAGAAGTTTTATGATGCTGAGACTGGCCTCCTAAACAGTGATGACCAACTCTTCAGAGCACAAAACAGCTTTCTCCTCTTTTCTCTGCTGTATTTTCTTGATCATTCATCATTAACTTTATTGATTAGAATGAACTGTAATTATAGGGGAAGTAATGAAAACAATGTTCTGTTGAGATAGCAGCTAGAGAAAGCAACAAAAAAACAGGTGCTTGCAAGACTCCAGTCTGACAACTGGAGTGAGGAGGTGGCTCCCACATTGATGGGATTCACAGGAAAAAAAGCTGTTCCACATCACTGTTCACAAGCCTCTCATAGTTATTCTTCCTGCTCACCCTGTGTCCATATCCTCACCCCTGCTGCTCTTTCCCAGAGTCTCTGAGCCTGGAATAAGTTAGCTTTCTGCTGACCCATTGGATCAGAGTGAATTCTGGCTGTCCTGGCAGGGACGCCTTTTACACCTTGTACTTTCTTCTACTTTACTTCTCGGCCTTTTCTTTCTAGCAGGGCAGAAAGGTGAGGAAGAGGTACAGAGAGAGGGAAGTTCCTGCAGGGTGCCTGGGGCGGTGTGATTGCAGCTGTCCCTTGCCATTTCAGAATGGGCAGGTAGGTGACAGGCCTGATCTGGTCTGTTAGCAGCACTCCGCAGAGGGGAATTACATTATCTTGAATAAGGCAATAACCCTTTGTGTAATTTTAACATTTTGAAAATGCTCTCTATCTATATTGCAGATTTGCCAGGAGGTGCTGTCTGCCTCCTCCAAACATGATGATCAGGATACATTGAGTGTGGTGTGATGCCAAATGCAACACATGCTACATTATATTTCTTATAGAAAAAGGTTTTTTTTTTTTTGGTAGGGGGAAAAAATTCAATTCAAAACTCAATTCACAAGAATGCAAAATGGACAGTATTTTAATCCTACCTTATGTTATCATTGTGGTGACTTCAGTTACACACTTCACTGGAGAAATAAATTTTTCCATCTCTTTAGTGTACTGGCTGACCAGTGTTTCTCCAGTCCTGGCTCTTCCCCATAGAGACAGTGTGCAATGGCTTTGTTATCTGTCTCATCTCTCCTCCTCCTCCCTGCTTTTGTCCCTGGTTTCCGGCAAAGCCCTGCCAGCCCAGCAGTCAGCCTGCCCCACACAGCATCCCCAGCTCCTCTACTCCCCTCTGTCCACATTTGGTTCACCCTGTTGAGACCAGGGTCTTGGCATGTATTTTACACCAGGGAGTGTATTTTTCTCCATGGCACTATTTATCACATATCCTTTCTTTCCCAGTTCATTATTTATTCAAGCATACAATTCACATCCTCCCACAGTGGGGATTAGCAGAGGGTCCTGCTTGGGAAATGGGAGGATTTTTTTACCCATTTGCTTTGTATCTGTGGTGGTTCTTTCATTGCTGAAGTCACTGTTCTGGCACTCCTGCGATATCCATGCTGTGATCCCGTGCAAATGAGCTCCTTCACATTCTTGTGCCTCTTCTCCAAATGATAGGCATTGTCTGTAGCTTCATGTGTTGTTTTTTTTCACTCAGCTCCAGCTATGGGTTCCTTGCACCTTTCCATTTCCAGTCTTGTTTTTCATGGTAGTTTACACTCTCTTTCCTGTCTGAAACAGAAGAGGACTGTCCTCTCCCCATCAGTTCTGGTCTGACTGACTGACTTCCTCTTCTTGGCAGATTCAAGTGGATTTCTCAGAAGCACCCCTTAAAGTCGAGACTGGTGCCTTGTTATTGGATTGGTCCAAAATTTCCCTCTGTTGCCAGAAACCTCTTTTGCAGACAGTTTCTAAACACAACTCTGAAATGTTTTAATCTTCCGCAGTTGCAGCTCTGCTCCTGTCTCTGTTACCTCTCCCCACTCAGCCTTCTTTGCCCAGATTAAATGAGAACTGCGAAAAATGTCATCTTCTTTATGACTTGCCCTGACCCAAAAAAGTTTCCCGCTCTGACAGCTGCTTTCTTTTTAGCAGCCACATTACAGTCTGTAGCACTTTTAAACCTTCTCCAGTTGTATCACACATTCCCAGAGAAATTCCAGCTCTGACGGTACTTCTAATTGGTTTGTTTTTTCACTTTATGTCTTATCTTGTTTTACTCCAAGTACTTTGTGTTGTCCTGAAGTTACCCTGAGCCAAAGAGGGTGGCAGGGATTTGCCTCATTCAGTATCCGAGCTCTAGCACCCTGGCATGGTGTAACATGAGAATTGGCATAAATGGAAAATCAATTTCAAATGGCTCATGCCAGCGCACGTAGGAATGTGTTGACTGCAGGCACTGGGTTGTGTGAATTGCATAGATAAGCATATTCTCTGCTATACCATCGTTCAGGGCACAACCTGCCGTGAGTGTATGTATCTGCTCCTATACAGATGGACTAGTTCTTAATGCAGGTCTGTTTTCTGTAATGATCTCTAATGTGTTCACTGTCTTTTTTGATTTGCCCTTTTGTAGCTAAATCTGTCTCAAATATACCATGCACCATAGGTATCTAAGAAAGTCAGATGGCTCTATAAGGGCTCCTCACCAATTAAAAAATATCCCCTGTAGATCAATACAGCCAATGGCTGTAGTTTGATCCACCAATACATTCATTTCCTACAGCACAGCCACTTATTAAAGTTTCTGACCGTAAGAGAGGAATGATTTTCTATAGAAATTAAACTGCTACCGAAAAGTCCTTTGGTAGGGGACATTCACATCTCCACAAACAGCCCAAGTGATTGAGGAGGGCTGGAACTCACCTGCAGAAATGAGGAGCAGGTTCTCTATAGGTGTTCCAATTTAGACACTGAAATAATGCCCTCTGGCCTCTGCCCTACATGGAAGGATAATGTGGGAGTTTTGGACCAATGTGGAGCCAGTATAGAAGAATACAGAGCATTTGTTAAGTGCCTCCTTTTCTTGCCAGCAGCTGGATAGGCTGTACCTGTTTGTCACCATAGTCTGCTTTTGGTGGCATCTGCAAGGCACCGTGCTGTACTGTCAGAAATCCCCAATCTGGCTCTGGGGAGTCTTGGACCTGCACATTGTCAGACTGCACCAAGTGTGGAGTCAGCTCAGAGCTGGCTGAGCTGGGAGGCTCTGCAGCACCCTGCCTTGCAGGGGGAGACAAGCCTGCTGTGTTCCACGTGTTCTGTACATCCCCAGGTGCTCTGAAAGTGTAAGCAAATGTCACTGCACGGCAACCCCACAGCAGTCACTGGTGAACAAGTCAAATGTCACTGAACTAGCAACGATACACATGATCTTCTGCCTGGCCCAGAGTGGTTCACAATGGGAGCTATTCTCCCTTGACAGCCCTGAAAAGAGGACTAATGCCTACTGCTGATTGCCAGGGTTTTCTGACAGCAAAGCAAAGCACTTTTCAAAGACAATGACTTGTTTACTGTTCATTGAAACTTGAATTGAAGATATTTCATAATAGAATTGGAGCAAATTTACCAGATGTTTCATCCTACTGTGCTTTTCTGGCAGGTGTACAAGACAGAATGCTGACTAAGGCTAATAAATCAGGCTGTGTATTAAAGTCTTGGGGAAGGAATAAAATATATTTGCCTGAAACCATTGGAAGATCTTATCCCATTGATCCTTGGGAATTCCTGATGTTTCCTGTGCTTTTCTTAGACACTGATCTCAGATACAGGAGGGGAAGGGGGTCCTGTTCTGTGCTTGTAGCTTATGGTGAGACACAGCTTTGTCTAACAGCACTCCTTGTGCTGGCATTGGAGATCATAGACATAAAAATGATTAATATATTTCTAGAGTCAGGCAATTATCTATCCAGCTGGGAGAGAATGGGAAATAGGAGTTTTAGGTACATTCAGAGACTGGCTGTGACCCAAAAAGTACTGTATTGCTCTACAAAATAATATTCCCTTCCTCATCCATATCCTTCTCTTCCATCCCCTCACCCCCTGTCCTTTTGCTTTGCTCAGTTTCTACTAATCTCTTTGCTTCCTTGCTGCCCTATCCTGCTGAGCTCTACTGATTCCCTTGGAATCAGGGAATGATGCCACCCATAGAGGGTTTTCTTCTTTTGGGGACTTGCATTGCATGTGTTAACCACACAAAGCTGTTTTAACTCCCCATCTCACAGTACTTGATTCAGTTTACTGACCACTGTCTGTGCAAGTTGGGGCATTCAGTCTGCTTTTGCTTTCTTTTTTCTAGGCTTGCTTTTATTTCCTCTCCCTGCACTTCTGCCAGCTCTCTAGATACTCCTTGTTTCCTCTCCCTACACGTCTGGAAAAAGTTTCCATACCATCTTCCAAGCAGAGGAAGTAATGCAGGAAATGCTATTTGTGTTTGTCTAACTGCAGTAGGAAAACATGTATCAAACTTCACTGAAGCCCACACAACCAGCACTTGTGCTGGTGATACCTGGTTCGCTAGGGTGTAAGAGGCTTTGGGTGACAGCACAGCATCATGTCATTCTATCCTTGCTTGGTGTGATTTAATTAACGTGCCCCTGAAATCCATCTGCTGCTGAAGGGTGTGCTAGCTGGAGGCTTGCGATGCTGCTCCTCCTGCAGGACCATGTTTGAGGATTCTCCCTCACACCAGGGTAAGAGTGGTACCAGGCAACCCCTCTTTTAATGCAGGAGATGTAAAATCGTGGTACTTAAGCACAGCAAAGCATTCTTTAAATAAAAGCATGGACAGACATGTACCCACAACAAACTGATTGCCTTTGAATAAAGTTTGTCCATCTGAGTAGCTCTGTCAGGGGAAAAGAAGCTGCGTTTTAAAATCAAAATCATATTATTTCAACAAGTTCTGTTATTCTGTGTGTTGCCTTTATCTGAAGATTGCAGGCATTTGTGATTATCTGTCATTTTATGTTTATGCAGCTGTTTTAATTCTGATAGGTCACAGAAATTTGCCACATGGCAGTAATGGCAGCCATCTCATCCAGCTTGTTACAAAAGAATGGAGACACAGGGAGTGCTATAGCAAATTGACACACTTAGAAAAATGCTGTAAAGCCATTCCAGCCCATTTGTAATGCTGCGTCACAACAGCCTATGCTCAGTGAATTGCTGCATTTTCAAGTTATCTGTCTGTGCAAAATGAAGGCCTGAGCTTGCTATGATAGGATTAAACCTGTGCCTTTTGTGGCAGTAGGTGTTCCTTGGCCTCTGCAGCAGCTTGAGGGTTAAGGGGCTGGAAAAGGCAACACTGACTATCTTCCAACTCCTCAGGTCTTAAAACCATCAATACCCGAAGTTATTGTGATGTTCAGCCTGTGTCTGCTAAGTGAGTCTGCACAGTTTGGGCACCACTCCAGCTGCAGCTGCTCTTTAAAGTTGAAAAAAAAATGCTTGGAAGGTGATTGTTTTTTTGTTCTGTTTTTAAAAAAATTATTATTTTCTCAACTTTGAGAATAGTCTGGCATCGTGTCCCTTCCCCCTACCCTTTCCTATAACAGCAGTTTCAATTTAGCTTGTGTCCCACTGCTCAAACTCTCACTGCAGCCTTAAAGGAGCACAGACCAAACCTCAGCAATTTTCAGCAAGGCCACAGAGTCGTTGGAAGGGTTCCCACTGCCTTCTTCAGTGAGCTCTAAAAGGCAGACTCCAGCTTCCAGTGCTGCTGTAAATAACGTCTAGAAGAGGCCAGATAAGGAATAAGGGATACACGCAGCCTCACTTCCAGCTCAGCTTTCATTTCCTTTGTCTCTTTTAAGAGAAAAAGGGGAACTAATTTCATGTAACTTGGCACAACATCTGATTGTTGGGCCTTTAGGGGTCTGTTTGGGGCTGTCTCTCTCACCCACAGGACTTCAGGCTCTAGGTTTTACTTGGAGGAGCCAGAGAGGCCTCTCAAGTGCCTGGAGGGGAGAGCACAAAGTGTTAACTGCAGAAGCAGCATTGGAAACAAGGGCAATTTTCTGGCTTTGATCTGTCACTTGGCAGTTCCAGGAGACAGCCTTGTCTGGGCTATCTCTGCAGCAGAGTTTGGAGGTGGCTGAGAAGGCACCGCTCAGCCTGGGGGATCAAAGTGCACCAGAGAGCAAAGGAGCACGATGTCCTCTGAAGCAGGAGCTGCAAAATAGAAATGCAGTGCTGCTCTCCACTGGGAAGCCAACAGGGAGGATGTGCTTCCCTGCTCTCCCTCTTTCTTTGGATTTTTCAACAGGTTAAATTGCTTTTGGTTGTCAAGGATTGTGAGTACTGGGAGAAAAATGCTGCATCTCCAGCTCAAAGGAAGGCAGTGTTGTTCGGGTGGGGTTAGTAGCCAGATGAAGTGGAAGATGTTAAGTTATTGATAACTTACTGTGTCATTCTCTTAATTCAACAGAAGGTGACAAGGAGATGAATTAAACATAGAAAATAGACATGAAAGAACTCAAAGAATGTCTGTGTTCTTGTTCAACACTAAGGTACAGAATGCACAATTTCATGCAAATCAGACTTCATTTATTTTCTCTTTTGCTTCTTCAGTTAAATATAAAATGAATGAGAACAAGAGTTTTTTTTCCCAGCATCCCATACCTAGTAAATTCATTCTGGGAATGGAGGAAATAGAGTGAATATGATTCTGGACAATGACATCGCCAATGATCCAAAAATATTTGCACTGGGTGACCTGAATAGTCTCTTGAATATAAATGAACCACAAGGGAAAATTCCTATTAAGAGCAAATGCAGTAGCTAAAAGGGTGATATTACTGAATTGGAAATATCCAGAAGGATTAAGGCTTGCTGAGTTGTACACAGGATTAACTGAATCGACACACAAGGAGAAAATAATTTCAATAATTAAGAGGCTTTTGTTCTTTGGGAATTTCTCTGAGAAACATAGTAAAAAATGTCATACTATACACAGTAAGTTACTGCTGTAGTGTAGAATGATGGAATATGTCCATCTGATAAAGGGGTGACCCATAAACATATTGATGTGCTAGACAGTAAAAAGCATAGACATTTGAAACAAAATCAAACTTTGTATGTTAAAATGGGTGTGTTACAATGTGTTTTCATCTGTGGGACACCTTCAAAATGACAGATGCTCTCTGGATTATGACACAGCACTTTGTCCTTCAGGTTGGCTCTTGTTTACCAGTGAGGGACTAAAACACGTGCAGGGCAGAGAATGTTGCTGAGGTCATGCAGAAAGGACCTGAATTTCTTGGTTATCTTTCCTTTGCTAACCGTCTATGCTGTTCCTTTACACAATGATCCTGATGAAACACAGCCGAGAAAAAGCAGTAGCTGGTGATCCTGTTGGGACCTGGGTGGTTTTGGTCATTACTACTCTTCAGCTGCAATCTGATATCTGCCTAAGCCATGAGCACTCCTTTCAAACTCAGTCAACCTGGGCCATCGCAAAGGCTTACAGGGGTGGAGTTTAGAAGGCAGGAAGCTGGACCAGGCAGATTGGTAGGGCTTGTCTGTCTTCTCACAGTTTCAGGCTTCTTGTATTGTTAGTGCTTGGTACTTACTGTCAGGTTAAATCTAACTGGTTTGGATTAATGTGCTTTGAAGGTTACATCTTTGTTTCTACAGTCTTACAACTTTCCAAGGCACCTCTCTGCCACTGATGTTTTCATGCATGGTCAACAGCAAATGCCACTCACTTGCTCATTAGCCCCTCTGAGTTCTTCATTGAAGCCAAGTGATTGGATCCTTTTAACTTACTGGGGCAAGATCTGATTTCCCTTTGTACCATGACACAGTGTTTGCTTTCAGTAAATAATAATAGTGACAACTTGATAATTAATGGGCTGTTAGGTGTGCCTTATAAGACCAAAGCTGTACAAATTTTGTTTAGTACATAAGTTTAATCTTCCTATGGGGTACTTGAACTTTATTAACCAACTTGTAACCTCTGGTGTTGCAGGACGTGTGAGCAAGACAGTCTCTTGCTGAACATTTTAAGCAGTAAGAGTTCCAATACCAACAACTCAGGTAAAGCATCCTTTCTAATAGCATTAAGTATAAAAGATTGCCCTGAAACAGTTGTGACCTGCCTGTTTTGCATGGCTTTGCATGGAGGATTAGCAAAGTCTTTATTTGAATTGATAGTGATTAAAAAATGTTCCTTGACAAAACAACTGTTATTTGCATGATTAAGAAAACCTCTAATTGGGGAGTGGTGAAAAGCAGCCAAACAAAAGCTGTTTGACTCCAGCTCTGCAGTTAGTGCCAAAACATTGATGGACTATATACAACTTTTAGTCACTGCATACAGGACTGTGGAAGAATGAAGAAAGACTCTGATCCAGTACTGCCCAGTGCCTTCTTTGAAGTCATTGCAGTGGTGTTACAGAGGGAGGTTTGCTTGGGGTGTTTTTGGTAGCACAGGGCTTCTTCCTTTCTGGTGGAAGAAAGTGTGTGTACCTGGAAATGTTTATGATAGCAAGTAAGGACTTGAGGTGAGCTTAGCTTTGTGGTCTGTTTGCGTTAGTAAAACATGAGGAATTGATCCTAAAAGTGTTAAAGGACAAAAGCAGAATGTTGTGCTAATGATCTTGTAGGTCATGGCAGCAGTGCTCTGCTGTATGATGTTTTTGCCCTTATTCCATGTACCTCCAAATAGTGCCTGAAATAATTGGGTGTTGTGAATAGTTAGTTGTATCATCTATTATCTCCCAACAACAGTCACTTGGGCTACAGGGGGCTGTGTAGGGGGTTTATAGTAGGGAGTTGGGTTTTTTGTTGCTCTTGTCGTCTATGGTGGGATTTGGTTTTAATGCAAGAAATATGTTTGGCACAGGCAGCAGGGCTGTAGGGCACTGTGGCTCTGGGGAGCTCTTTGCACAGTTTTGTCCTGGATAGTATCCCAGAGAGATGAGTTTTAGTGTCATAGCAGAAGGAAAGTGTGAACCTGTTAAAGGAACACAGTCGGTGATTGCAGTTCTCAAATTGCATAGAGATGTTCTTGGGCAATTCTGTTGCTGTGTTGGAGAGCATCAGGAATGGTCAAAAAATGGCCTTGACCTGTGGTCCCAATGCCTGTTTATGTCAGCCTTGAGCAATGGTAACTGAAACTCAAATCACTTGAGTTATAAATTAATTATAAACCGCACCACTGAAGGCAGAGTAGGAAGCACTTTTCTTCACCTGAAAGGTGAATCAAATGCTGGTTGGTTGCAGCATAGCAGGAGCCCAGGTGAGTGCATGAAAGTTCAAAGAAACTATACGTTAGATGGCTGTGCCACTTTTGAGAGTTGAAGCCCTGCTGAAGATTCCTGCAGCTTTTGTCCAGGATTTATGCTCCAATAAGGGATGAAACTTCAAATGTGCATATCTGTACTCTGGCAGTTTCATGTGGGGGGCTTTGGATCCCCTTCTGACATGTGCAGCCCTTTTTTGAATTTTGAACACTGTGGCTAGATGGGCTTCTTGGGATGACACAGATGCAATTTATGAATAATTAATGGAATTTCAAAAGTTCAGATTGTGCTGTCTGGGGAAATGGACTAACTGCAGTTTGCTCCATTTAAAAGCAGAATGATGTTTTAATAGTAAAACCCCAAGCTGTATTTGCATATTCCTGCGCTCTGCTACCTCACATTTCTTGCTCCCTGCCAATAAGCAAGATCTTTCGGTGGTTGGCTCAGTAAGAAAGTGATTCCACATTATTTCCTACAGAGGTTTCTGTTGAAGAGGGCTGGCTGTAAAGAAGCAGCAACTCCTTTACATTCAGTAACCATACCATTTTCTCTATCAGCATGAAGCATTTGACTCATGTGCCCTAGAAAATAACTCCTTACTCCCACTATGTGCTCATATACTGAGCTGAGATCTAAACCTGACCTGCAGTTCTGGGATGCAAACTCATGATCAAAATCCCTGGATGCGGGAGGTCAGCGTTCCAGCATCCTGAGTCTCTGGGGTGAGAGTCCACTATTTAAGGAGTAGTATTGTGAATTCAAAACAGGTTAATGCTTTCCAAGGTCTAGTGAAGTTACAAAAACACAGTACAAAAGAGCTTGTCTGCCTTAAATAAAAGCTTATTATAGAGCTCAATCTTGTTTCTGTTAAAGTCAGTGAGGGGATCATGCTTCTAAATTTCACCCAGTCCAAGTCGGGGACTTTTATAAGGGGGAAAAAAACTCTATGTGAAAAATTGAGATGCTTGTTTTCCAGCAAAAGCTGTAATACCATTCTTGCAGTAATGTGATGCAAGGATACTCTTCAGGGAGCCTATTTCATAAACAATACAAAAATAGTGGTTCTGTCTACGGTCTTTTCTCCTGCACAGCACCTTGGACTGTACTGAGTACTGGGCCTTACGAAGCAGAAGGCAAACCCTCCACAGGACTTTACACTCCCTATGGTTGAGGGTTTGGGTTTTCATTACAGTGGAGGGGTAACTAATAGACCATGCCAGATCTGGAGCTGTGAATGTGTAGCAGAGTTTTGTGTGATTTCATTTTCTTAATTTGATACTCTCAGAGTATGCACAGTCCAGAGGTGATTTGGTTGTAAAGCTTGCAAATGGGCTCACCTCCTCCTGTAATTACCAGAAAGTCTTCTGATCTGTGAGCATGCATAAACTGGGTATTTGTATGTACGCAGGCATCCACAAGCATAAACCTTTTGAGAATTTTGGATCCATTTATTAGTAACTTTTTGTTTCATGAGCTTTGCTCTGAGTTTCTTATCTGTTATTCCCTTTTTTCTATACTGGAAACTGTGTTGCTGAACTCACCTAGTGAAGAAGTGTCCCTTAACAGTTGCTCTTCAGGGGGAGATTGTGATGAGGAGGCTGGGATTTCAGATTTCTGCAGAAACCTTCCCCTGAAACCCATTTCTGACAGCGCCTCACTCACATAGCAGCACCCTTGGCTGCAGTGAACTCTGCTCATCCAGACTGGCCTGACTTGTGAGTAATTTTGTTCTCCTTAGCTAGCTAGGGATTTGCTCAGTGCTGAGGAGCATGTATTGAACATACCCTAGAGCATTGTTAGCCATATGGTTCTCAACTAATTTTGCAGTGGCTCTCGGTTAGATCTCTGTATGTTGCTGTGGAAAAACTCAGTGCCCTCCAAGTTTTAATTCAGGGATCATAAAGACCTAATGTCAATCTCCATAAAGGAGAGAGCAGCAAATGATTCCTTGCTGCATTTTGCCTTTCTTTTGCAGTGCGTGAAGACAGGGAGGTTTGGGAGTTTGTTGTTATTTCAAATTACTTAGTTAGTTCTGCATAACGTTTGTGGGTATTTCACAATGTTTTTGGACATTCTCAGAGACAAAAAGGAATATCAGGGTTTGACCAAGTAAAGAAAGTGCTCATTCCCAAGTTCCTTTCTATAGAAATAATTGAAATATTTTTGGGGGAATGAATTCTGAATGTGTTAATTTGCTGATCATCCTCACTAATAACCAGAGATTATCAGAGGAGTTTCAAGTGCAGTAATCCCAAGACAACAAGGAGAGATGGAGAACTCAGCCAGTGCTGTTTTTCTCAGCTCTGTTCCCCTTGTTGTGGAAGGGCTCTCTTCAGGCATTGACTTTACTTGTCTAATTAGTAGTCCTAGAAAATCCAGAGGGACTGTGTGCTCATGTCCTGGGGTTCCTCTGTGCACACATGCACAGTAATATTCCTGCCCTAGGTGCCTCTTAAAGTGTTAGGTGTTACCTTCAGAAGATTATTTCCCTCCCACAGAGTCTCAGCTTCACCAAGGTTGGATCTCCTTCAAAGAGAGCAGCCTTCACAGTCCTAACAGGCTTTCATCCATATGGTTTCTCACTTTCCCCTCCTCCTTCTGCTTTAGCTTTCTCTTGTTCACCTCTCTGCTCTGCAGCTTGCTTGGATGCCTTGCTGCCTTGGGAGCTCAGGACCAAGGATTCTTTCAAGCTTTCTGTCCCAGCGTGTAGCTGAATGCCTTCAAAGACTCCCATATGTGAGTGGCTGTGAGTGTGTTGCATGAGATGGACTGAGGGCTGTACCTAGGCCACTTTCAACTCTCTCATAGTTCTTCCCATCCCTGCTAGCCAAGGAAACCATACATCCTTTTCCTGGTAAGTAAGGAAAGAGCTCGAAGACTTGCCCTTTGGTTTCCTTCCTACCATTAAACAGATCCATCTCTATATATCTAAAATAATTTTCTTTTGCAGCTAGTCAACTGTCTTGATTGTGCTCTTTGCTGATCTGGTGGTTATTTTTGTTGCCTCTGTGGAGAGCTGCTCTCAGCACACCCAGAGCCAGTGCTCCTGACAGGCAGCACAATCCTGGAGTGCCTTGGCAGGCTGCCTGTGTCTGTCCTGCAGGCCCTGAGGGGACTCTCACACGTTTTGCCGCTTACTTTCCTCTTTCCTAGAGATCTAACGCAATTTTGCAAGTAGTCACTTGGAGCCATATTTCCCTTTGCCCTGGAATATTTTTTTATTTATTTTTAGTAAACGTTTGTCAGTATTTCTAACATTGCGCCTGCAGCAACGTGGCCTGGACCGAAGCCACGCAGCAGTCTGACAACCTGTTAGGCGAGTCTCCTATCAATTAGGCTGCAGCTGTCATTGGATCTATTCTCAGCCTCCTTGGTACGTGTTTGCAAATAACAGGGGCTGCTGTTTTGCAGCTCTTGATTTTTTTTTTTTCCTCCACAGCCAGTCAAGAACATTTTGTCCCTAGAATTCCTCCTGTCTCCTTTGTTTTTGCTTTCTAATCATCCTCACTTTATTCTCCTAAGAATATATGCTTATCGAGGACATTCTTTTAAGTAAAGTGTCTTCACTCTCTTTTATGTAATGCACAAGACAAGGAAAACATCCCCCAAAGATACAAAAAAAAGGAATATACCAAGGCTATACCATGATCCTTTAAATGTTTTCAGACTTTCTCCAAAGCATCCAGACTTCTTCTTACCTGTGGGGAGCTGCCATTTTGAAAGCCCATATTGCATGGAATCTCTCCATGGGGGCTGCCTTGTTTCTGCTGATGTCTGAACTTTGAGGTGATAGTGTGCTTTATTACCAGGTTTGCCACAGCTGGAAATAGAGTGCCCGACAATGAACAATCTGTTAGAATTTCCCCCTATACCTTCTGTAATTTAGAGTTTTCTCTTCTCCTCTGAAAAAGATAATGAAGATGGCTCTATAATTTTTTTCCAGATGTTACACACTGCATGCTGGTACTTGATGCTAATTTTTCATTCTGAAACCTATGGAGTACAGCCCAGTTTCTGTTAGATAGAGAAGCCATGCTTTGGCATATAATTTCTTTTGTTTTGCTTCCATGGGAAATAGGAAATCAGAATTGGGTTGTTCAAGCAAGGCAAACACAGGGCATTTCATACTTGGGTTGATTGAATGACACATTCTGATATAATTTCTTTCATAAGCCCAGATCCATCTTTGCACAAACTCAGTAGAAACTGTTCCTCCTTCCTCTCAATCCAGGTCCTAACAACAGGTCTCCAGCCAGCTTGCATCTCTGGAGGCAGAACCAGCTTATCATAGGCAGATTGAAACAGCTGAGTTTAGATCAGTTTATGCTGAATTGGCCAAAGTCCCTGTGCTTGCCTGGTGGGAAGCCAAGGGCTTTTTATCTATCCCCACAAAATAGCACACAATACTGCAAGAGCCTTCCCCTGTCACTAAGTGTTTGCTCTGCAAGAATATCCACGAGGAGCCCACTCGTGCTGTGGCTGAGCTGGCATTCAGAGCCATCTTGAAGCTCTTGTGTATAAAATTATTCCAAAGTAGCTGGGTAGCCCTGTGAAGCTCGTAGGCACTGTAAGTGTTTATACAGCCCTGCTTGGCAATGCTGTACTGAGGACAGGAAGGCTTAACCGGGATCCCAGCAGCTTTGGGATCAGTGCATCAAGGCATGGGGCAGCTGGCTCCTTGAAGGAAGCCTGCAGAGCTCTGGGCAGCCACTCAGTACATGAGGAAGAGGGGCTTCTCTGGGAAAAATTAGGAGAGCTAGAACATATAGAAGGCCGAGGTAAGGCATTGCTGGATTGTCTAATAGTGCATTGGCACTTCAGAAAGACCTGAATGCTTTTGTGATCCTCTTCCTAGAAAAGGTAGCTCTAAATCACTCAGGAAGCCTCTGTTTAGGCTAAGATCCAGGCTCCCAGTTCAGGTGTTTCATGAAATACTTGTTGGAGATAGATCCTAATGAGCAATGCAGACCTTTGGGCAATCTCTGGCTGAGACATGTAAGGTTTCTCCAGTACTTACTTGATGAAAAATACATTTCACATGTATATAGCATTCCACATTACTCCGGCTCCATCACTAAGCTTTCAACCCTTTGAAAGTGTAAGCATAGTTAGAACAAGCTGCCATCCTGCAGACACAGCTTAGTTGGCAAGAAAATGTAGTTTATGCAGTATTTATGTTCTCCTGGTAAACAAAGACAAGTAAAATGCTTTACTTGTTAACATCAATTCAAAGGAAAAGCGAATGACGGCACTTGCTGTAATCATGTTTAATGTTTGAAGGTGTCTATGCTTTTCACCTTTATTCTAAGCTCTTGTTTATAATTTGCTTCTTCTGCTTTAATGGTGTGTGACTATTTCTGAGAATGCAACGTACAACTTTTTTTCCAGACTATATTTAAGGAGAAGGGTTCTCTCTGGATTTTACAGTGATAATATTAAGTGCAGCAGGAACATTGGTTAAATAAGCAGGAGAGGCCAGAGCTGACTAGTTTGGTGTTCATTTCGTTGTCAGCTGCCACTGGAATAGTGTTCAGATTAATGTGATTACTCTTTGCTCTGGCTGCAAGTTCAGAGACCAACTGTGCACTTGTATCAAAGTCATTAGAAAGATTTTGGTCCAGGTTTCCTACCAGAATTATTTATATAAAATGCAGTTGTAATTCTATACTGGCCATTTACACGTGAGGATTTCTATTTCAGGAAGCTTTGGAAATAGCCAGGATCTTCAACTACACCCTTTCCAAAAGATACAAGATCCTTTTAACATTTAATGATGACTGAGAAGGTTCTTAAAAATAACTTACAAGCACAAAGCACATGAGTGTGGTCCCCACCAGTATAGGACAGGACTAACAGTTAAATTTTGGATTCTGTTTGCTTTTCTTGTCCTTTCTTGCTCCATGACCTCAGGTGAATTACCTAGTTTCCATTGACAAATGAGCTTAATACTTATCTATTGTCTATGTTTATGTTATTGTATTTAGGAGGTGATAGGATCTGAATTCATCTTCTCTGAGGAAAGAACTGTAAAACTCTGTGGTTGTCAGGTAGTATAAAATATATCCTTCTACTTGACTGCACATGGTATTATCTGTTCTATAATTTGCTGGGTATCAAGTCCATTTCACATGCACAAGGTCCCTGGTTAATGATGGTGTAAGTTCTTTGGGAGGGATTATGCTTACATATAGATTTGTAAAATAGTCAACGTAATAGCAAGCTAATCTTGACTGTATCATTTATGCTTTGCTAAAATTTATACAATATAGGTAATCAATTAGTCTGATTCTCCTGCATGCTGCTAAATGGAACATGAACAGCTCATAATGGGCAGCAGTAAATAGACATTTGTATGTACACAGGTACCCTGAGCAGTGAAAGGGGCATGCAGGAGACAAGGTACTGAGCAAAACAGCCCTGCATAAAACCAGACTTTCATTTAAAGGAAGAAAAATGTTGCTGAAAGCTGCAAGATTATTAGCATTACTATGCATGAGCAGTAGTCAAAAAAGGTGTTACAAGAGGAAGAGAGACATTATTCAAGTGTCTAAGAAGATGGACCATCATCAGCAGTGGAGAGAGAAAAGGCTTCCAAAGGAATAGTGTAGCATTTCAAACATTAAATTATAAGGGGACTGAGGCTTTAAAAGGTATGTTGGAGTTTCTGCATTATTTATAATTTGAGATTGCCTTTCCCCCTAGATGCTTAAGTTTTGTTCCATTCATACAGAACAGAAAAGTCCTTCTCATACTTCTCAGCTTCTGGACACTGAACCAGCTCTAAGTTTTAGGATATAATTTACTCTAAGAAGATACTCATTACCTGCAGTGCTGCACTGGGCTGAACGTGCTTCTTAGAAAGGTTGGGAAGTGAGGAAAAAGTGGCTGCCATTACTCTAGAGCTTGGGAATGGTGGGCTTGCAATTCTGTACTATTTTGTATTTTTATCGCATCCATACCTATGAGCTCCAGGCACTGACAGGATTTCACAGTGCTGGGTACTGTCCTTTGCCCAACACAATTTAAGATCTTGTGGACACCTTTTTTGAACCTCGTGCATAGCTGCACTGACAGTGCAATCATTCAGAGTGCAGAAGCTTACACTAGGAAAAAAAATCTGCAAAAATATACCTTGTATTAGTTACGTGAGCAAAAGAAGCTGTATTGGCAAAAAAAAAGTTTTTTCCCCCTTTTGCTCATATTATATCTGTGTCTACATTAGGGCTTTTGCTGGCATAGCTGAAAAAAAAATCACACTGCTAGCTGACAGGGATATGCTGACAATTTTTTAAAATAGATGATGGATCAGTGTGTGTTTCTCTATGTGGGGAAGGGGGAGGGGTGAACCCAATTTAAAATAGAAGTTTCTAAAATTGGTTTGCACAGATACCCTTTAAATGGCAAGTACTGCTACCCTTGCCAATAACTTCCTGCTTCCTGGCCCTCCTGTCCTCCTCAGCCAGGCTCAGGATCCAGCCCTGTATTCCCCTTCTCTTGTACTTTGTCTTCTCCACACCCTGGTGAGCCCAGCTGGGGACTCCTGCCTGCTGTCCTCAGCTCTCCTGCCTGGTTTCTGCCCTGGCATCCTCCCACCTCCTGTGCCTGTGCCTGCACCTTCACTGCAGGCAAACCCCTGAACTGGGGCTCCAGTCCAACCTCTGCCCTTGCTCCCTGAAGTGGGAGCTTCTTGCCTTCTCCCAAGGCGTCTGTTGGGTTTGAGGGATCAGGTTTCGCACACAAACAGAAGTGCTCCATACACTCTGTACCATTACAAAACCTTTAGTTTCCTTCAGCCAAACTGCATAGTAAGTCAGAGAGCAGAGAAAAATTTCCATTTCTAATCTGAAGGCAAAGAATTTCCAGAACATCTGAGTATCTGGAGGAAGACATAGAGCTGTGGTAAGATCCCAGGACTAGAGGCATGAATGTTGCTTCTTCTCCTGAGCAGATTATATTTACCTTCTTCCCTCACTCAGTTTGGTTGGTCCAAATGACAGAGGTATTTTATGTACTAGCTCCTGGGGAAGGAATTGATCCCAGAACTACTGAGGTCTTTCCGTGTCATCTTTGGACAAAAGTTACTACTTTGGTGCCTCAGATTCTTTGTGTATAAAATGAGATTTCACAGTCATGGAATATGACTTAATTTGATCAAACTAGAGCAAGGTCCTGTGGTGGTTGAGTCTGCAAGTGCAAGGAGTAGGGATTAGCAGTTTGTCAGATGACTAGCGCTCCTTTAGAAGCACAATTTTGTGAAAATAAGTTGCTAAATAACCTTCTGATGGTGTGAGAAAGTGAGGGGTCAGAGGCAAGCAGAAATCAGCCTGGGCAAACAGGTCCTTAAACCACTCATGTCAGTCTTTATAGCCAGCATCCCAGAGTCCTTACTGGTAAGGACTCTGGGATGCTGGCTATAAAGTTAATTCACAGGTTATGCACCTGGAAATGAGGCATAAGTAATAATTTTTTTAAAAGATCAGTGACAGGGGTTGTTTTAATTTTTTTCTGAATATGAAATTTCAAGCATTTAAATAGCTTTTAACTAAGTAACCCAAGCCCATTGGTATCAATTATTTGTTCAGAGTTTAAATTGACATTTCATAAGTATGTAGATTGATACTGCACTAACTTGCTATAGGTATCTTCCTAAGTGCCAATTATCTGCCTCAACATTCCCCACAATTTAAGTTTGTTAGTAAGAAGCTAATTATACTAGTTTATTGCTGATGGAATTACATGAAGAGTAGATTTCACTCTTACATACTTATTAGACCTCAGTAAGTGATCCTTAGCAGTCTGTTGCTATTCAATTAACAAGTAATAACTTACTTAATGAATCTAATTGAAATGCTTATTTCAGGCAGGCACCTCATATAAAGCGCTTTACTTCGAGCACTTTCCAAAGTGGTAGTTGTGTTTACTTAAAAAGAATTAAATGGGGCCACTGAAGAGAACTCAGACTGTGATGAGAACTGAACCAATGTTAGTAAATTCCTGCCAAACATGACCAGAAGTATCTGCCGGGTGATTTCTGTTTTACTGAAATATCACAGGAATAAACCAAGACTTCTGTGTCTCTGAGGATTTAAATCCACAGAGAGGATTCTGCGGCATGAAATTCTCTGAACACATCCTCCTGCTGTGGATACAAACACGCTGCTGCTCTGCTGGGAGCTGCAGAGCTCAGCTCTGCTGCTCTGCGTGGATGTTGCCATTGAGTTCTTCTTCCAGTCAACTCTCTTAAAAACTCACTCCTTTCCCTTGGGAGCCTGCATGTTTGGCTTGAGATCAACAGAAATATGGTGATGGCTACATTTAATGATCTAAAGCTGCTGGTATAATTACAGCCCAAAAGAGGATCCAGCTGAAGGGTTTTATACTGTTCCATGTCCTTCAGTGACTGACACAACCACGGTGAATTTAATCTTTGCTCACAAACATGACCTGCAGTTCAGTGAACTGTCTTGAGTGACCACTCCTGGGGTGAGCAAAACTCAGTCAAGCAGGTGTGTGCAGGTGTCCTGCGTTGGTCATATGACCTGTTTGTATCCCCAGTCATCCTCTTGCTTATGCTGGACATTAAGTTCTACAGCTTTAAGTTGGTCCCAGAGAGACAGAGAGAGTGAAAGTGGAGGAAAAAAAAAAACCCACTCGCCGTTTGTCTGCAGGATACCTTTTACTCCTACGAACCAAGGCCTTGAGAGAGTGGAGAGGCTACATTCCAGCGAGACAGTGTTATCTTTTTTTTTTTTCCACTTTTCTCTAAGGAAATTCTTCCCGGACCTGTAGGGGGAGGGGTGATTGGAATCGACCCTTCCTAGAGGAGACCCCCTCCCCAGAGGTTTCCTCCGAAATATTTGCCCTAAATCAGGACAGCAGGGTATTGGGCTGTGCACCCCGTACCCGGTGAGCTGTTAGGTGGGAGTCTCCTTCATGGGAAGGGCAGGATTCTACAGTCTAGGAAAGGATAACCTGCTGTGCTCATTTATGGGATGGGAAGAGCCAACAACGGTTGGCTTCCGAAGTTATTTTTTGCTTTAGGATTAAAAGTGTGCTTTCTTCTGTAATGAGGATTTAACAGACAAGACTTACATTTGCAGATAAATGCCAGGATCTCTTCCCAAGCAATACTAACAAATGATGCCATTTGGCAATATTAGTGTACGGGCTTTTTCTCAAGAATTTTTAACAGATAGATTTAGTGTCAAAAAACCCAATAAAAGCTGAAATGTCTTCTCCAGTATATCAGGTTTGTTACCAACCTTTTAATGTATGCCTTCTACTCATTGAGTTGAAAGACCTTATTGATCTCTTTGCAGCTGAACTGATTATTGGGGTAAGAGAGAGACTTCCTGAAAGAAGCCAAGAGAAATTATTCATTTAACATATTCTCATTTTAGTAAACTTCCATTTAACCTCCAGGGTTAATTAAAAAAAAAATTGCTGGTTGGCTGGCATAAATTTATTAAATCAGACAGAAACTGAGTTCAGGCTAGTACATTTAATGTCAACGTTTGTAATAATCTTAGGAGAAAAAGAATTCACATAGACTTATTAGTATTCCAGAACTGCTTTATTTTAAAACAACAGCCATAACAGCAGAACAACCCAGTGAGGAAAACAGCCCCCAAAATGGAAACAGATTCTGTAACTTTGGAAAGTTCAGAAATTCTTAAGAAATGTGTTGGGGACTTTATAGGTCTGCGGTTATTGGTTAAAATTCTGTTGTCACTAAGAGGCGTTAACTAGTTGTTGTCTGTAGGGCTGGGATTAGGGGGGTTGGTGTGTTGTCCAGTGATGCCATGGTTCTTTCCCACATGTACAGGGTGAATGTTCCACATCAGAGCCGGCGTCTCTGTTAATGTCTGAACAGAGAGCAAGGATTAAATAGGCCCAACAGCTGAGGGGATTTTTGAAGGCACGAGTGGCATTTGGACATGTATCCTCTGCTGCTTTCTGTTGGTTTTCCAGACTTGCTTTCAGACCCTGGTTTGGTTTGGGTCTGTTGTCCCATCCCTGGCCCTGTTATGGACAAGCTACTTACACATATTTGATGGAGATTTGGGGAAATTTTCAGGGAGACAAATGTCAATACCTCAGTTACACTGCTGAGGTGGAGGAGCCTGTGCTCAATAGGAAGGAGTTAATAGGGAACCTTCTGGAGGAGGTTCTGCCTTGTTATTTGTGCTGTAACAAGCTTGGAGGTGAGACTGGGCGGCATAACAAAGGTGCAATCTGCCATTTTGGACCAGGGCTCCTCTGATCCTGGCTTCACTTTGCATCTGAGGCAGAGGGGAGTGGGGTTGGAGTACCCTATGAAGCAGCAGTTCAGAGAGAAGCCTTCATTGGAAGGACTTTATGAAAAAGCAAATGGCTACTAAAATACTAAAGTGCAGCTTCATGACACGTTAGTTATCGTTCTGTGCAGAGCTGTGTTAGGCTGTTTCAGAGAACACAGTGAGAAGTGTAAAAGGTCCAGTACTGGATTTAGATAGAAACTGCTGACATTATTAGCTGGGTGGCATTTGTGCAAGATTTTATTAGAAGCCAGCATCATAAAGCTGTCCATTCTGTCAACCAGTTTCAGGGCAAACATTTTCTCCTCCCTCCTGCCATTAAATTGAGATGACAGGTTTCTAAATGGTTTTAATCTGAAATGTGACAAAAATTATATTTTTGGCAACTGATCTTGCTTTGTGTCCTATGTGATATTTTGTCCCTCCTGGTCTAGAATACCTTTTGCAGTTAGAGCCTTTTGAAGTGTATCCCCTCCCTCAGAGTATAGGGAGCAATTCTACCTGGAGTTTTGTTCTTGTGGAAGAGCAAATTCAGTCTTTTTCTAAGTACTGCTGTTTAACTGAAGCAGCAGGAACTAGCAAGGAATGCTTGTAATATGGAACATATCATGTATAGTAAAATGTCATTTTCAAGTACTTTCTGAACTCTCCTCCCAGTAATGAAGCAGCTCTGAAATATCACATGACTTTCTCAGTGTGTTGCACTCTGTATAACCTTGCCTTTGATCGTGATATCATTTCAGATGAAAGACTCGCATGGAGAATGGGGCGCTGTGCATTAGGATCGGCAGATACCCTCTGGGATCTGAACAGAGAAGGACTATTTGAGATGTGCACTCTATGCTTGTCAAAGAGAAGTAAGTGCTGCAATAGAAAGAGTAGTTGGATATCTAAATTCAGCTCAGTCTGGGTAGAAGGAAAAATTCACCTTTCTGCAAGAAGACCTGCCTAATCTGAAAGTTCTTATAGAAAGGGTTTTAAGGATGAATAATCATTTTTACTGTCATTCAGTCCAGAATCCTAGCTCAGGTAGCGGTGACTGTTTGAGTAGCTTCAGGTGGCCCTGCTTAAGCAGGGGGGCTTGAAACAAATGATCTCCAGAGGTCCCATCCAACCTCAATCATTCTGTGATTTTGTGATTTTGATATTTAGATGTGCCTGACTTGAGTGTTACCAGTAGAAGTGAAACAAACAAAAGACACCTTTTCTGCTTCTATTAGCGCCAGGAGCCTCCCCTCTCCTCTACAAGCAGTCTCAGTGAGCTCTCTGAGTACTTTCACCTGGCTTTTCTCTTGTGCTTGGGAGCTCACCATTTGGCACCTTGAGTCCCAGTTGAGTCCAGTATATGAAGGGATTTGCTAGTGAATTTAAAAGCAGACTTACAACCTCACACACTGAGGTCCAGGGATGGTAAGAGGACTCCATACACAAAATGTCAGCTGTCCGAAGCAAGGCTGTTCTGTTCTCATGGCATTACCTACTGCAAATCTCTCCAGTGACCAGAAAAAGCAGGTAATTCCCACAGAGGCATTTTTCTTACCTTGAAGCTTTGATCCCCTTATCAAACACTTGCGGCCAGAGATGATGTTTGGGGCTGCATCCTCTTACAACAAATGCTTTCCTGCAGATGTGCATCCCCTTTTGCTTTGGTCTTGCTCACACCTCCTTAGCATTTGCTTTCTGGGGGCGTCGGAGTGATTGAGGGCAGAGGCCTGGCCCCATGCAGCTCTGCCATCTCCCTTGATGGAGTAAGTATTTCACCTGTGCTAGCAGTGACAGAGACTGAGCATTCAAGCTGCATGCACAAGCTTTCACAGAAATCAATTCTCACACGCAGCATTAATATTAGAAGTGCTACTCTCTCACCTAATTGTTGGCCAGGCACAATAACCTGTGACTAATGGCCATTCATAGTTATACAGCACGGCCTGATCATAAAAATTTGCCATTAGTCTCTAACAAAAAAAAAAATCTCAGGCTGTTAATTGACCAGCACGTATTCCTGAGGAAATCAGAGTAATCACATGGATATTCAGTGCACAGAAAAGGAAGGTGCAGCTAGTTTGTGCATTGCTTTTATGATTCATCTGCTCTGATCTGCTTTTGATTATTTTTTCCTCATGTGAGGTCTGTATTGTAAATGAAAGATTTGAGAAATAACCCTGTGCTTGAAGTGACCCAAATTAAAAGCCAATTGCCACCTTTCTTCTCTTCCTAGGCAGCCATCCATTTCTGTGCAGGAACAGACATATGTTAGAAGCTGTCAATACTGCTGCAGGAGCAGACCAGTGAGCTCATGGACTGCCTCTGCAACAGCTAAGGTCAGCCACTGGAAAAAATTACAAAACAGCTATTACAGCCAGGTATGGTCCTGCAGAAGGGCTTTCATTGAGAAATGGTATTCTTTGCTCATTTTTGTGCAGTTCAGTGAGACTCACCTGGGAAACAGCTTTTGATTCTCAAAACAAAGACAGCAAGATGTGTGCAGGTCAGTTTGGGGGTTGGGGTTTATTTTTCTGGCCATTCAAGTTTTTCTGTCATAAAATTCCTTTTATGTTGACAAATGGGGATCATTCCTGAAAATGGTCAGGACAGCTTGACTATGTGGTAGATTTTCTTGTTGTTCCCTACCTTTAAAGTTTTACAGGAGCTTCAGCAACACTCATCCTGGCTGACATAAAGGGCAAAAGCACCAGTTTGGTAGGGAGGATGCAGTGCTACCATTGCAGCCCAAGGAACTCCCAACCCTTATCTAAACATGGGGACCCTCTGGCACCTCTGCTCTGGTCAGCAGCTTTCACTGTAGGACACAGGCTGGGATCTAGTTATGGTTTTAACGAGAAGAGCTCAGAAAAGCTATTAGTGACTGTAGGAAAAAAGCAAGTGAGGAGACCATAAATCAGGCCATCGGATGAATTCAGAATGCACTAATAAAATCAGAGCTTCCAAAAAATTTCATTTCAGGCAGAGTAGACGCAGTTTCTAAGTCGAGAGTTCAGGACAGATTATAATTTCAGATGTGTGTCAGGCCAATGCAATGTGCCTACAAAAATATTTGCAAGTAGGCAGCAATGGCTGGACCAGAGTCAGGCCCTCACACCAGTTGAACTTTAGCAGGGCTGAATAAAAAGGCGAGAATCTAATTCTCTGAGCAAAGCTGAATCTAATTAAATATTTAATGTGGTTTTTTTCCTCCCAAACCCTTTGCTTTCTTGCTCTTTCATACTGTGATATGATGACATTTGAACAACAAATGCAGTCTTGGTATGTTGGTCTCCTGGTAGTGCTTTTTATATGAAAAGCTTGCACATCCCAGCTGAAGTCCAGATGCTGCATTTATGAGGTATTTTGTCGTGATCAATTTTTAAAAAATATTTTTCCATGCCATGAAATTAATATGCACCTCGGGAAATACCAACCAACCCTCCCCTACTTCTGCAAATACTAACCTTTCCCAGATGGGAAGGTATTTCTCTTTATTTACCTGCAAGATGTCCTTGCTAGTGCTCAGAATCACAGAGAGAGAAGGAAGCATTGAGGAGAAAACGCTACGAGCAGACAAACTGCATATAAGCCACTGCATTCTTAGAAGCCATTTACTGCATAAACCCTGCATAATCTTCCCAGGGTCACAGAGTGAGTCATTAGCAAGACAGCACTAGGACAGAGGCATCCTGATTTTTCTAACTACTCTGATTACTTTAAGACCCCAATTTAAAAGGCCATAGGTTTGTTCTGGCAGTGCAGTCACAGAGATAACTACTCACGCCTTTACAAATTGGTTTTCTTGCAATCATCTCACTAGCAAGCCTGCAGACTTTTGGTGTTTTTTCCGTGTTCTGTTCAAAACTACTTTTTTCTACAAAACTCAAAGCAAGCCAGAGCTGAGCAGGAGCCTCTCCTTGGCCCTCCTGTGCCCACAGCTGCCCTGCCCCACATCCCACAGTGCTGGCACCTCCCCTTGCTGGATGACACTGCCTGCATCAAGCACCCTTCGTGTGCTCATTTATCAGCCGTGGCTTCGGATTGCTCCTCAAGAGAGACCTTAGGATGCTTAAACCCAACTGGCTGACCCAGGAGGGCATTGGAGGAGAAAAACTGTGTTGTTTTCTTGCTATCCTTTTCCTTATTGCTGTAGTTCCCGTTCAGAATGGGGCTTCTGTAGGTGGCTGCTTGGGCATCCATCACTGGAAGCCCTCTCTGTTAGTAAAGGAAGAGTTTTCTTGTAACTATTTTTCCAAGAAATTGTTAATCTTTATTTTCATGGACTTCTGTGATGTTTGCATGCACCATATAGCCCAGCAGAGCATGTTTGGAGAGACGATGGTCTGGCTACACCCACCCAGCCACCACATCACTCTGGTTCAGAGAAGGCTGGTTCAATACAGACAAAACCACGGAACTCCAGAAAATGGTCACTTGACACATTTTAGATAAAATAGAGACATTTTCTGAACCAAAAATGTGCTGCAGATGCACATTTACACATCACTAAAAGAGCTATTTGTAATTTTCTCCTGATGACCTTTAAAACCTGGCTGAAGATGACTTAGGTTGGTACAGCCCCTCCACGGAGGGAAAGCCTTTAGCCACACTGGCTGGCACTCTGGTGTCAAAGGCATTGTTAAAGTGGGAAAGCAGCACATTATGAGAGCTGTATGTGTTTGATGCTTCATTTCATATGTAAAGTTATCAAATGAAGAAAACCCCTTAACAATAAAAAAAAAAATTCTTTGGCACTAGGAAAATATATATTGAGCCATTATAGGTTCGAACTTTTTAAGCATTGTTTTTCCTTCAGATTTTTTTTTTTTGTAAGATACAACTGGGTACCATTGTAGTGCTATAACATGCACAGTAATTTCAAATGATTAATACCTTCACAACATAATCTTGTTAAAAATTGGTTTTATCCACTATCTAAAATCTTTAATTAAAATGATGTTATATTTGTTTTCTGATACTAAACTACCTTTATTTTAAAATTGCGTGGGATGTTGGCACATACAAAATATGCAGCATGTATTTTTCTGTTGGGCTTTAACTGTCTGCCTGAAATGTGAGTTTCAATTATTAAGCATTAATAAGTATTTAGAAATGTCCTACTTTGTGAGTCAGCAATTAATTTGCCCAGGAATTAGCTCTATCTTTTATAATCTACACTGTAGAAGGAACACACTACTGTCTTTCAAAACTGTACTGTATTTACCCAGAAGCGGTATTTTTTTTACCCTTAATAAGAAAGGATTGCAGGAACCAGAGCCCAGCTGAAAGCTGGTTGGAGCTCCAGGGATCAGCTTCAGTGCGTGGTGCTGGTGTTGTGGGGCAGCCCTGACTCTGTACCGAGCTCTGGTTTTTCTGGTGTTGGTTACTCTGCTTTGTATTTCCCTCAGGGGCCCAAGGTCACCACAAACCCTGACTCTGCCCAGGGACTGGCAGCTCAGCAGGGCTGAAGGGGACACAGAGGACCCTGGTGTGTCACCCCCACCTCCCCCAGTCCCACAAGGCCGGGGAGCGGCCGAGGGCTCCGTGCCCTCCTGGCAGAGCTGCTGCTGAAGGCAAGCAGAGATCCTCCCTATGGCAATCCCACCGCAAAGCTGCACCAATAATGAAATCACACGCTCGGTACATGGGAATATTTTATTTTGACTTTACATGCGGTGTTAAAAACCCAAAGAACGTATTATTTACACATCCACAATACAAGTTTACAAGATATCTATACATGTTAAAGTACTCTATAGTAATAGAGCAGCTTCATTTAAGGGTTACTTTTTTTATGCCGTACCATTAAAAAAGATACAATCTGCGTTTACCTTTGCACAAATGGATAAAGCATCTTTTATTATTAAATTAACAGAATAAGGACTAGGTTGAATGTTAGAAATTTCAACATAAATACTGAGAGAACTCACATTACCATCTACAAGGCAGCACAATGTTACAGGAGGTTATCAGGGTTCACATACATTTATCTTCCGGGTCACACAAGTCTGTATTAATATTTGTAAAGTGAATTCGGATCAGTTTGTGTCTTCTGACAACTGAATACATTTTAATAGTTATTAATCTGTAGTGTTTTAGTTGCAAGACAGAAGTGTTTAGGAAGAAAGATCATTGATTTTTGGATCCTGAGGTTTCAGGAAATAAATGTCCCTTACAGCCCTACAAGAAAAAAGTGACTACTTCTATCCTTTATTCTCTGTTCTGTAACAGAGATCCAGTTTTTAGTGACTAGCCTTTTC
This sequence comes from Petroica traversi, assembly GCA_025920805.1. Lineage (NCBI taxonomy): Eukaryota > Metazoa > Chordata > Aves > Passeriformes > Petroicidae > Petroica > Petroica traversi. Next base: position 855,373 of record JAHLSL010013310.1, on the reverse strand, counting down.
TCCCCTTTGAACACATAATATAAATCCCCATAATCTCCGAAACCCACTGCACTTATTTGTCCCACTAATTCATGAATATTCCTCTGCCATGGTTATTTCTATAGTTATGTTCAATGAACAATGTGGTAGTGTGTAGTTTGCAAGCTAAAATAGCCATCTGTGTTGAACATCAGCTGCAAGTGGATACTGTAAACCCTACTAAATAGCTTACACAACTTTAGCAGGTGTTCCATTACCCTAGAAACCTCATTTGATTTCACATTATAACTGTTTGATCCTTCAGAGAACTGGAGTGGAATGTTTGTCATGGTAAGGTGATTTAATGCTGCTGTCTTCTTGGATTGTAGGCTGCCTTTAGTTACCATTAATTATTCTTGCATTTTATCTTTTTTTTTTTTGGGTGCTGTTTGAGAGGTTGTACAACTGGCACTCAGGAGATATGTGCTATAGTGAGAACACTTGACAGATTTAATTTTTTTTTTAGTACTTTTATCATTTGCATGAATAAGGCACAAAATGCACAGATTCAGGTAAACTCACACATAATATTTACAGAATATTGTCATTACCTGCATGACTTTGGAAAAAAAACAAACCTTACTTTACACAACAAAAACAAATTGATTGCACTACTGTTGAGTTTTCACAGACTGCTTCTGCCAGGCCAATTATTGTATCTCCTTTTTTATTGACAAGAGTCTATCAGTGTGTAGGGCGTTATTAAATGCATCAAAAACGTGACCTTCTCCAGTTACACAGGCGTTTGCCAAGTGAACTGACTATTAGCTGCCCTCAGCGAGAAGTACAGGGGCTCAAGTTCACAGTGGCCAGGTATTGGATGGAGGCACTGTGGAAGCACAGCAGAACTCCCCCGTTCCAGCCCAAAACACTAGATTTGAAATGCACAGCTCTGAATCAATAGCAGCGTAACAGACTTATGAAGAATTAACCATATCTGGACTCTTTGACTGGGTGACTGTCTCATCCAGGCGTTCCCCTTAGAAGGCTGTCAGAGATGCGCAGTTCATCTTAGCTGGCTCCAAGCTGAACCCAGTGGGCTGCAGAAGGCAGAGTCATCTGTTTGTTCAGTCATGCTCAATGTAAACAATTCCATAGCATAAAAGATGCAATGGGAATCTAAGTACAACCTAGTGTGTACAGTACACACGCACATCCACACACACGCACAGCTTTATCTGTGGCAAAACCAAAATGCCACACACATGGAGAGAAAAAAATAATAATGCTACAGTTGGGCCAGAGACTTAATTCCAGCAAATTGATTATTAACCCCATTGAGACATTACCATTTTCTGACATTTGTGCAAGAGGCAAGGTGAATGCATACACAGTAAAATGTTCACATTTAATGGGAATGGCCACACTTAATGGCAGTCTAAAATGGAACCCATTTTTCAAGTATTTGCTTACTGATTTTTCCCCAACAACAGCTGTTTAGCTATATAGAACAGTAAGGTAGCCCAACCCATTGTGCTACATGTCCCCTTAACTCCTAATAATAGAAATGTAATGACCAGCACTTTCCTTTGTTTGTTTTTTTTTTTTTTTTTTGTGTTTGCTCTAGCAAGTACACTAAGTCTTGCTACAGCTACATGTGGCAAGACACAGATGTTGCTCAAGTAAAGACAGTTTCTTTGGCCACTTTGTTCTCCTTAGTAACAAGCAAGTCTCTGCCTTATGTGTCTACCACAACATCATCTCACAACCTGTACAGGTCAATGCCACACTCATTTTAGCACAGACATGTCCTAGTAGCTGTATTTGTTCAGTGGTCTGACTGACGTCGTCTGAGGGACGAATGAGGGTTTTGGTGGCACGTCAGGTTTTAGGGAGGGTGTCCTCTTTATTCCTGTACGAGGCAGGGTGCCGTTGCTCGTGTAGCTGCTTTGCCTGGACAAGGAAGGCTGGAGGTGAACGCTGACAGGCGTCCCTTGCACATAGTCCATCTTTGTGCCTCCCGAAGGAGGCATGTATCCCCCACGATTAATACTTGGCTGTCTGGACAGCAAAACACCATTTGGTGAGTTCAAGTTTTTAGGAAGGGCAGAGATCGAGTGCCTCTGTGAAGAATTTTTGTGGTAACCCCTCTGCCTTTCCAAGGAGGTCATTGGTACTGCAGGAGTGGTGGGAACATCCACTCGTTTTGTAGGACTGTTTCTCGGCAGAGTCGATGGAGGGGAGTATAAAGACGCCTCCCTGTTGGGAACCTTAGGTGGGATCTCAGACATATTCCCCATGGGATCCAGCATTAAGGTCTGGTGGGCCACTTGAATATCTCCCATAATTGCTTTGGGATTATTAGTAGTTTCATTTAAGTGTTTCAGAAAATCATTCAGGGTGTTCCTGGAATCAACAGATCTCCTGTGGTCTCTTTTGCTGGATGATTTTGTAAGCGGGTGATCAATGTGTTGCATCTTTTTGTCTGCCTTGTGCGCATTAGAATTCGAGAAAGATGTGTTGTAGTCATGGGTAGCATTGGGAAGAACAATAGCACTGGGAATATGTCCATGACTTAGAGGAGAGTGGGGTGGAGGACTAGAAGGAAAAAATTGAGGACTCTTGAGTGGGGTTTCCTTTCGTGAAGCATTGAGGTTACCATGCGCTTTGTCCGACTGACTTTTCATAGCTTGCAGAGTCTTTTGTTGAAGAACTGGTGTGGATTCAGGAGTTGGAAGTGCAGCTAATTCTGGAGGCTGTCCCCTGTGGTCCATCATCATGGACTTGGTATCACCGTTTGGAGGCAACTCCTTTCTGCTGGTCAGCAGGTTTGTGTACAGTTTGGGTGAATCAATGTTCTGCTGATACTCCTTGACAGGGCTGTCAAACAGCCCATTCAGTTTGGCAAAGCTCCCGCTAGAGTCAGTGCAGGACTGAGCCGATTCTGCATCTTTGTGTATTTTCCTGGATTTCCGTACAAATATATCCCGGTAACAGTAAACGGCCACTCCCGCAATAAAGGCTCCCAGGACAAAAGCGGCAAAGACACAAGTGATTAGGACATTCATATGTACCATTTGGTTGGACTCTCCTGACTGTACTTCCCACCTCACACCTGCAAAAGACAGGCAGGATACCATGAATCTACAGGTATTTCATACTGACACATTTCAGAAGGCAGCCTTCCTCAGGGAAGTGTCTATGAAGTATTTGTAAGTGCTCTGGCTGTGGTGCTGGTGTAACTCAGTAGGATCCTGCAATCTACTCCACTGCTGAATGCAAATAATTTTATAAAAAATAGAAAATTACTGTGTGCACTGACAAGGCTAAATGAAGACTGTCCATTTTCTCTGATAATGAGGAATGCTTGTTGCAGTTTCTCTCCTTGTGTTACGTTTTGTTTAGCCTGTCCCCAAACTTCTTTTAAGGCTCACAAATAGGGGCCTTATGTTATTAACATTAATGATTTCTCCTGGAAAATTGAGGTTAGAAGGTCCTACTGGGCCAGACAGCAATTAATAACTCATGGATGGATTTCTCTCTCACTTTCCTGCCCAACTCATAAATCAGTATCAAAGGAGAGACAGGATTATGCAAATGTTGTGTAAAAATGTATAGCATATATACTGCATTGTTATAGCCACTCTAATGGAATATGGTAGAAAACTTGTAAACTACTCCACTGCCTGGCTGCTAGTCCTGGAGTGGCACACCTGCAGTTATTATACATGTCCAAGTTTGAAGATAATGTGATTCTGTCAGAGCACTGATTTCTATTTTTACCAATAATGAACATAAATATTTACATAACATTATAAAAACAATTTAGGTTAAGTTATTAGATAATGTTAAAATTTAGAAACTTTTAGCTTAGACTAAGAAATCGAACATTTGATTAATTTTTTATTTGAGTAATAACAAGTTCCCTTTGATTTTTTTAGATTTTTAAAAGCAACCACAGACATCTTGCAGCTAAGACAATGTTAGTTTTCAATGAAAGTAATTCTGTTGCTATCCCAAGAGATGTTAAAATGAAAGAGCAAGAGGGAAGGAACAGGGCCACTTTTTGTTAGAGGCAAGGCCTTTGAATATTGTTAATGTTCAGGGTTACAGGTTTTAATGGCACTGTGCTGAAGCAGAAGGAAAATATGAGTAAAGTTCACTAATAGCTATGACACAAAATGTGATTCAGAACCAAGAGCAAATGATAATAAAAACTTAAAGCAAAACAGAAAATAACTGCAACAAATTAAAATGACAAATGCACGGCCATAAAGGCTGATAGGAAACCTGATATGTTTTGGTGAATGGAATAAAACAGAAATGGTTTTTGGCTGGTGAGATTTTTCAGTAAATACAGAATTGTGCAAACATGTCTGTCACCTTGCTGGGCTATGCATTGAGAGAGACTTGTGTTAAATTTTGGTTACAGTATTGGAAGCTTCTCTATTCTGTGGTTGACTGCAAAATTCCTATTGAAATAAAGTCTCAGTTGCCATAAGAGCCTAATCAAAGGGTCACTTATCTGAAAGAATGGCTACAGAGAGATGAACTACAGGCAAAATAGGTTTCCTGTTGTGTTCAGCTTAAAACCTCTGCATGTCTCAGTATGTACTGAGATCATCTCTAAACTGATGCTCATATCCAGAGGATAAAAAATCCAGCACTTTCTTAGCCTGACCCTTGTTTTTCAAGAACATGTTTCAGGAAAGCAGAGGCTGGGATATGCCCCATTTAACACGTGGACTTCTGCTTTGTGTTCTGTTTTGCCACCACCCCCAACCCAAATGAAAAACCCCAAACCAGTAATGAGGACTAACAGTCTAAGCCAAACTAGACTGGATTGAAAACAATGAACAGAAGTGCAGATAGGTCTTGAAGTTAATTTTTTAATGTATCCAGTACTGCCATTGATTTCAATAGGAGTTTTGGACCTCTACAGGATTAAAAGGCTGACCTCATTATCTGTGTTTCCCATTATAAGCTCTAAGCAGCACTTTGTCCACCGGATAAGTAGGTATGAAAAACATGATTGCACTGTCTGCATATTTACAGGAAATGTGTGTAAAATAGAGGCAAACAATCATGGCTGTTGCATTTAAGCCTTAGACAATGCTGAGACTATCAGGTTTCCATTCAGCTGCAATGTATTCCCTGGTAAGGCCTTACCCTTTGGGACACCTGATAATGGATCAGAATAATCAGAAGTGTTTGGGTCATCTTGAACTACAAATTTCCGAGAGCCAGTCACTTTAGGTTTCCAGGAACCAATCACTTTAGGTGATATAACTGGGATACTTGCCATTGTGGAAATGGAAGCTGAGGAGAACTCCATGTCTGTGGTGGCAAACAGATTTTTATTAATGTGTTTCATGGCACATCTAAGCTATAGCTGGACACAGTACTTTATGGGAGTTACATGTCAGAGCAAAATGTGAAACCCCCCTTACACTCTGCAGAGGTACAGATGGCTGATTAAAATCAATTACTTCAAAACTGTAAGTAAGAAAAAAGTACATTTACACATCAACAGCTGCTAGCCAAAGAGCCAGAGAAGTCAAACGTGAAAGCAGTGCAAAAGTTAAAGTAAGCTACTGTGGGGGTGAAAAGCACAACTTAGTCTACTTAATTGCTATATTCTTCACTGGAGACAACATACTTGGCTGCCTTTTAAACATCTTATAAAAAAAAAAAAAAGAAGTTGCTTGGAATGATACACACTCATGACAGGTTATGCTTGAGAAACCAGATCAGCTCCATTACTGCTATTATGGTATACCAGGAACTGCTGAATGAGCCATTTCTGCAGGTAGGGATAAAAGGAATGTTTTAAACTCATATTTTGTAATGGTTCCTAAGGAACAATCCTGCAGAGATTCTGGCTCCTCTGTACTATGTTTGCTGAACAGACCCACCACAGCCTCCATGAAAATGCACAGAGGAGGAAACTCATCAAATTTGGTTTACAATTCAGTCTCATTTACACCCTTGAGTATTTTGTGTTCTCTATCCCAGTAGGTTTGGGCATGAAGGTCTATGGCTTGAGATCAGACTTGAGAAATGTACTTCAAAAGCACACTCATTTGGGACTAGAAAATAAGGTTCAATTGTATCTGTGTCATAAAATATCACTTTGAAAATTCAGTTGATAAACACCCATAAAGCCAGGCAGCATTTCTGTGTGACAGTTTTGTTTTGTTTCCTTAAGTGAGTCTCTAACTTGCAGTATGGGTAAATAGATCTGGAAAATATTTGCCTCAAACATTGCTTCTTGTCAAGTCACAGAAGTGAAAATGTCAGACACCAAACCACAAATAATGTTCTTGTTGCACTCTTACAAATTTAACATACAAGTAGATTATTGTCCTGTTTGTCATTCAGAAATGTGCCCTTGGTTTGAATGCAAAGACCCAGGTTCCAAAGCAAAGACCGGAAAATAAGGGCTGAGTCTTGCTCCTGTTGAAGTCAACACAGGTTCTGCTCTTGAGTTCAACAGAGGAGCACTGGGTGTCCCTGAACACCAGGGGCTGGTGGTGAACACGTTATTAGAAAAATCGCTGGAGGAGAAAAGGATGCAAAAGTCCATCTGACAACAATGCACCATATTTTTTTCTAAGCCACTTTGGTCTACACAATTTCTCATTCAGCTACACAGTTCATGATGTTAAATTCTTTTCCATTAGCATAAACTACTTAAAGCATTTCAAAAATAAAGAAATACACATTTAAGAAAATGTGTATTTGTGCAAAAAGCTTGCTGGGAAAGAAGGAAAAGAGAAAAGGAGAGGCAGGGAGGAAGATGATGAAGTTCTGCCATTCATCTACTAGAGATGACCAAGAGGGGCATTCACAAATGCATGGCTGGGGATCAAGAGTAAAGCTTAGTGGACGTCGTGCAGTGAAGATGTCATCTATGTTAATCAGGCTCTTTAATAAAAGATGTCTCAATAAATAATGAGCTGTTAACATGCGGCTACACAGGGTGAAGTGCTGAGTGAGAAGAGTCTGACTATCTTTACCATCAGTGGGAACATGAGTAAAAGCACAAAAATGGAGGATTGCCAACTGTGCAAAAGGAAGGAAAAAAGGGCTGAAAATGCTGAACTGAAGGAAAGTAAAGGTCATTAATTCAAAAAAATTAAAAAAAACTAACCAGATGTTGGGTCGCCAAATATTTTGTAATCTGGTGTAGCTGTAGTAGGCAAAATTTCTAAAAGAATTAAAGGAACAAGTAATCAGTAAAAAGTAACAAAAAGAAAGCAAAAGATCTCAAACCTGAGTAATGGAAAACAAAAACTAAAATATCACTGGTTACAAAAAATAAATTCTTCAATACTTTGCTGTAGATCCCAAATAGCTGTAAACTGGTGAAGGAAAGACAAAAACTCTGCCACCCAGGACTAAAAAGCTCAGCTTTGTGAACATTCACAGTAACACCAGGTGATGTGTTCATCATGTTACTGAAAAGCTCATCAGAAATTTAACATCCACAGTGAGGTGTGGCCACAGACTATGGTGAGACATTCCAAAGGAGCAGCAGTGACTGTGCCTTACCATGGCAGTCCCCAAGCTGCGCCGTGTTGCCGTATTCCACATCCTGGATGTATCCTCCAGTGCTGTGGTTGTATGAAACAAACAAAGAGAACCTGCAATTAACAGTATTAGTAAGGATACAAATGGCGATTTTTTTCCTTTTCTTTCTGGAAGCAGCAGATGGAAACATATACAACAGCCAGTGTATGGCCCAAAGGAGTGTACAAAATGTACAGGATAGTCAGGCTTTAAAACTCACTGTGTGTGCTCATGCCAGGAAATAGAAAGAAAATCCCTTTTTTTTAGCAACTACATCATCTCCATTGGGCATGCTCTTGGGTTTAGATACAACCATCCAATTATACCAGTTAAAATTTGCACTGGCCTGCTACAAAGGCCTCTTTTTAAGATACAGCTGTTAGTGCACCATATATTACAGACTTGATTTGTGCAAAATGCCTTTGGTATGCATATATAACACCCCAGCTCCAGTGTGGAGGCACAACCTTGCTCTTCCCACAGTGAATCCTGTGCTTTCATATTTGCAATTGACTGTGCCCTGACCATGAGCGTGCCTGGGAGGGGACACTGTGTCCTGGCCTCTCAGGGCTGGTCAGGTTTGCATGCTGCAATTTCTTGCCTTCCTGCTTCCAACTGCTCTTCCTACAGGTCTTTCTGTCCTCCTACACATGTAAAACTCCCACTGAAAGCAAGTCTTCAGAGGCTGCAGAATTAGGCCAGACTTTAGCATTCTGTTCTCTTACATCTATAGAGCACTGAAAAAAATCTTTAAAAAAATTGAGATTTAGTAACTGTGTGCAAGGGAAGAAGCACAGGCCATGAGCTCCTGGGGTCTGTAAAGCATATTTAGAGATGCTGGGCTAACTGGAAATGGAGTACTTACAGTATGCCTGGTGTCACTCTTCCACAGGCCTCATGGTCTAACCAGCCACAGTACGGGTCCCGTGCAGCAATGCATGCCCTTGCAAGAGAAAAACCCCAAAAAATCATGCATTTTTTACATCCTTCCTAGGAAATGTTGGTGCCCTTGCTTTAAGGGGGAGTTCAGGAACAGAGCCATACTTTTTACATGACCCGTGCCGCTCACACCGACTCAGGGGAATTCTAACGACGCAGCTGGAGAACGCCACAAACAGAGCATGGTGGTCTCTGTCCAGCTGGAGGGAAATGACTCTTCTGTCCTCCTCACTCTCTGCATTACACCTGGTCAGCAAAAACAAGGGCAGGCCACTGCTTTAGTGACTGCGGTACTTTGTGCAGTAAACATTTTATTTATCGTCTGTGTAGCTACTGAACAGAAACTTTTCCCATACATAAATGTAACCTACTACTCTTTGTTAAGACATTGCTAAACAAACCTCTGTTATCAAATGCTGGCTCCTGCTAACAGCTAGGTGAGAAGTTTGCTGAACTATGTAGGAAAAAAAAAATCCAAATCCATTTTCTTTGTTCTCTCAGTCAGCATAAATATTGTGAGAGAGCAGTAGAGGAGTCCTGGATTGGATGCCTGTAGAGTCTAATTGGAATGCTTCAATTCCCAAATTCTTTGTGCCAAAAAATAAACAAGTTTAAAATTATCAGATATAGGTGTACACTATTGGCCACTCTTGAGCAACCCTCAAGATAAGCACAGATCATTTCTTTTTAACATCAGCAAACACTTCTGACGTTTCAGTAGTATTTGCGGGAGAATTAGACTGTGTCACTGACATCACTGGAGAGGAATTAGGCTGTTCATTCAACCCGTGCAAAATGGCAAGTGACCAAATACTTTCAGATTATTCAACATGAGGAACACGATGAAATGACAAGCAACTAGTGATGTTGGTGATAATAAGCTGGTTTACCATAATCCTTTTTAGCTAGGTACCAAGGACTAGATGAAGTGCTTAGATGTTCTGGTAATACTTACTTTGCATGATTATATGCTTCAATCTCTTCCAGTAATATGCTGTCATTCAAAGAAAAAGGCTTTGTCTTTGCCAAGATTTTAAGTACTACTCCTGCTTCAGAGCCAACAAATATGACTGTGTAGTTCTGGTAGGGTCCAGCAGCATGGTCTACAGCAATTGCTGTCAATCTGTATCTGGCAAGACCAAAAGGCACATCATTAACAGCAAGCTTTCTTGTTTTCCTTTTCACAGGTGTTACTTTTGAGCTGTCATACCTGACACGTGTTTTGGTAAACCAGGGCTCCTCAGTGACTGAGGGAACAGCTGAGTCCATCAAAGGATGAGATTTGATGAAGGAGAGCGTTTCGTCTGGGAAATCAATGGAGGTTTTGTAAGCCTCTGCTAGGCCGTGTTTTGCACAGCAGCCAGGTCTGAAATGAGAACAACATTGTTTTCCTCTTGATATTTTAGTTAATGAGAGAAGGCAGCCAGTTAATGAGCATCCTTATGGCTGAAGTGTCAAGGTCTGCCTTGGGTTTTACCCAACAAGGCACTCAAGAGTGCAGCTGATTTAAGGTAGCTCTTTACAGGGACAATGTTATGACATCATGAGTAAGAACCTTTTACCTTGGCTTTGGTACTTTGTCTTCAGGTACAGCTGTCCAAACAGAGTCAGGAGTCTTTTGTTCTTTAAATCTCCCTTTGAAGACTTTCTCAATGTCATCCATGCTGAAAGCACACACTGCTGAACCAGGGATGCTGTAAAATTCAAAAAACAGCTTCAAGAACTCAGATTACAATGGCACCGATCTCAGTGTAAGAGAGAACCAGAGATCTGCCTTTGATGAAAGGCACTTTGCTCGTCTCTCACCTGTTGAGCTGTGTGGTGAATACACCCACAACGGTGGGCACTCCATTGATTTCTATTATATCTGTGATTGACTGCAGAACATCAAAGTAGAAGAATGAATCCCCAGGAACTGAGCAGTTGAGCCGAGCTTTCAGAAAGGATGTCCAGTGCTTCTCTAGGACCCTTTGGGAGCCCCCCATGTCATTTTTGCAGATGCGTGCCACACGGGAATACACAGCCTGTGAAAGGCAAAAAGAAGGAAAACGGGAGAGAGGCTTGAGAGATGCAAGGGAAACAGTGCTCGTGTCTGTGCCCTTAATAAAATACCAAGATAATGTGGTTAATAGGAAGCTGCCATTTCTCTGCACAGAGAAGATGAAAGCAAATGGTACTCAGCTCATAGTGCACAGGCATCTTAATGTATCACCAAGAAAATGCATCTCCACAGTTTGCCCCCACCCTTTCCGCCTTCAAAATCATATTGTTAGTGAGATTTAAAGACTTTAATTAACCATGTGTAAGGGATTTAATAATTTATTGGAGAATATTCTTCCATGGTGAGGCATGAGTATTATACTCCGTACTGGCATGACTGAATTATTCAATATCCAGGGACATTAGAGAAACTTCTTTGAAACTCTCCTTTTGTGTTGTTTTCTTTTGTTTCTTTAATAAGCATGAAAACACCCTCAGCTTTTCCATTACTTGACACAAGAGTTAAGGCAAAAGCAGCACTAAGGCAGCAGCACATTGAAAGGCACCTGTAGTGAGCTCACTGACAGCAAGGCCTAGACAACAGAAACAGCTTTTTGGTTCTAGCTCTCTTTTTCTCCCCTCCCTGTAAATTATAACGATGGGAAAACTGTGCAAGCTTTGTCCCAGTGCCTCCTTCATGTTATGAACTGTGCTAGTTCCTGATGCTGTTTTAGGATGAGCTCTTCTGCTATGACTCAACATTCACAATGACAATACCAACCTTGCCTAAAGTGTTGTGCTCTACAGCAATTTCTCGGAAGAAGAAATAAACGTAGTTCCCATATTCTATGGCATGGAGGAAGTGTGGTTCTGTAAGGAAGAGCAAGGAGAGGTTAATGCAAAGAACTGCTCAATGGGCACATGACAGTGACACTGCGAGACCTGAGCTCCTCCCCAGCTCCACACCACCCAATGGGAACTCCAGCCTACCAGATACTTTAGGATGTCCAAATTCAGGTGCAATGGAGTTTAAATGAACTTGAAGACTTTATTATTGGCTAATGGACTGTAAAAACGCCCCACAGAAATGGTATTTCAGTGAAGGTATTTTGTTACTGCAAATCCACTCATTGAATCATTTAACAAAATTTTTGTCTGAGTTTTTTTTTTTTGCATTATGCAGCTTTTTAATATTCTGAAAGCCTCACACAAGCTGACATTGTAGCATATGTGTAAACCAGGCTGGCTGTGAATTACCTGACCTTCTGTGCCCCTGAAATTACATTTGCCATGTGTATGGGAAAATACTCCCAAAATTACCTTTTATCCATTTGGAATCATACTTTATTGTTCTTAAGGCAGATCCATCCCCCATGCTGCGATAAATTACAGCATCACTTGCCAGAAAATCTGCTACTGTTGCCGAATACAATTTTCCATCTAAAACAGAAATTGAAAACATGGTATTAAGACGCCTTTAATAATCTAGAGAATTCTGACTAGCCTGTATTTTTCCCCATTTCTTTACTGTCACACTTCCCCAGATTGCTGTAACCTATTTATTACCAGGTCAGCTTCTAATCCTTTAGAGGCCCTTTAAAAAATTTAAGAGCAGGGACACCATGACACCTTTAGCTTTCCTGTGCTTGCTTTAAAAGCTCTCTGTCTCCTTTGGTGTCATTAATCATTTAGACTCATTACAAGTAAAAGTTCTTACCAGCAAAGAGGGCGACATTGGTTTGTCTGGCATCAAATGGGCATCTTGCCAAACCACTAATTTCCTCCCCATCATACTCTAATGTATTCAACTAGAGAAGAAAAATAAATGGGTGATAGTGTCATTTCTATTTTGTGCAGTGGCACAAAAGCATAACATTGTCTTTCTACAAAACTTAATTCAGCACATTGGCTTCTGTCTGTTTTTACTTCACCTTGAAGCACTCTCCAGTCATGCTGGATGTATTTGCTACGGCCTCACCAGTGCAAGCAAAACCAGTAACAGATTAATGACATCTTCAGGACTCTTACCCGATAGTATCTGCACATAGGGTTAAATGCATTTGTTCCACAGACAAACACCATCTCATCATTTCTTGGAACAAAGACCTTAATGAAGTTATGGCATTCATCCTGAAAAGAGAGTAAGATGTATTAATCACAAACTCCATGTATATATTAAATACTAGTGTCATTTTTCTATAATGTGCTAAACTTACTTTATGTTTGCCTTTCATGGCACAGTTCTCTCTGTCCTGCTGCTTTGATCTCCATGTTAATTTCTGTAAAAGCAGACCAGAAAAGAACATTTGAATTCCTTGCCACAGTAAATTCTTAAAAAAACCCCCAATTAAAATCAAAGAAAACACCTCTCCCTTTCCAGCATGCATCTACTCACCTTACTTGGGGTAACTTCTGATTTTGGAACTTCATTTAAGTTTACAGTGTAAACCTGGTCCCTGTTTGCAGAGTAAAAAGACAGCAGTAAATTCATTAATTCTGTGGCTCTTTATTTGATAAGCTAAATCTATTTTCAGAATGTTATGCTAGACCAGTAAGTTCTATGAAATGCTTATGGATTTTCTGTGTTTAATGTAAATGGGAGAAGGTTGTTCATGGGTAACGTGGGGTGGTTTTGATTTTTATTGGTGTGGTCCTGAGATAGCACCTGCAGTGTCCAGCTGTTGATCCCTGTCTGCCCTTTCTGCTGAGGACTCACCTGGGCTGTAAATATGCAAGTGTGTTATCCTCACTTCCTACAGCCCTTACATGTCAGTCTGAGTTTAAAATGATCAGGAGAGGTTTTTATCAGGCAGGACAGTAACATAAAAGAGGGAAAAGAGCATTTGATCATCGGTTTTAGCTTAACTACAGTAACTGCAGCCTTCAAATCCAATTTTCATGCACTGGCCATAGATATGGTATATTTCTCTGGGAAATTCTGCCCCAATTCTAATTTTTGTCATATTCTGCACATTTTTCTAAATAATTTTACACATAAATGCAAAACCGGAAAAGAAAAAAGAATTTTAATCTAATGCACTGAGTGAAGGAAAATTACCTGCCAGTGATATAAAGTGTGTCTCGAATTTTCAACATTAGCTGGAAGTCCAGTCTGTGCTGAGATTCATTGCCTGAAGGGCGTCCTCTAAATACTGGATATTGCCTTGAATCTGCAAGTAAAAATGGGCTACACCATCACTCAGGATTATAGAGCTAAAGAATCAATATATGGCATTGATTAGCTGTATATACTAGGTGTAGAAGGGTTTAAACTAAATTCCTTGAGTAATGTCTTGAATATAAATGAGGAAAAGATGGCTAATGTCAGCAAATGTTCTTTTTCCTGAAGTTATTGCTGTATTTCTGATTGCTTTTTTAAGAAAATGATTAAGTGTTCTATTAAAGATACAAAGCCAGTAAACACAGTTCATTTTGAAAGGAATCAGATTTTTTTTTTTTTTTAATTTCCGGTAGCAGGGGCAAGGAAAATAAATAAATAAAAAAAATCAACATTAGAACTTTTTCCCTGTGTTTAGCAGCACTTGCAGATTACTCACAGTGGTAGTCCACGACGTTAATGGGGTCCTCGTCTTCGGGGAAGCTGACGGCCCGGCAGCACGACAGGCTCAGCAGTGTCACCAAGGCACAGAGCACGGGGGGCCTCATGGCTGGGGACAGCTGACAGCACCGCTCACCTACCTGCGAGACAGGGACAGCCGTGAGCCTGCAGCAGCACGGGACACCCAGACACTTCCTGCTGCACAAGAGGGGTCTCGTTGGGATTTGAGCATTGGCACCAGGGGACATTGATGGGGACTGCTGCGTGACACGGCCCTGCTCGAAGCTGCTCTGGGACACATTGATGTTTGCTAAGTTTTAGCTGGATTTACGGGCATTTCCAAAGAAGCTGACAACTGTCAGCCCATTTAATTCACAAAATCAGAAACGGAGCATGCAGGCTGCTGACCTGGCAAGAAAAATTGTCAAACTTGGGATTAGAATTTTAATTAAACTGCAATCTCTTTCTATCCCCTCAATCACCGAATGTCATCCAACACAACCCTTTTCCCATAAAGTACCTCAATCTCATCCACAACACATCATGACACACACAAAGGGTCTGAACATCCATTCTGTGTTTTAATGGCACTGCTTTTTTCCAGGCTGTGTCATCACAGTTCTACATCCAACATGCCCGCTGTCACAGACCAGATGCCAAGGAGCAGGTACCTGATGCTTTGCCTTGTGCAGTGCCTTACACATGTGCAAAGTGAATGCAAAATGCTGGCCCTGCAGTGTGACAGCGTTGTCACACACTTCACAAGGGCGGCAAGAGACTCAAATGGGGATGCAATGTTGAGCCACCTTCCCAAGATGCCACTTTCCCCCTCATTTTGTTTGCTGCTGTCGAAGGCTTCATAGGCTTTCACCTGGGCGTTGTGTGTGTGTGCTCTGTAGACTGGACAGCACAGATCCTGATAGCACCACAACATTACACAACAAAGCTTTTAAGAAGGGAAGGGAAACATAACTTCTTCAATTAAACCACAGGGATATTTTAGCGAGCAGAATGTAACTACTCAAGTTGCAATTTGGGTAGGATGCAAGAAAACACATCTCAAAGTGAAATGTGATCCTTAATGACTGCAAGTGGACTGGGCAGGGGTCATATTTCTGATTAGAAACCTGGCAAATGTAGTATTATTCCCTCCTCCAACCTTTTGGAGGCATTAATTCAGCCCCAACGCACAGGTCAGAGCTCTGAGTCATCAGCTCAGTGCCTTGCACAGGTTACTAAATGCTTTGTCTAAACAGAAAAAAAGGAGAAACCTCTCCATTTTAACGTTCAAGATTTTCAATAAGAACATGCTGCCAACACAAAGTGCCAGACCTGATCCAGCAAAACACAGAAGTATTAATCATTTAATAATTTGAAAAGCAATTAAAAAACTCCTTCATAACAACACTTAACCTTTCAGTAATGCTTAAGGGGGACGAAAATGCTGTATTTGTTAATTGATACTATGGCTGGCTAGGGGCAGGGCTTCCTCCTTCCAGAGGCTGCTGAGCTGTCAGTTCTGGACTGTGAGGAGACCAGCTGAAAAGCTGGGAGCATTTGGGGATGGGGGTGGGGGTGTTGTCTGGATGCCTGCCTATTACAGACTGACCTGGAAAGAAGCATTTTCCACTGTTAATGATATTTCTGTATCTCAGTCCACCAGTCCAGAACGAATGGGCTGTGCTCTTAGTCAAGATTGATGAGTGCAGTGGTTAATAAACACTAATGATTCCTGGCACTTTCCCTCTGCTCTTCCTTGTCCTGACATGGCCTCTTCAGCTGAAGCATCTTGCGTTAAATTACTAATGAGCAAACTTAAAACAAACTGGAATTAATAAAGTTAGTCAAATTAGTTCTTTCTTGTGAAAGCACCATTACAGCAAAGTCCTGCAGCACTGTGGCTCCCAGACACAATAACAAATCATTAATGCTTACACAATCTTTTTTTTCTTGGGCTTTTTGCAAGGAAAAGCAGGCTCCAAACCCACTCCTTTTCCAGTGAAAGGGGAGACACACAAACTGCACGTTGCGTCGGTGCACAGTAACATCTATAAGGTGCTTAGTAAAAGTCCTCCCTGAAGCCTTGTTTTCTTGGAGAACAAATGAATACAAATTGGCAAAGAGCAAGAAGCTCTCCCAGACATGGAGGCTGCAGTTAGCATAGACGATGAGGCTGCTTGTGGCCCACATCGTAACTCAAGGAGACCCTGGCCTGCCTTCAAATTGCACACAACTTGCAAACTGTGCAAGTTCCCCCTGTACCAAGCATGGACATGTAATAGGAAGTTTCTTTTTCACAATTCTTTTTCCTTCCAGTGTTCCATCTGGGAAGAATGGACTGGGGCATCAATTACAAAACTTCCACGTAACCTGCCTTATACAGGCAGACACTGATTTCTGGACTCCAAGAAATGGCTGCAGAAAAAAGGGCGATTTGGTTTTGGTTTTAGGTCACAATTGTCAAAGGGCAACTTCTTTTTAGGTCACAATTATCATGGCCGATATGCAGCAAACTGTCACAAGAGCAAAGAGGAAACAACTGAAATGCCAGGTAAACAAAGACAGTATCAGTTCTGTCACATTCAAACTTCAGGTGGGATATCAAACTGCATAAAAGTTTTGTAAATGTAAATCCACAGGATGTGTTTCCCCAGAGGCTGCATCCAGAGCAGAAACAAACTCACATTTATGTCTTCCCCAAAAAACTCTCCAACATCTCAGGATATTCCAGAGATGAACTCCAACAACATACAGGGCAGGAATAATTATGTTCAGCAATCTTCTCTAACTAAACATAATCTGTCACAAATCTCTATCAAAGAAAATACCTACATGAAGCACAGACCTTTGTCACAACAAGGCAGAAAAGCAGACAGCTGCACTGGATCAGCAAACCACAGGTAATCATTTTTCACCAGCCAGGCAACAAGTACAGATTTCTTTATTATTTTGCTTGTAAAATTATTAAAAGAATATTAACAGTAGCTCTGCTTTCCAGCTACACATGAAAAGAAAATGCACCTGCTTCAAGAGGCCCTTGAATGCAGCTTTTATCTGGTTGGACACAGGCTTGAGATCAGAACCACTGAAGAAAGAATAAACTGGAAAGAACAGCTGTTTCCTGGATAATCAGAAAAATGGGCTCCATCTAACCCTTGGAGCAGGGGTTTATGACAGCCAGGTGTAGCCTTCTGGTAGACACAGATAGGCTGGTGTGAAAGACGTAATTCCTGCCACTTTCAAACCTTTTAGTGGAGGCCACTACTGGGGCCTACAAATAACAGTGTTTAAATATCTGTCAGGCCTGGAACAGCTGATTACGAAATGCTGGCAATGTCTACCTTCAAGAAAATGCAGAAAACATTCATACTCTGGGTTTGATTATTTTCTCCGCCAGGATTCAGCCCAGTCTTTGATTAATTTCTCTTATAAATTGCATTCCTAGCATTTCTGCTAGAAAACAATCCATGGCAAGTGCAATGTTTGGAAATTACCATATTGCTATCCTGTTTTGAAGCTGGGGAATTGAGGCACAGATCAAGGCTGAATTTGCGACCAAGGCGAAGCACCAAAAAAGCCTTTACAAAGGTTCTGAGCTGCCTGGGGTCAGATGTGCTCCCTCCCTGCCACACAGGCACTCTGACCAGTGTCCCTCAGGTGAGAAGCTGGTTACAGATTAGAGCTTCTCTGGCCACGTGGCCTGTGCCATAATGAGTTGTGTCTGCAAAGAAAAAGAACTGGAAGTGTAAATATTAACTGATGGCAAAAATCCACCTTGTTAAGAAGGCGAACGACCTGCCTGAAACTGGCCTCAGGGAGATGCTCTTGGTCAAATGGGAGGCAGGCAGTTGTCCCAAGTAATAAACTGGCTCTTTGTGGCTGCCACCTTTCAATCTCAGATAGAAATCCCATCCTTCAATTCCTGATTGGGGGAATCCAGAGAAGCAGGATATAATTTCTGTTAAAATATGAGCCTGCCTTCAAACAATCACACATGAAGGGGAACAGGCTGGTGTTTCTTGCCCATTAATCTACTCCAGCCTTTGACAACGTGCTGGTGACGCTCCATCAATCATCTTTCCGTGCACTGCCACGTAAAAGAGAAGGGGGAAGGGAGAGGGCATTCAGCCAGCTGGGGAGAAGCAACATATAAAATGGCTTCAAACCAGACTGATGCAATATCTTCTACTTACTGAAAAAAAATTCTTAAAGATCTCCTTAGCACGATAAACGCTTCTCAAAATGCTAAGCACAGACAGGAGTGCAGTACAGCAAATCCAGGCTCAAGCTCAAGTCAGGTCAGAACAAAAAATACATCCCAAAAGTTAGCTCACATGTGGAGAGCTTGGCAAGGAATGGAGGAAAGGGTTACAATAATAAAAGCTGAGTAAATTACTACATCACCTTCCTCCTCCACCAGACTCAGGCTGTTAGGTGAGACCAAGGATCCCCTCTGTGCAAGTTGGCCATAATGCTGAGGGGGGACAGGCAGAATTGATTAGCAATATGCTGAGCTTAGTCAACTCATGTTGATGTGGTTTCTCACAATCCCAGCTGACTGGACTTGGACAGATCAAGAAATCCCTGCTGTCCTTTGTTTCTTCCTGCATGCAAATGACTCCCTGAGGACACTAATTAGTGCAAAGGCACTGACTAGTGTCTTTCTCAGATGGTACCTTCTGAAATTTGGAGCATGAAACTACTCTAATAATAAAAGTTAAGCCAAAACAAAACAAAAAATCTTGCACTGCTGCTTGTTCACAGATGCAACAAGTTTCTCAGGGCCTACAGCTGAGACTTCAGTTCCTGATGCCGAGCAAAGCTGGTCCTGAGCAACACCCAGCAACTTCCACTGAGCCCCTGAGAAAAGCCCATTGTGAGGATCACAGGGCACCCTTGGACAGGGCTTCAGGCACCGAGCCCTTGCCCAAAGCAGTGCCTTCCAGCTTTTAGCCAGAAGTGCACTCAAGCAACAGAGATCTGTTGGCCAGGCTAGAGCAAGTCACAGATTCCACCTGCAACCAAATAAAGGCTGAATGAGAACTCACTTGTGTTTAGCACCTCTCCCCTTTTTTTCTTTTTTGGATGCAAAGGACTAGTGTAGAAAGGTTAAAAATCTTGTTTACTACAGCCTCAGGGATTATCTTTTGATGTACAAATCACTCATGGTCTACTAACAGCAGTTAAAAACACTACCTGAGAAGGGTATGGTTCAAATTCTGGCTTCATGAAGTTAAAAGCCTGCTGGCAGTGACTCTGCTTTAGGGAGCTGAGGATTGGCACCTGAGTTTACTTGCGGATGGTAACTGCTGCCAGGTGGGAGAGGTTCAACTTCTTGAGCCAGCTGCAGAGACAGCACAGCTCAACAGAGAGTGCAGAGTTAAGGGGTGCAGAAAAAGGGAGGATATTGCTGAGTTTTGGTTTGTCAACCAGGATAATCTTTCCAGAAGATAAAACATTCAGAAGAGTAAATATATGAAGGTGGTACAGGCTGCCTTCAGGGGAGCCCAAGACTTGTAGAAATGTACCCATTGGCAACCATAGATGCACCAGAACATTCAATCAGAATAGCACCTAATCCCTGCTGTGACTGGAATAAAATAACTCCAGAGCAGAGCCACCCACTGAGGCAACCAAGGCAAAGCGTGTTTTGGTAATCAAAATATAAAAATGGAACCTTTTTGTACTATCTGAGTCAAAATATAAGACCAGCACAGCCCAGGTTCTGGTAGCTCAAACTCTAGAGGGGGACCCAACAATTTTTTTCTCCTATCTCTACTTTTTGGTCTTGGTCTTTTTTTTCTATGTCTTACTGTGTGAGATGTGTATGATGAGTCATTTGCTCACAAGCCAGAAAGTATTCCACATAGAATGCAACATTTGCCTTAAAAATCTGTATCACTATTTGTGATATGAAAGGCAGGGGATTAGATTCCCATTTTAGGTCATATCTATACATAGGTTTTTCCAATGATGCAATTGCATTATAGCGTGGTATAATCCTCCCAAAACAGGGATACAACAGCCACATGTAAGTGTGATTTTCTTTATAATTCTTTTTAGTGTCATTCCAGTATGCATTTCTTCTAATGAACGCTGACTTCAATGAATTTCCTGAAGGCAATGCCTGACACAGAGGTTTACTGTACATTCAAATCTTAGAGATTCTCTATGATGTGACAAATCAATGTTGTGGAATTAGGAGACAGATTGTTTCAGCTAATTATCAAATAACACAGGAAAGTATTTGTGATTATAATAAAAGAAAGGTACTTGATCCTTTAGTCTCTTTTAGGAACATGAAGAATGATTTTGTATGAATTAATAGGTAATAAAAACTTTTTCTGTCCAGTAAAGGTACACCCAAATGTAAACTTGCAGTATGCAGCCTTTTGATAACAACTTTAAAGTCTGAAGAAAAATGTTAGGATATTTAGAGCTGAGATATTAATTGAGCATGAAAGCGCAAATAACAGGTCTGTTATTTTAAGATAATACTTGACTTCTTTTAAGGATTCTGCATTAACACCTCTTGATCTATGCCTAAGTAAAAAAAGATAGTTTAATATTAAAGTGATGAAACCCTACCACTGAGTATCACAGCTTTCATCTTAATTGGCTTATGGCAGTGCCAGCTACACTTCAGTTGTTCACAGGCTTTGAACGTTGCAGCAAGCGCACCCCTCTTGCTCTAGAATGAGCTGACAGAACTTGCAAAATGGATGGGGTGACTTTTAATGATGCAAGTGTTTAGTGGTTGATTAGAAGCACTTTGAGGGCTAAATTCTCCTGTGATCAAAAATTTACTTGAACACCAGATAGTTTCAGGAGGAAAGGAAATAAAATGCTGAGCAAACTCTAAGTGATTGCCTCAATTATGGTTATTTTAAGTTCATTTTTGGGACTGAATGTTAACTACCTTTCCTTATAAAGGTGACACGAAAGTCCCGCACCTGAAACCAACCTTTGATTTCAGCTCTTATCTATGGTCAAATCTGTTCTGTTTTTCCAAGCTCCTGCAGGATATGATTTCCTTGCAAGTCTACCAGGGCTGGACTATCAATGACAGAGTCCAAGGTGCTTTAACTTAAGCATTGCTCTGGATTCACCATTTCATTAATTCAAACTGCTTATGCCCAACCTGGACTGCCCTAGGATATATTAAATTTATTTGTGGAAGTGTCCAAGGACTGGTGCAGAGAATGTCAGTACAGAGATGTTTGTTCCACATTCTCGGCACTGATCCTCCATTAATTCCTGGCCATGGGCAGCTCTGGTAGCAGAACTCCCACGCCTGCCCTGACCCCAGCCCGAGGAAAGCAAAGCCACCCTGCTGGGGAGAGCAGTTGTGCCTCATCAGGGTGAAGTCCTGAGCACCTCCAGCTCCCAGATGTGTCAGAAGTGTCTGATGCTTTTGATTAATGCATTTCAGACCAAAACACTTCTATCCTGAAAACCAGGGAGAACCCTTAAACCATAATGGCAAAGACCTAATTACCCGCAGTAGTACATACAGGCTTGGATGTAAATTCAGTAACATCCAAGCTGCTCCCCATGGCCTGAAACAAAAGCCTAAAACCTGGACCAAAGTATCACTTTTCCTCCCTCCAGGAGAGTTGGCTACAAGTGTGGGTGAGTCCTGCAAGTGAAGGAAGTCAGCTCTTCCTGGAAGCCTGCAGAACATGATTTACATAGCCAAACTGCCATTCATTTCAGCATGATTAAGCATCATCTGATAAAGCAACTCTGAGCAGGTACAAACCAGTATTTGCAGGTGAGGACATAATGAAGGTCTCAGGCACAACTTGCACAAGTCCAGCTGACGCCACAGCCAAGGGAGTTGCTGGCAGCACCCCGGGCCTGCTGTCTGCCAGCCCTGCTGTCTCCCAGCCCTGCAGAAAGCAGTCTAAGCAGCCTTCCCCCTGAGCAGGGCTGCAGCCCTGATCCTGAGATAAGCGCTGCCCATTTGAGTCCTGGCTGGAGCCCAGGAGGTCAGGGTTTGCCTACTGGATTAAGTGAATGGGATGTTTTGAAACGGATGGAGGTTTGGGGGAAGGAATATGCCCCAACAAGCAGGGCAGAGGAATAAAAAAGGGACTTGCACTGGGGAAAGGGCACATCTGCCGTTCAACAGGCTGTGCCTCAGACAATGCTGCTGTCAACTGCACTCCAGAAAGCATCACTTCTTTCCACCCACTGCTCTCCCCTGCTACAAACACCCCTCCAGCATCTCATCACTGCGCCTTGCTGGAGCAGGGCTGGCTTGACTTGCAGCTGCCGGGGAGAAGGCTGCTGCATGTCACTGCTCTCACTTCAGAGAGAAAGTAAATGGCTGCGGAAAATGCAAAGGGAGAGACAGGGGAGACTCAACTGGCAGGAAGCACATGAGAGATCTTAAACACTGTGCTGGTATTCTCATATGCCATTCTCAGGGCTGGAATGGTCAGCCAGCCTTGCCTGCAAGAACACTGCCTACAGAGACTGGGGAACAATGTGTTTTTAAACAGTCCTGGCTTTTCTGCACGGACAAATCTGGTAGCTGACCACCCAGTTACCTACTTGTATATGCAAAGCATGTGTTCTGCCCCTTTCCTGGGCACCATCAATTACGTGCACAAAACACAGGCATGAACACATGGAGGAACCTTGAGCTCAAAGTTAACAATTGCTATTATCTTGTTACGATTAAAGATTAACTACGCCAGTGAAAGGAGGTGTTATGAAATGTCTTTCCCAGGCTGACAGCAAATAGAGAGTTGTGTTTTCTTGGTTTTAGGGCTTTTTGTTTGTTTGCTTGGGTTTTTTTGGGGGTGGGTTTTTTTTTATTTTTTAATTTTTTTTTTAATCTCAAAGTCTTCTTAAGATTTGGAGTAATTGCTTAAACGGCTGCTTTTATTTACCAAAAAATCAAAATGTTGTCATTTGTCACGTGACTGCTCATACTTTCATTTGAGATGTCGTGCAGAAACACATGGAAATCTGGTGAAGGCAAACCAATTTTAGAACATGTTCCGAGCAATTGTTTTGCAGCACTGCCCTACAGTATGAAGTCTCTTCCATTTCTTAAATTGCCTAATCAAATGCAGACTCTGTTCCAGTCACGCTAAATTTTCACATAATGGCAGAAAAATACTTCTTTCTTGCCTAGCACTGAACAGTTGGATCACATTATCACATTTGCTGCTTTTGTAGTCTCCAAGTGTATATTTGTAAAAGTATGTATATACATATTCACAGGGGAGAGGGGGAACATCAGTGTGAGATCTGAGACCCTGGGGATGGGCAGAGGGACAGGGACATGCCTTGAGAGGTGCCTGTGCTGAGGGACTTTTGGGGTGGACATGGCTCACCAGAAATGCAGAGAAGTGATGAAAAACTTATTTTTATTTATTTAGAAATCAGATGTATTAGTGCAGATTTTGATCCGGCTGATTCCTTGCCCTGCAGTCTGTTGAAATTATTAAACTGATAGAAATGCAGTAAGATGAATTACACCTATTTGATGCCAGTTTGGGCCTGGAGACAGGACTGGTGAAATGCACAGCCATGGCTATCCCTGCTCGGGGTCCCAAGTTTGGGCACATCCCTGTGTTGATTCACATTTGGGGAACTCCACCACAGAACTGCCCACTTCTTACAGAGCAAACACAACGTGCAGAGCCCATCCGCAGTGTCTGCAAGTGGATGAGGTTGTGCTGGGCACCAGCTCTCCTTCCTCTCTTTTTCCCGGGCTCCATTGCCTCATGATAACATTCACTCCATAAGACAATGAAACATTTGCATCACAATACTTTGGCATTTTGACTAGTGAGCCACAGAGTAGTCACAGATTAGACCTTTAAAAGTAAAATTAAAAAATAATCAAATCAGTAACATATGGACTGCAAGTCTTGAATCAAGGTCAGAAGGAAATCAGTGCCAAACCAGAGAACGAGACTTAGGGCTTTAAAGCTTTCTATTACAGCCCGTCCCATTCTCTCTTTTACACCAGCCTTCCCAGATCCCCAATACAATTACAATGTTTCCTTAAATCCTTGTGTTGTCACCACTAATATTGGCCAATGTAACAATGTGACAAGATAATCATACCTACCCTTCACGCTATTGACATCCGCAGGTCTATTTTTCTTACTCATCTGGACCAAACATTTAGATTTATGCTGGCGCAGCTTGCTGCTGAAGACCACCGCTTAGCCATGAGCAGTATTTGTTATGTTGTTGGTGAAGATGAAAACCTGATGCTTTAGGGGGAGGAAAAGCCATAATCCACTCACAGTAAAACCTGTATAGTGGTATACAAGACAAAAAAATTCTATCCGTACCCTTGCAGGAAATCAGATTAATCCCCAAAGCATGAGATTTGATTATTTTTGTCTGAGGTTATCATCAAGGAAAAAACGTACATAATGCTAAAAATATCTACAGAACATTTACTTTATGAAGAAAATATGATTTACTGAGCAAAAACAAATTACTGGCTTTACGCTGGTAATCTTTGATAAACACGTGCTGGGTTAAAGAAACTGTCACAGAGTGAAGTTTGCAAATTGAAAGAAACCATTCAACTCTGCAAGATTATTTCCCCCCCTCCCTTATTCCCCTTTCATGAGACACCTGGGGACATTGTTCACACACTGTTGACAGCTTTCCAACTACTGCTTTTCCTCTGTTATCCATTCCCTTCTCTTCGGCACTTGTCCCCAGGTGGTAGTGCACAAAAGAGCTATATTTGCAAGGGGTGCCAAAGCTGGCTCTTGGACAAAGCTGTTGAAGAGCCAGAGGCCCTCTCCTGCCTTCCAGCTTGGTTGGTTCAAGTGGTTTCCACAGGGCACTGACCCACCAGGCAGTGCTCTGGTATTTCACTCCTGAAAGCTGCACTGCTTGGGGAACCTGCAGTGCCTGCTGCCCTTTCTTGCTTCAGCTGCTGTCACACCAACAGGTAGAGCCACACTTCCTCACGCTGGGCTGCATTCAAGTGCCATCTAAAATTTTAATACTGCTGCCTTAACTATATGTGGAGGTTTTTGTAAATTAAATATGCATTTTCCTTCTCTGTGGACTCCCAAAACACGATGGCTCCACAGCACACGACACACAGGATGTACATGGGCAGGGGATACCCAAATGGAGGCACAGCATAAACACGGGCTTGACATACAAGCGTGAAGATTTTCTTTCGACCCCAAAGTGCATCTGTCATGATAGACAGACACAGAAATAGCAGCAACACTTTGTGCTGGTGCTGCAGTCCCTGCCCACCACCAGCGCCCATACACACGCCTGAGAAGTGAGGCAGCAGCACTTAAGGAAAATGCCTTTTGTTTCACACCACAACAAAGCTCTGAGGAAGGCCCTACCCAACACAGGTGTGAGCTGGTACTTTACCACTGCTTGAGAAAGCAGAGTCCCAGCTGCCATGACCATTTGGTAAAGATGAACTATGTATCTGACATTAAGAAAAGCCCATTATTGCAGTAATAGCTGAGCTGAGTGACCAGCTGATCAGCTCTCATCTCCTCTGAGATTTCACTCCCACTGCTGGTGGGCAGCCAGTCTGTGATGCTGGTCCCCACTGCTCACTCGTTACCTTTCTAGATGAGCAGCTCTGTGCTTGCCTCCCTGCTGTCCCTCACACACTTGAAGAGCCCCCTAGCACGGATCTGCCAATTAACTCCTCATTCTTATCCCAGGCCCTCTTCAAAGCTCCCCTTTGCCTCTGATGCCACAGTGTGTGTGCCCCCTTTCCCCAACACACACAGCTCAGCTGTGTTTAGGGGGCCTGTGCTGCACAGCTGCTGATTTTGCAGGTCAACACGGCTCTCCTGCTTCTAGAGGCCACTGCCCGACTGTACCCATCTGCCATCTCCTCTTTTAAACCATCCACTGTGCAAGCAGAATCCATCCCTTTGATTCTGTGTTTCTCCGGTGCCTATCCAGTTAGAAATCTGGGCTGCAATTTGGCTCTTAGATGCAACGGTTTAAAAAAAAAAAAAAAGTAACGGCAAGAACAAAGCTTTTTGCACGAAGAGTCTCTGTGTGCAAATACAACCTCTGTTACGTTACCAAGGTCAGGCAGACCAAGGCCAATCTGCTTTGTGTGAGTATAAATCAAAGCTGTCCAGGGACTGATTTCATTTACAAGGTTTGTAACCATTCTGGACAGAACAAATGTCGCTTGCTTGCCTGAGCTCCTTGCTCCTCCTCTTCCACCACCACTTCTTTGCACCTCCACTCCCACCAAGCCCCTCCCTTTTCACTAATACATCTTGACCTCCTTTGCTCTTGAAAGCAAAAGTTCTAGCAAGAAAGCAGTGGCTCACACATGACAGACAGCCATGCTAGGCCAATTTACTTAAATTATGCAAAAATCTCAACAAGTAAAATTAGCAGAGAGTCACAAGTACATTCACCTGCTGGTTACCTGCCATTCACAGCACATGTCAGAATTAAAACAACAAATCTTGTAACAACTTCTTCCCTATTGCATTCATAGATCTGCAAAACAAACCAAGGAAAGCATCTGTAGCAAGTATTAGAGTCTGGGCACAGATCCTGTGAAATCACATGGTTTCCGTTGTGGAACTAAAAAGGCTTCTACAAGAATGTGTGAAATACACAGCCGAAATTCTCCATTTCTTTCTGTGCTCCTTGGCAGTTTCTGTGGCTAAGTTAAAGCAGCAAGTTCTGTTTCTTTAGCTGGCGCTTCCCAAGCACACCCCGATGTGCAGACAGGATTCAGCCAGCAAGCTCCCTCTCGAGTACAGACAGAGTTAATGTAATCCCACTCCGAACAACAGGTTGCTGTGTCCAAACTAGAGCCTTGGAAAGCAAGAGTCCAACGGTTGCCTCACTCCTCCAGCCATTTTGCAGCCCTTCCTTCTGCAGGTGTGCACACCGAGCTGCAGCGGGGCTGGGCAGGGGTGCCAGAATTAAAGGAACTTCACGTTCTGGATGTTAACTTTAGTTACCATAGCCAGACAATGCTGCCAGTGGCGTGGAAGAAAAAATTGCTGTAGCCAGCTGTGCTGTTCACAGTCGGGTGGTTTCTGTGTAGCTCCAAATGGTTATGGAGCCAGTAGCCTGTTGTGGCCAAGGACAGGATGATGGATGGTCTACAAACACTGTCCAAGCAGGGAGAATGGCAGAAGTTCACTTCGGGGTTGTTAAAATGCTAATCTAGGTTAGTTAACAAAAGCTGAATGGAATAGAAAAGTTAGGGAAATAAATACTACTCATATGCTATATATGTGCACTACAGATTTGATCTCTGTAGTTAACACAAACATATGACTTTGGAAGTGGGACAATTCAACAGTCTCCCTGTCTGAATAAACAGAATCAACTTCTGATATTAGCTGTACTGTAATTACTGTCAAGGCACGACGAGGGAAAGCAGGTTATTGCAGACAACACACAGAGCTCCACAGACAGCATGGAAAGGGCAGTGATACTGTTCTCACTGCACACCTCTTCCATGTGACATGGGAACAAATCAGAAACCACTTTCTTTTGAACTTAAGGCTGGCAGCTATTCACAGAACAAGTAGCAGCTTAATAAAATGGCTTAGATGGATTTTAACAGTAACTGCAGGAGCTTATCGGATGCGTAAGAAGAGATCATCTGTTCGAGCAGCAGTTTTGACGAAAGCGACATTTGAACTGTTTTAATTACATACAGAGTTGCTAAGACTGAAAATAACTTGTACTACCCAATGCCAGTAATATGCCTTATTCCATCTTTTCTTAATTACTTGTGGAGCAAATTATTACTTTATCAAGTGGAAAGGTATCTGATTTTATCAATCTGGAATTAGAGGTATGTTTAACACATGAGTATGTAATCAACCCTCATCTCCTCTGTTCAGTAAGCAAACACAGTCTAAGCCTTGAAAAATATCAGAGACTGCAACATAAGTAAGCTCCACATAAGCTTATACAGGCACAGAAGCTACTGTTTCCTTTGTCTTACAAAGAAAGACTAGAACTGAAACAGTCTCAGTCATACCACTCTACTATACTTGATGAAAACAGACGGTATTCACCCCCGATCTCCACTTGACTTCAGATTTCAAATTGCTTTTTCTTTTTCCGAAGGACAAACAACCACAGCATTTCAGCATTTCCAGGTTCTGTCCATCTAACTGGGCTAACCTGACTTCAGGGGATTGAGTTCTGTGTTAAATGCACCAATGTTTTTAAAATAATTTAAAACCCATAAAAATCCAGAACTGAAAACTGAATGTCATCAACTGTAGTTAAACCAGAAGATACATTATTACAAATGCCTAACAGACGCTTTGAACTGAACTTTGTCGATGGACTTTTCCTTCACACACCTCTCATGACAGGATCAAAGATCAACTCAGGGTGAAGTACATCTAAAACAAAGCATTCTATCTAAATGTGTGCTCTACATAAATAAACAGCCAAGTTATGGTGGCTCCAGGAGCTGAAGTATCTGCTCTAACAGTCAGCCCAGCTCAGCCATTCCCAGAAACGTTCAGATGGTCCAGCTCAAAGGCTGGGGGGAAAAACCCGCAGCCATACAGCTGGTTTGTGGAGCTTTGACAGGGCCATCACTGTATTCCTGGCACACACTCCTGCATCACACAAAGCACATTTAGAAAATGATGTTATCTCTGTTGCATCTCACTATAAAGGAGAGCAGGTAGTGACAGACTGCAGGATATGGGGGAGGAAGGTTCATGGTAACTAAAGGTGCAGATGAAAGTGAGAAGCTGGTTAAATAAACCAATGCAGAGCCTCTGGGTTATACTTTTTTGGCTGTCTTTCTGAAAACAAATCTGAGCTACATAATTCAGAATCCTAATAAATTCTTACTACAAACTTTTTCTTCCTGATTTAAAAACCCCGAGCTTTACATTAGTTAACACAAAAACTGTTGAAGTTCATAATTATATAGAGAAGAAATCAGAGCTGGCAATTTGTTTTTATCTAAGCCAGAGTAAATGTTTATACAATATCTGCCAACATAACAAAATACGCCCGTCACTTACTACATTAAACATGATTCCATACAGCTTAATTTACTGAAAGGAACTGAAGTAGACTTTAGAGGTGCACAGAATTTTATAGCGTGAATAAAGCAGGAAAAACGTCTATTCTCTTTTGCCACAAAAGTAATTGCAAAGCTTTACAATGAGCTTCCTGTTGGACTTGGAAAAAGGAGAGAACCTCAGAAAATTCTCTGAGAAAGTATTTGTATGTGAGAGCAACAGACCAGCAGTAAACGCCTCTAAGACAGTAGGAAGCTGTTTCTTCAAATAATACTTAGAGCACATTAATAAGACCAACAACTTGAAGCACAAAGGTATCCCAATAAAGATGCAGGCTTTTTTTCCCCAAAGGAAATAACCAGGGGG
>JAHLSL010013310.1:660612-820982 GCA_025920805.1 Petroica traversi | reverse complement strand
AGTTTTACCCCTCCCAGCACACCTCGGCAAACCTGCCCCCCCCCCACCCCCCCCCGAGGCCGCCGAGGTAAACAGCTGGGGCGAAGCCTTCGAGAATTTGTTTTGTTCATATCGGACGCCACCTTCGCTTCTTAAGACAGAAATTTTTATTTCTGCTTGGGAAGAAAAAGTCATTGCGAGCAATGCAATTTTGCAGGCTAATGAGACTCGATTTTGCAGACGAGTACTTGGCGTGTGGTGCTGGGGGGGATGTCCTTGAAATGACATCTTTTTAAATGCCTGTCCAAAATCCCCTCAGATATTCCAGAAACAAAAGGTTTAATCCCAGAAATTAAGTCCAGGAAATAGCTGTCACTAATTCATTTTTCTTCACATGAAAGATAAATTAATTAAAGCTTAAAGTACCATGGAGTATTTTGGATGCCCCTGCAAGGAAAAAGAAAAAAAAAGGATTACTTGCCAAACTGTATCATCTGTGTTTGTTGCATGGGAAATAAGAAAAATTCTGAGTAAAAGTAATTTAGAGATTTTTGCCGGGGAATATATCCTTCATTCACGTGCAACTCCCAAATTCTTGCCCCTTGGCTGAATGCTGTCTCCACAGCAAAGCCTTGGGCTGGTCGCTTCCCACAGCACTCCTACCCCTCTGGAAGAGAAGCACTTGATACTCCCAAGCAGTATTTTGGGCTGATCTGGCAGGTTTTTACGCACGCACCACTCGCAGCAGGAGCGTTGCCTCTTGAGAACTGATTCATCTAAGTAAGGGCGCCAGGATTTGGCCCATAGTAAATTCTCTTTAGAGATGGTGCCAACAAAATCTCCCAGCCATGGGAATAGGACGTTTTGGCAACTCGGTCCCTTGGCTGTCTCTCTGCGATGTTTCCTAGTGGTGACAGGCTAAAGGCAAGATCATTATGGGCTTCCTCACAGCGAACACAGCACAGCAATGTGGCACCCCAGGAGCTGCTGCCTGGTTAAAGGTGTAAAGACATTATTCCCTCTTTCTCATGAACAGCCCTAATCTGAAAAGCATCAAAATTTGCGCAGTGCGTGAAAATGCTGTGATAGAGAGTACTCACTTGGTTAGGAACGGAATCACAACCTTAGGAGGAAAAAGCTGAAAGTGCCTCAAAAAGAAGGATTTGTTTCACAGAACAGCTCTGTGGCCTTTTCACTGGAAGTGAGACACTGAGAGCTGACCTGCTCTGGTGGGGATTTATGGTGGGTACGGATGGGTGCCTAGGTGCAGGCTACCCACATCAGGGCATGACAAATGTGGTATTTGCTTCCTGGCTTTTGAAACTCCTGATGGTAGTGCCAGCCAGGAAAACTGCAGTACTGGAAGAGCCGCTCCTATTTTCATTTAATACACCCGTTTTGTGACTGCCATGTAGAAATGACTCCTCGATGTTGCTCGGTTATCCCTGCTGTGGGGGCACTGAATGCCCAGCCCTTGGCGCTGCCTGGGCTGCGGCTGCAGGCTCCCCTCTGCTCTGAGAAGGGCAGCTTGTGGGAAGGGACCTTTCTTCCCTGCTATACCTTCCAGCCACAAACTGACTCAAGGTTTCCATATATCAGGATGAAAGATTAATATGGTTTAAATCTCCTTCTGCTTCAATTAGGCAGGTGACACAATGTTGAAATCAGATCGCATTCCCATAGGGCAAAGGGTTTCAGCTAGAAGTACGGCATTTTGGAGGATTTTGGTACAGACAAGACTAATATCTTGTGTCTACACTTAAATACGGTAGTTTATTATAATTTCAAAATTTGCTGCATGGCTAGTAACCACTTTATGTAAAGATTTAAAGTATGTGCTTTTACAATATGAGTGCAGTCAGGGAATTACACAGCCACAGGTTTTTAAACACAAATATATGCAGGCTCCTATTGATATGATAAACTATCAGTAACATGTGCTGCAAAGCTTCTTAAATCCTCATTGACACAACGGCCCACTATTGTGTCAATAGCGTGCAGATTAATGGGGCATTGTCAGGTTATTTTAGGCCTTAACTTTCATTTATCCTAAGACTTGTTTTTCATTGTAACTCTTAACCTTTGGATTCTGCCAACACATTTCTTGTCACAAATATACTAATGGAATTAAAAGAAACCTGGCTTTTAAATGTTAATTACCCCTAGAATGATTGATTTGCAAAAGAAACACATCAGCAGAATCTGAAAGTACAGAGGCAGAATAACATGGACTGTCAGCCCAAGAGCCAGGAATGCCCCAGGACCAGCTTTGGCCTCAATGAGACCATCCCTGTGTCCGAGGTGGTAACAGGAGCACTCACCCACCCTGTCTCATGGGAGGGTGTGTGGGTTATTCCTACTGTCCAAAGGACTTTTCACTCTCTAAGTGTTTTATAGACTTGAGCAAAACTTGTTCATGAATTTGAAAATATAAGCCAAGTATAAAATGTGTTTAAACCAGGTATTTCTGTCTGCTTGAATGCCTCAACTGGGTTTATAAACAAAGCCGAATTGATTTCAGCAGCAGGTGTGTTGATTGATCACCACTTCAGCCACATGGTGACTTGGTAAGAAGTGCCAGTGCACACAGTGCAGGGCAGTTTGCAAGTTTGGGAAACCACCTTCAGACCATGGCAGCTCAGGAAAAGTTGGCTCAAATGGCACATCCCTAGGAAATGCCAAGTACTGAGGGAAATGGCATTGAAGGTTTACCCCCAGCTGAGCCAGAGCTCCATCAGTGACTCAGCATGCGAATGCACGGACACAACGGTTTCTGAATGAAATATCAAACTTATATTTTGAGGACATGATCATTTAAGCTGTGTCATTTCCAATAAAAACAGCAAATGTCAATTACAGGGGATGGTCAAATCACAGCAGTCCCAGAAGTGATGATGTTACATTCTAAGAGTCATTTTATTTTAGCTAAATATTTTCTTCCTCCCTTCTCCTTTGTGCGAGTGCATACAGACATCTGCCTACTGCAAGGAACTGGTAGGTAATTTAATATGGATCGATACATTATTCCTGATGAAGTACACATGCAGTTTTTATAGTCACTGTCCTTAAATCTAAATTGCAAAGTGCGATGTTATGACTTACCTTGACTGTAATTAAGTTTGATAGTAAAAGAGAATAGAATTTATTTATTATGAGTGCATAAAATTAGTTGGACAATTTAAGGTGCTATTCAAAGAGTAATGCTCCCATAGAAAGGGTAAACATTTGTCTGCCTGATAATATTAGCTCGTATTAACAACCTAGAAAAGTTATTTTCATACAGCTCTGGTTTTTTTGTGTCTTCTTGTCTTCTCAATATCCTGGGAGCCAGTGCACAAGGCAGGGTAGGCATGTATAATACATGAATAAAAGTAGAACAATTTCCAAGAAAAACAGGCTTTTTATCTCTATTGATTGGTGAAAAATTCTCTCCTTTTGGACTTTTAAGAACACAAATGTGGAAAACAGGAAGATCAAGCTGTAATGCCTCACAGCTTAGCACAAGAACAGGGTTAAAGCCACCAAAACTGCTCAGTATGATGTCAGCCTGCACAATGCAGAATTAAGTTTCCTAATGCTCACCTCTGTTGGATGGATGCTGACCATTCCTGGCTTTAGTGCCCTGTCTCCATAAACCCTTACAGTAGATATTGTCCTTTTTAGTCACTCATTCTTCCCCATTCCCCATGGTTCAGATCCCAAGAAGATGGGTCTTTAATCTGCCTGTAGTGCATTTAAATCATATCACTGTTCAATCACCCTAAACCTTGTTGCCAGGGGAAATATAGGTGAAAATCCCAGTGTTTGGCTGGCAAAGCAATAAGGTTGAGCCAACCATTTTCCTTCGTCGAGCCCTGAGCTTGTGGCAGTATCAGTGCAAGTCAGAAGTGAGACATTTCAGAATATTGTCTCTCATGATTTACACCAATTGGCTATAAATAGCAAATTGCTAATGTAACAGGCCTGTGCTGTGTTGATACAGACAAAAAATTGGTTATAAGTCAAGTATTATTTAAAGAGGGGTAAGTTTAAGAAAAGATGTCATAAATTTATCCCTGTAAATTGTATCCAAGGTATCACATGAGTGTAGTTGTTTATAATGCTTAAAGGAGAGAAGATAGTTTTCTCATATTTTCCAAATGATGGGAAACCCCTCTTTTCACCCTTGACAGCTGTCAGAAAATTATAGGAGGTGCTTTTAAGCAATTACCATTTTGTAAAATATAGGGAGGAGAAAAAAGTGTTCCAACACTTTTTTACAGCATCTTCTTGGGCTGAGAGTTGTGTTTAAAGTATTTCTGACTGTCAAGAATTCACTTTAACATAGAATAATTTAGGTTAGAAACGACCTTTAAGATCACTGAGCCCAACCATTAGCAACATTATTGTTTCTTTTTATATTCTAATCTGCCTCCTCATTTCCAGGGGTGTGCAGGAATCTCAGGCTGTATGCCTGTCACTTGAAGGTGCAGTGATAATTTTTTGCCAATGGTGATGCTGGGCTGTGCACCCCAACTTGCACAACTTGCAACTTTGTCCTGTGTATGTACAGGATCAGCATGTGCATGTGCATTCATTTCTGTGATTAACTCTCTGGCTGGTGTAAGAAATGGGTCCACACTGTTATTCATGACCACCCACCATCATCTGACGTCAGTTTGCCTTGAGAAGCCCACAGAACTATCTCTATATTGAATATTTAAGTGATAAATCTAATAGCTGTTCTCAGGCAAAGGTCTGGCTGAAATTCAATATGTTGGCTCTCCAATTCTCCCATCTATACTCTGGGGAGAGAGAGGAGATGTGCCAGTAATGAATAAAAATAATTGGAAAACAAATAATTTTTTTAAGCTTTGTCAGTATGCTGCATGGGTCAGCCAGCAGGGATCCTGCAGGATCCTGTGCAGAGGAACCTGAGGCAGAGGAAAGCCAGAAATTCCTCCTCTGCTGAGGCTGTGGGGCTGGCAGAGAGAACCCCATGTCAGCAAAGACAAGAGACATAGACACAGCATTTGCAATGTGTTTTCCTGTGTATTTTACAGTTTGAAATGTGCCTAGAGTGAAATCTGGATGAAATGTGCTTGGAGTGAAATCTGGATGACTGTATGTCAAAGCTAATAAAAGGGATTCAAGCAATAAACATAACTGGGCACAGTCCTGTAAAACTGGTCTTTCCTGCCTGTAAGCTTCCCATCAGGCTTAACTTTGAAAAACCAACTCTGTCAGGCCAGTGGTTCTGGCCATGGCACCTTCCTGCAAAGATCACTGCAATAGTAAAAACATGATCAATTCCTAGTCCTTGCAAAAGAATCATCTTGTAAAATAATCCCAGTGAGGGACAGCTGTGCAGGGCAGAGAGCTGACAGCACCAAAGCCAAGCTGAAGGCATTGCCATGGTGCCCTTTGGGTCCAGGGATAGAGCAGTAGGCTTGCTCCCCTCAGCACTTTAAATGTCTGCAGGAAGGACTGAAAGCAAAAAAACTCAGTTTTCTGTCCAATTATTAGCTTTTCACTTTGGTATATTACAGCCCCATCTTTTGATGGGGAATTAATTCAAAACATCTAAGTAATATCATCAAAATACTGTAATTAGATTTAATGGCACACTTCCAAGATTAATAGGTGATTTTCCTCACAGTCTACAATTTTAATTTCCAAAATTTCATTTGTCATACTGCTACTCAGTACAGATTCACCATCACAGTGTTTACCTACACTTTTCCTCACTAGTAGTAAAATGTGCTGCCTTTTCCAGGCATAGACAGATGAAAAGATGTATTAGTAACAAATCTGTGTTCATGGCATATAATCACAAGATGACAAGACACTTAATGTTATCTATTTATATATTATGTATAGCAACTTCTGTTACACAAAATCACTTTTCAGTCCCATTTTAGGGGATTACCTAATCCAGTAATTGATTCTGTGTGATGAGTGAGTCCCTGTTGTCCTGTGGAGACCCATTGACCTTCAGAACAGGAACAGGCCTGAAAACATTCCATTATTTCACTGTTTTTTAATGTGTAAATTCAAGATAATGTAGGATGAGAGCAGATGATTTTATCTGTCTATTTACTTCACTGGGCTCAGAATTCTAAGTGTTTTATGACTTGACCTAGAAGATGAATTATTACCTATCAGTCAGAATGACCAAAGACATGATTGATGTTTTCTTTAAGATAAATAAAATATTCCCATAGAAATGTAGCAAATCATACACATTCTCAAACAGCTCAGAGCTACAGTAAAGCTACTTTCTACTGTAACTGTCACATCTCCAAACTTGCAAAGGGGTGAAGCAACTGCCCACTGGTTATAAATACCAGCAGATTAGTTTATCTATAGATCCCTATCATGTTACTCATTCCAGAGTCCATAAAATCCAACATGAATCAGCTTGACTTTGTACACAAGCAATCACGTCCTACACAAAGGTGAGTCCACAGGTAGCAGCTGATGACATTTTACAGTCATAGAGGTTTTAGTATTACAAAAAAACAAGTAACTGGACATGTGTGCATGTGCAGAGACACACACAGACTCGCATAAACTTTGCTCCTTCACTGTCCCACCAAATATAACTCCGTGGATTAAGGCCTTAAATAAGTCTCTAAGAATGTAATTTAGTACAGTCTGAATCCCCCTTGGGCAAGCCTGAGGTAGCTCCTTGGGCTGTCACAGCTAAGCAGCTGTCCAGCCTAACACTGACTCAGGAGCCAAAAACCTGCCTCATTTGGGTGACAGTGAAACAGTTGTAAAGGATCAGACAGACATTATCCAGGCTGTTGTGGGGAGGGTGCTTAGAAAATAGTTAATTCCAGTAATTACTAAGAATAGAAAGGTAAACAAACTGCTTGCAAATTTGTATCTGATTGAATTCTGAAACAAAGCCTTACCACATGGCATTCCTATCCAGCAAGAGGGTAAACTCTCATCCTAGGTTAGAAGAAAGATGATCAAACTATTTACTTTTACTTCTGTGACACACACAGTAAAGCCCATAGCCACAATCAGTAATGACAGGAGTTGCTGCCTTTGGCCTATTACTTTGAGTTTCTGTTTAGTGTGTACCCCTTGACATCTCAGCAGCTGACTTCAGCCTAGGATATTTTGTTCTTCAGGCATAGGTGATTATCTTTAATTAGGTTTTCAACACTTATGGCCTTATCTAACATTACTTTTTGTTTGAAAAAAAAAAGACTTCTAGCTTTGATGTACCTCAATATTCCTTCTTGTGTGCTGGCTGTGGGCTGCAAAATCCTTTCTGTTGAGTAGCTGTAACAAAGCCATCCATGAAACATTTCCTTTTCTCTGTTCTGTACTTTGCACCTTAGTGCAGAAGGAAAAAAAATCACTTATGGAAGGTGAGCACACACAGTTACTATTCTCTATATATTATATATTCTCTCCATATATTCTCTATAGTAAGAGGCAGAAATAAGTGCAGATTGTTTGATCCTTTGGAGTTTCTGTTGCTCCTTCCCCACATCAACGTTTGAAACGTGCACCATGTCTGGAAGCCACTGATCCAGGGCCACATCCTACTGCTTTCCTTTGGAGCAGGCAGGAAGACACATTTTCACCTTTGAGGTGACAGCAGGTGACAATGAGCTAGGTGGCCCATTTCACCCCCACATTGTCTCACTGATCACAGTGTGCCAGCTGCTTGTGTGACTGTGCATGTCAGCCCGGTAATCTTGAGTGATGCAAAGCTCCACAGAGTCTGGGGAAATACCATTGTCTGTGACAACTCATGCAGGAAACAGTCATGCAAAGGAGCTGTCAAGGGAGGAGGCTTGGTCGAGGAGAGGGGGGTGTGTGGGGTCAAAAGTGTAGAAAGCACTTTGGATTCAAGGCAATATAAATTAGCCATGGCACCTATTCTATCCTGCAAAATCTCCTATTTGCATCACATACTGGGAGAGTTAACATCGCAAAAAACATACAACAAAGCAACAACCAGCAATAATCAAGTTATAACTAAATACTCTGGACGGTGCTTGACTTGGAAAAACAGGCTCAAGTAGGAATGCCAATACTATTATCTGACATAGCTGGAAAAAAGACTAAGCCATGACATCTCCATTCTTGGCAAATCACAGAGACTGCTGCAGGCACTCTGTTCCCTCTGCTGCTGGGAGTGATGCAGTCGTAGCTGCTGTCGCTGGTAGCTACAGATCTCCTCCCTTCTGTGTCTTTGTGGGGAAGAGGAGGGCATGAAAAGTGGTTCACTACTTGGGAAGCAATGGAAGAAACAGTATTTGTGGTTCCAGTCAAAGTTTTCCAGCTCGTTTCATAGATTTGACTTTTTAAAAAATCAGTTGCAGAACAGGGTGCCAGGATTTTAGCAGCCATGTTATAGCAAATAAATCATTTTATAATAAAGTCTCTACCATCCAATAGCCAAAGATAACTACAGGTTTTTCTCAGCTTTCTTATCAAAAGCTGTTTCAAACTTGGGTATTTTATCTGAGTACTTCAGATGCTGTCTGAATAGCTTCCCATGTTCAGAAGAATTTCAGAGATTGTTTATTTTGTGCATAGGTACTTTGCATGCTGGCAGAGAATGCCTTGTTGGTAATTTCTCTCCCTGCCATTATTGCCATGTATGTGCTCCAGGCCAAGAGCTCAGCACCAAACCAGAGACGGACAGAAAGGTCTCCACCTGTCGTATAGCCAGACCATCCAGAAACACTCTCCATATGTGGAGACCAGCTGCATAAAGCACAGGCTTAGCAGATCCCTGCCACCTGGCCAGTCCCCTGCACTGCCCCAGGCCTGAGTGCACTGCCAGGGGAAGGAGGGAGTGGAGTCAGGGGGAGACAGTAAAGAGGGAGTGGGGAGGAAGCAGACTGTGCACTGCTCAGCCAGCTGACTGGGGATTTGGAGATGGTCAGGCTTGGACTCCCATCAAATCCCATTGCCAGCACTCAAGCTCAGATGAGCTTTGGACGTGTTAGAAGAGGCCATATGACTTCTCACTACAGACCCAAGCGAGGAGCTCTCTGCAAGGTGGATCATCTATCAGTCCTGCCCATCACTAATGTCATGGCACTGATGTCAGACTGACAATTTAGATTCAAAATCCTTCCTAGAAGGATCAGGATAGCACGTGTGCATGTGTTCCTGGGGTTGCTGGCCATCTGGGCTGCTCTTAAAGCCGTGTGGTTTTACACCCTGCCCACGTTTCAGGCGTCCTGTATCCCGAGTGGCACTCGGGAGAGCTGCGTGCGGTAACTTGCTCTCTGAACTACACCCCTTCATGAACTTTTGAAAGTGACGAAGTCTGTGTTTTCCTTGGGATCTTCAAAACCCTTTCAAACAGACCTGATGACAGAAAGCCTGTTGATTTTTTTGTTGGGACTAAGTGAAGATCCCTCTTTTCTCTCAGATGGCAAAAAGAAAAAATATGTGAACTATACTTTTCAAATGTCATCCTGGGGAACCAACCCTCAAACTCTTCCTCACATATAAAATGTCCTGGCAGGATTACCATATAATATCCATTGCAGCAGTGGAAAATATCAAAGGATCATGGCTTAAAATTAAACAAAGCAGCACTCTTTCTTGTCTCAAAAGCAATACACTGTTCCTCTTCCTCTTTTTCCCTTCTCACCTGCAAACTGCCATGCAGTTTGGTAAAGCGGGATTAAGTATCCACAATAAACACTCCCTTGTGAGGCCAGCAAGCGCAAATGGAAGCAATCGCTTTACATTTAGCCCAAACCTTCTGTTACTGTAGCAAAACAGATTTTTTTTTTTTTTTTTGCAGCTGACTAGCAGAAACTGATTTAGGCCCTTTGCACTTGCTGCCAGCAAGTGTTCCCACTCCAAAAATAGCCTATTGAAGAAAGAAGTGTCAGTTGCTGTCTTCAACAGGCTGCTTTCTAAACCCATTGTTAGAAGACACCTACTTCAAATGAAACCTGGCATGTCACCACGCTGTGGGCAAAGTGCCATTCCAGCAGATGGGCAGGGGGTAGGCAGAGCCAGCAATCCAGTCTGTATATCAACCTTGAGTAACAAGGTTGTATTCCCATCTGAGGATGTCAAAGCCTGGAGCTGTGCTCTTCCTCAACCTGTGTCCTTACACGCATTGCTGCCCACACACATCTATGCAGTATTTGAAAGGTTTCTGTTTGATTTGCAGCCCGTCCTGCTCTGTTCCACTGGCACCAGGTTTCAGTTTGGGATGGCTGAGCCTGGCCTGCTATGCTCTGCAATGAAGGTGTGGGCAGGACCA
This sequence comes from Petroica traversi, assembly GCA_025920805.1. Taxonomy (NCBI): domain Eukaryota; kingdom Metazoa; phylum Chordata; class Aves; order Passeriformes; family Petroicidae; genus Petroica; species Petroica traversi. The sequence continues at coordinate 810,757 of JAHLSL010013310.1, read as the reverse complement.
CATGAGCAGTGCTTGGCTTTCAGTGCCTTTCTCCCCACTGTGGCATTTAGTAGCAAATGCGTGGGAAAACACCTCAGGGTGCTGCAGTTGAGGCAAAAAATTCCAGAAAAACTTCAACAGCTGTGGAGAAGTGAGAAGCCACAATGTAGAGTGGAGCTCTGAGTGGAGCTGCAGGAGTCCAGCAGAGGTTCATCTCAGCGCTCAAGTTCCCTACATTTAGAGTAAACACGTGGCCAAGTGTCAGGTGGTAGGAGCAGTCCTGCAGTCTCATTCTGTTCTGCTGTCAGAAAAGCCCACTCTCAAGTGCCTCACAGGAGCATCAGGCTCATGGACAGGCTCATGAGACTAATAGGACAACAAAATTTCAACCTTTCAGTGTGTCTTGTACAAAAAAAGCCTCAGCTTTCTAGTGAAATGCCAGCCTGTGTGTGGAGACTTTATCTAGGTTCTTCTTAGTACCTGTTTATGTTATATGTCTTACAGAGTCTCAATTTAATGCATTTAAACTCTATCTGCATATTTTCAAAATCTCATCTTATATGTCCCATGAAACTATTAGTTTAGCCATCACTAGGTATTAAAATTTAAAAGGGTCACTAAATGCATACTGCCAGAAGGGAACAACATTAGTTACACATTACCAGAACAAAACTAAATTAAGAAACAGCTCATTTCCTTTGTACCATCAATATTTTACTCAGCCATAGCCTGGATGCTTGTACTCACAAAAAGGAATTAATCATTCATGTGCTAATGTATCATTTTTAAATCCATTTTTTAAAATCATCACTTAAGTAATCATTTTTGTGTGTGCTCAGATGTGTGATGCCTGCTTATGAAAGTGCAGGGAAAATCAATACAAATTAAATAAAATTTAAAAGGTGGGTATCAGTGAAACAGATGCAAAAGAGTCCTCCATGCAATGAAATTGTAAACAAATTGCTGTAAAATTCTGTTAGTGAGTCATAATTTGAAAAAGATACCAGTCTAATGCTAAACTTATTTATATGCCATGCTACCCTCTTTATTTTGGTGCAAGAATACACAATGCAGTTCATCACAGATTTTGTCTTAAAACATGCATAAAACTGAAACAACAAGATCTTTATTGCCATTTAATTGGGTACTGCCATTTCCCAAGAGTTTATTTACCGAAAATCACAGTGCTCATATCATAACATCATCTGTGTCTGCACATCTGGGAGGTTCCCAAACCCTTCTCCAAGTCAGGTGCAGGAAGTCTGGTGGAAAGGCTCCCACCTGGGGCAGGCTCAGGGATCCCTGCCTGGTGTTCTCTGTCACACACCAAGTGTGGGAAATGAGGCTCAGCAAAATCAAAATTCTCCTCTCCTGCAAAGTGTCACACAGGCTGCAACATCTACCCAGTACAGATCACAATAATCAAAGTCTCATTTCCCCAGCTCCCTAGAAAGGACTAACTGTATCTCCTGGGCTGGATTTGCTGCTGCCTTGGGCTTGTCATTTACACCCATGGAAAGTGCTCCAAATCAAGAGCCCTGCTTTGCTCAGATATAAATTACTGAGCCATAAATGTCTGTCTAAGGTGAAAAGTAGCAAAGAACAGCAGTTAGTGCTGGCTGCATATAAAAAGGCTTAAGATGGTCCTAACAGATTGGAGCCCGAAGTCCCATGGAAATTAAATCAACTTTTGCTAAAGGTGTAATTGCTTCTTTTGGACTACCCACATCAGTGAAAGAATATGGCAAAGCTGTTGGATGCCTGCAAGCCCAATGAATTTCACAGAAGAGCAGCACAGTACTTGAAGCAGAATTTGGTGTAGCAGTACTGTTGGTCTTTTCTTCTATTGCTTCGGTAATTTTATAGTGATGTATTTTGATGGCAATTTAAAGAATCTCTGTGTTTATGAGGCAATAACACAACCTGCAAAATAAATTCCAAGGCCAAGTTGCCTATTAATACATGGTGTGGCTTCTTGTGAATGAATAGAGATAAGCTGGAACAATACTCAGGAAAAAGCAAGAAAGTGTGTACCTTGACTTCAGAATGTGAAGACTTACATTCCTTTGTCAGCTAAGACATTCTGTCCGTGAAACAGAGAAAATGATTCAACACGCAATATTTCTGTTTTGCAGAAACTTTTGGGAAACTAACTAGCTGGTTCTCATTCATCTCTTCACCAAAAGCCATGCTTTTGGATATTTAATTTTGAATAAAGGACATTTTCTTTTTTTCTTTTCCTCTTTCCCTTCTTACTAGATCCAAATCTTTTTCCGATGAAACTTTTGTGATAACCACTGTTTCCCTCTGAACTGTTTCTTCCTCACCAAGACATCATACTTGCAGCCATCTGATCTGCAAATGTCAGTGAGTACATGGCAGAAAAAAAGCACAACAGTATGATTAGCTTGCTGATAGTGGATAACAGGAGCAGCATGAACTCACCATGAGTCAGAGATGTATCATGAATGGCTGTAATTTAGACTGCAAGGAACTGAGAATTTAACTTTTCTTTTGGAGGATACCTGGTGAAGCTGGGTTTGGCCACAGCTTAGGAACTCCCTGAGAAGCCAGCAGGAGTTCAGTGCATGCTCCACAGGCACCTAACCAAGCACACAATTTACATCCCCTGGCACTGCAAAGCAACCAGTTCCTACAGTCCAGTTCACTGAGAGGAGTCCATAACCTTGGAGAATTGGATTGACTCAGTTTATTTAATTTCAACTCAATTACGGGACATGCATCATGGGCAGTGTATGAGGCAAAAAACAATTGCCAGATGAAGCATGGTCTGAAAGCCACTGCCAGTTAAACGTGCAGGATGAGCAGGTTTGCAATGACATAGATTTTAAATTTCTTGTTTCTATCAAATTCAGCTGTTGACAAGACCTCAGCCAGAGGGAGGAAGAGGAGTGAGAAGACAGTGAGCTTTTCAACATCAAGGTGTGCCACCGGGATGGGAGGAGGAAGGGCCCCTTCCTAAAGGAGATACACTGGGTTGTACTGGAGGTGACACGAGGTCTTTGCATGAGCGGTCTGCATGGAGCTACCTGACTGCTTGAGACTGAAGGTGCTGATAAGAATGTAAAGTTTTACCTAGAATAATTTATTTTTCTGGGTTTCTAATGGACTAAGTGGGTCTTTTCCCAGTTCAGAAGCTGCAGTTGATCTGGGAATCACTTGAGAGAGATTCATCTGTGGATCTCCACCATTCCCAGTGCAGAACAGAGTCCCTGCAGAGAAACCAGAGTGGGAGTTTGTACAGGTGTAGAGAATTGCCCCAAATCTATGTGTACCGCCACGATCTCAAAATGCATACACATGTGCCTTTTCTGGCCTTTGCTTAAATTTAGCAAAGTGTCCTGAAATGCACTTCATATGATTTGAAGGATAAAAATGTCCCTGTCTTACTTGTGCCAGTTTATTGCTACTGTGGGCAGGTGATTCATCAATGGATGAAATGCGATTTTCAAGTTGTTTTAAAATGATGAGGTAGTTTTCAGAGCTCGTGCAGTTTGTTACTAGATACACGATTTATTAATATATTTGTCAAATAATGTATTTGACAAGTTTTAAAAGCATTTCTGGCTAATTGCTTTTATAACTCATCAATCTTAAAAGGGGAGTAGCAAGATAAGATTGTATTTTACAATATGTATTTTTCTAGTCTCTCCCTTGTCATAGCCCAGTGAGAGGGATGGGAATGTAAACACTGGATCCATATTTCCCCATTTTTTTTGGTTTACCGTTGATTTTCTTTGTTCAGGATAGACTCAACCTTGCAAGTTAAACTAACCAAGGAGATTGGCCAGTTTCAAACTTCATAACTGATTGGTGTAATTGTGATTGCTTTCAGCACCATAGGACCTTTTAACACCACTTTGAATTTTTTGGTTTGGTTTCACTCTAAACCATACCCAAATGTCCATCTATTCCTTACTGGGTCCTATTCAGAAAGATAATTTTCAGGATTATATTTTCCTATTAAAAACTTGATTGAAAGATGCATTCAGGGCTCAGACACATGCTCACTTAACAAAGCAGATGCAGCCATCTCCTCAAGCTGTTTGTTACCACCTGCTTGTCAGACACTGTATCCCACCAAGGAGTGGATGGAGAAGAGTGTGTGAGCCTTTGGGAGCTGCTTCAGTGTAAAGTCTCGTGGCTTAACTAAATTCTCTGGACATGTTCCCTTCCATCTGCAGATGGCTAAGCCTTGAACATGCACTCAAGGCCCACTGACACAGACTGGAATTATTAATGATCTGAGCAGTTTTCCTGTCTGAGACCAGAGCTTCCAGACCTATGATGAGATCAGCCAGAAGACTTCCCAAAATGTGCTGGGCAGGATGGAGGTTCTGCAGGGGCAGAGGAGTCTGCCAGCACAATGGCAAGCCCAGGTTCTCAGGCTGAGCACATATCCCCTCCCTTGTGCTGGTGCTCATTTCCAGGCCCAGCTGCTTTTTACTGCCCCTCTGCCAACCACTGCTCTCCATAACTGCAGGCAGAGCACACCATGTGCCTCTTCCTTGTGCTCTCTGGGCAAAATCAGGCCGGCAGCTTAACCACCTGCTAAACTATTTAAACCTAATGGAGTTTTAGAGCCATAACAGCCTAGCAGAAAAACAAGGAGAAGTCTGGAAGACCATTCTGCTGAATAAATGTGTGGAAATTTCTGACACTGGACTGGTTGCTGAGAAGAGTAAAGCAGTGATGCCTTAACCACAGTAATGGTTTGTTAACTGATATTGTGGGTTCACAACCACTGCTCTGAGACTCCTGGGCAAGGGGGGAAGAGAGAGATGGGTTGCACTCGGATGTAAATCTCTGCAAGATCAGCATGTACACACCCTTCACAAACCTGCTCATGCAGCCTGCGTATAAGCCTACAAGGAGTTGCTGATTCAGGGTTTTCTTAATAACAAAAACCTATTCTCTGGAATTTAATTTTTGGAACACGATGCAGCCTGCTAAACTCTCTTTTATTAAAAAATAAACTAGAACAACACAGAAGGCATAGCACCAGCCAGTGATAGGAAGGCAGACTATTATACTGAGAGCAAGAGCTTGTGCATATACATTGAACAAATGTAGTTTATGTGCCATACTCAGACCTAGCCCTGCAAACACACTTCCAGCAGGCTGACTGGCATGGGACAAAGACATCCCTGATCCAGTCCTTCTATCTGGAAGAGCTGCTTTCCTAACACTCTTTCATAGTATTTCTCAGCATTAGTCAACAGTCAGCTTTATTTGATTTGTGTCATGGTATGTTTCAGTGCTTTTATACACATTTTCAAGTTATCTTTGTCTTCACCTGTGGTGCTGTCATCCAAACAGCTCAGAAACACTGGCTGCAGCAGGAAGGGTGAACAGAGGCACTTCAGGAACTAATAAGAGTGGGGAGATCTGCATATTCAGAGCAGGAGCTGCACTCACAAACTGAGCCACTGCCACCAATGGGCAAGCTGATTACTGTTTATTTGAGGGGAGAGAAATGAGTTCTAACTGGCTAAGACACTTTTGTTATCGTGAAATGCATATTTGGCTACAGCAAATGGCTTCAAGTCAGAAAAGTGACATTTTTGAGCTGGCTGTTTATAAACAGGATGTAGTTAGTGTAAGGGACTCACAGCTGCAGTAACTGCAGATTTTCAAGGCCAGACTCAAATGTATCATACTTTATCATTATTTTTTTCATATTTGCTATACTCAAGGTCTTGCAGTTTTATAGAAAATAAAGATAATAACTTGACTGGTTAGTTGGCACTTAATATTGTATGGCAGTTCATTGTTTTCAAGAGAGTTTGTATTCTCACCTGAAACTTTAATCACAGCATCACAGCCCAGCCCTGTTTTTGATAGTCATTGTCAGTGTCATGAGCTTTAGTAAGTGCACAGCTGAATTCAATAACACTGAAAACTGGGGAACTTCTTTAGTATTAAGAGTTAGTTTAGCTGAGATGAGAGTCAGCAATTCAAAGCCTGTTTGTGCTGGCTGCCTGACCCCAGTGGGGTGGGAGGTGGGAATGGGCAAGGAAAGGGGTAGCAATAAGGCAATGGGGCAGCATCACAGGGACAGCTTTATGGAAAGACTGATGCAGCTTCCATCCAGGTATCTTTCTAACACTTTTGACAAAGTTGCTGGGAGTAGTGTGAGGAAACCTACTTTTTAAATCTCTTGCATCAATGTGTAACAGTAATTCTTGTATTTTACAAGAAAAACATTGTGGAGACGAGTGGCTTTCCAGGGGAAAAAACCCCCAAAGATATGGGAATTCCAGTACTGAAATGTGTAAGCAGTTGCTAGAAGTTCTCCAAACTGCTATACACAGAGTTTGCTTTTGATTCCAGTAATAGCTAAAGCAACTTATCTTCTGCCAGAAAAACACATTTCTTTCCAACAGAAAACTGCAATGAGTGTGCCGTGGTCTTCATCATTCTCCAACTTCCCCTCTGCTGACAATATTGAAAAGGCCAACTTTTCTCAGTTGTTTTGGTTCTGTTTTCTTCCCTGTATCTGTCAGTGACAGTACTAATACATTTTGAAACAAAAGGACAATTTGTTACTTTAGAATTAGCACCATGACTGCTCTTTGTATAGAAATAAGGTTATTCTGCTCTAATGAAATTGCTGAGCTGAATGCACAGTTTGAAGTTCATGACCCACTGAAATGATGATTTATGGAACTTTCTTGCAAATTACCCGTGTTAACATCATATGTAATGAATTCTATCACTAGACCTTTGGAAGGAGTTTTCCAAGATTCTTCTTGTTTGTTTGGGATACTTTAGTTCCCTCAATACTGTCCCATAGGAGGGTTTAATTTTACAGTGCTCTAGAAACCTCTGAAGTTTCTGCTTTCAGATAAATGCTTGGCAGTGTCAAGGCTCAGTCCACTTGTATGGATGCTACAGTGGAAAGCTTTTTTTCTGTACTATTAGCAATTTACATTTGGTCTCAGCTTTGGAAAGACAGGTCATGTTGTCATGATCTGCACTGAGATGTGACAGAGAAAGATGTAAGAAAAAACATCTGCAAGAGTTAGCACAACAATTTCCCTGGTCTTCTAGTCTGTGCCCAATGTTAAACCTGTTACATGAGAAGACAAGAAAAATCAATGCGGGATCAAAGAATTAGGGGAAGATCATGGTGAACCAAGAAGCATTTTGTTTTAAATTATTATAATATGAAAAGCAAAAATAAGTATGTGGAACAAAAAATGCTGAGGAATGAGAATGGTGTGGTGTGGAATTCCCTCTTTGTAATTTCCACTGAATTTCATTCATTGAAAGTGCTCAATATATGGCAAATATTTGAGAGACCAGTGCCAGAGCAGTATTTTGTATATTCTGTAGATGGAAGTGTACTGGGAATCTGGTCAGCAGTGTAATTGTTTATATTCATTATAAACAATCTGTGTTATTTGGCAACAAGACCTGCCTTTCTGAGTTGACTCTCATTGCTGCTGAGATAGTTCTATCAGCTGGTTGTAATTTTGCTTTGGGGGCATGCAAAAGTACACTGTATTTCTTCCAAATTATCTGTGGGAAAAACGTGAACAACACACTAAAAGCCTCTCAGTCTTGTGGGACCTCTCTTGGCCCTCTTTCAGTAGTCTTTAAGGGCCATAAGAGGATGCAGAATAGGTTTAGTTTGCATGTGTCTTGTACCACTGTTACATACATCTGCATCTTTTTCCTGGCTTTAATGCCCCAATAATCTCATCTTGAACAATGATAGCAGATAAAGTAATGAAGAAAATTGCTATTGAAGGTAGAATGGGACACGGAAAGGTGCAAAAAGACCATACTGTGAAAAGGTAACACCTTCTTTGGCTTAAAAGATGAAACAAATATTATAAAGGCATTTCCTGAGCTCATCACAGGCATTTCCACACAAGGCTGAGCTCATCACAGATGTGTAAATGTGGTTTCTGCAAGACGGGAGAAACCCTGCACCTGAAGGACCTCCTTGTACCTCACATAAATATATACTGGGGCTCCTACCTACAGCAAGGGGAGCATAAAAGATTTTCTATCAGGTATTTGGGAGGGAGATTCCCAGTTCTCTACTATATGAGGAGGAACTACATCTTCTGCCAATTTTTTTTTCCTCCTAGAAGAGTAGAGAGAAGGCCTGACAATGAGTTACCCAGTAACTTCAAGGCTAGGATCTTTCACCTCATAGTCTCAAATCTGCTCAAGATGGGTCAAAGCAAGGACTCAAAACCTGAACTTTTACATCCCGCATACCTCTTCTAACTACTAGGAGCTGGTCACTTGAAAGGAGATTTTTCTGTCACTCTTGAGCTGTTCCAATTTGTAGGAATAATTAAATATTATTCAATTTAATGAGAGATGAATTCTACCATCCAGCAAGTCTGAGCATTTGCCTTTGGTGTCAATGATGCAGGTTTGAGTCTCTGCTCCAGTGACTCATCAGAGCGAACAGGCACAGCTGAATTGCTGGTTAGGGATTGCTTTTTCTTGACTGACATTTTTCTAGGAAAAAAAGAAACCCTAAACCAAACTGTTTGTTGAAGAGTGCCGATAAGCTCTGAATGAGCCCTACCACATCCCTGCTGCTTCCCTGGCCACAGACCTGATCAGACTCATGCAAAAATATTATGAGAGCATGTCTCAGCCATGTGTTTTCGAAGAGCATTTCATCAGAATGAACAGTTTTAGCTCCTCTCCCATGCTGGCAGCCTCCACTGCGGGGGAATGTGTTTGTGCTCACACCTGTGCTTAGAGATCACAACTGCACAAGAACATGAAAGAATTTTTCAACGTACATTAGGTGCTTTAAAAAAATTCCTATAATCTTCTGTTTTCCAGTCTTTCTCCCTTGTCTATTTTTGCAAAGCCTGTGCTTGTCATGCCTGTAGGCTTCAAACTGAGGAAGACTTTTATTCTGAAAGCAGCTGTTTCTACTACAGGGGTGCCTTCACTTTGGCTGTGATCTTCCTCCAGGAAGGTGAGGCTCTGCTCTCAGCTTACACCCAGGCTATCCCGGCTCCACTGAGTTGACCCAAGGACAGAATTTAGCTCTGTGGGCTAGAGGCTGAGCTTTTGCTCTCTTTTAGCAAGTCTGACTCTCTCATCATCCCTCCTGCTTTTGGAATCTGCAGCAGGAGCTTCTCTAAATTTTAATCGGGCGATTTCATTTGTTCAGTACTTGAAGAGCAGGATTTATTTACCGAGGATTTAAATTTCTCCAAAGTAGAGAGAAACTAAATAGCACTGCTCTTTAAGCGTGTCTCCACATTTAGAAAGCATTGGGTTACACTTTCCATTTGAAGCTTTTCTTCTTAAAAAATAATTCAGACACCCCTCTTGAGACTTTCCCGGCACTGCCCCCCCGTAACCCAATCTGCCCCCATCAGGGAGCACAGCCCCCTGCTTGCCAGGTGTGCAGGCAAGTTTGTCACATAAAAGACTTCAGGCATAACTGCTGGCAACATGAGCTCTGAAAAGGCATTCAAAGAGGGCTTTATATATACTTAAGAGTAAGGGGTGTGCTATTTTGCTAACGGGGATTTAGTATCTATATTCTACTGTAAATGCACCTTTTTGACTATAAGCTATGAATGAGAAATTAATTTTATTTACTTTATGGGTTGGAGATAGATCTCTTCCCACAGGCATCCTTTGACATCTTTCCTTTAACTGACTGCTATCAGAACTAGTAGGAGGCAACCACCATTTCTATTTGAATGAATTCTCTTGTTATTATAGTGTCAGGCACTCAGCATTGTCTGACCCTGCAATCTAGAGGCCCAGAGTGTCTGCAGTCCTGGGAAATACTTCTGAAAAATAGTGATAACTAAGATAATAATAATTCTCAGCACTCCTGTAAAGCTTTTAATCCACTGATCTCAACCAGATACTGGCACTTACTACTAGAGGAAAGTTGAATTTGTGGCATGAGGGATCCTATCATTTGAAGGAGGAAGCCTGCAGAACAACGTGCACTGAGCTGTTAGAAAGGACAATGGTCAATTGTTTTGGGTAACATGCTGATCTCACTGCACTTAATGGCAAAATGACTTCAGTGGAGCCATAAACACAAAGAAGTGTTGGGAAAAATATTGTCACGATTTCTGTATTCAAAATATGCCTTTTGTAACAAAGCATCACACACTGTAATGCAGATGCTTGCTATTTGATGCTTATTTTGCATACCAGACTAATTATTTTTGACTATTTGGCTTCTTTGTCTAATTTCTTTCAAATTTGAATATGCAAAGATACAACTTTGTAAAGAAAGTGAAATATTGTAAGAGTACTCTGCAAATATTGACATTATGTCAAATTGATTTACTTGTACATCAGATTTTTTGTTTACATTTCACAAAAATTCAAGAAATGTCACTTTTTTTGGCACCAGCATTAATGGCAAATAGCCTTCAAAGTGTCATTGACAAGATTTTGATGAAGAAAAAATTTACATTTGCATGTGCACACGCTGGTATTTGCTCTACAGAAGTAGGCAAACACATCCAAGTAGGAGGGAGACAGCTAATCATGTACCTTTCTGACAAACTAGCTAATCAATGCTTTATGACTGGCAAGTACCTAATAGCCTCACAGAGCAATTACAAACAATCCAAACTGCTAAGAATTGGAAAAAAAAATCCTTTTTAAAAAATAAGTTTGCATAGCAAACACTTCTGAAGCAGCTGTGATTTGTTTATGGATTTTCTGCAAACGGGAGAAAAAACTAGATTTCTTTGATAAATGACTTATTGTTAATTATTCACTGAGTCCCATTCTCCCACCTACTTTAATGAACTCTAACACAGTGAATCTTAACATCCAATATAATGAAAGTAAATTTTCACCCTTAATGCAGTGTGAATGGCACAATTGCTTTATTCTTTTATTCACAAAGTGTCAGTCATTCATTTCAGCTCTGCATCATTCAATAGAACTAAGATGTGCAGTGAATGTGATTCCAGTCATGTCATCCTGTTAGTGCAAAGTGATTCTCAATAGCACTTGACAGCACACTGCTGGATTGGCTCAGTGCATTAAAACAAACCAAATTATTCTGGTTTTATGTACGTATCGGTACTCGTTGACATCCCAGTAAATTGTTTTAATAGCCTGTACTTATGAAGGTGTATATCCTTGTAGTTAAATTCCAATACATTGTAAAGTATACTTTACATTGAAAATATTACTCTCTCAGGAAAACTGTAAGCACAAAGTTTAGACTCAAAAAATAGATGATGCTAACTGTTTTATCTGCTCTTTGAGCAGCCATCATGAGCTAAATGTGTGTGACTGAATCAGGAGCAAGGGGCCTGAGATGCAGCTTTGGAGCAAGGGGAGTGTAACGTGCTGCCAGTTCCAGCCCAATTAAATGGTGTTCTGCTTAGATATTTGTGGCCAGACTGCAGCCTTAATGAAAACCAAACCAATTTGGTTTTTTACACAATCCTCAAAAATAATTTCCTTTAAGCAGTCTTTAGACCAGATTTATATCTTATGTCAAACAAAGGAGATGATGAATACTTCCCTCAGTTAATACCGCCTTCATGTGAAAGGGGTGCACTGGCCTAGCAAAGCAATAAATAAATTCACAGTGATGAATACTGACACTCTTTACTCCTTTTTTCCTGCCTCTGCTTTCAGCTCCATGCTGCCATGCCAACTCAGACGTTCAGAAAATATTATGTGTCCTGTTTAGGAAGATTGACCAGTTCCCTCTACTTTGTGGTGGTCCTTAAGGAGGAAATAATTCATCTCACTAACCTTTATGGACTTTAGTGCACAGATGACTTGCTGATGTTTTTAATTGGTTCAACTGTATGAGTTTGATGTGGTTTGCTACACTTGCTGCTTTTGTTATGAAATATCAAAACACCCAGGAAGTCTTATTCTGCTGCACATCAGACCTCTCATCTACCCACACAGCTGTTACTGGCTTGTGGTTTTCAAAATTTGATCAGAGGGTTTTTTCAGTTACCAGATGAATTAAGATTCATTCATTGAGTCCAGATACTGAGGGGCAAAACATATTGCTGATGCCAGACAGAAACTCTGGCACTCGTGTATCTCACTGGGGTACCTATTCTTTGCTTGATTGTGTTCACATCCACCTCTCTGTAGGACATGGTGTCATCTCCCAAAACAGCTGAACCTTTGCCACTTAAGTGTGTGATCTGACTCCTTTCAGAGCAGTGGTAATCCTAAAAGCCCTAGAAAAGTGCTGCCATAAATTTGAATATATTCAGCATTAGAAATATATGAGCTACATCTACTTTGGGAGGGAAAGAAGGGAATAGGGTGATGGGGCATTCTGAGAGTGGAAATGGGTCACATAGGGGTCCCTTTATTTTAATATTGTGTAGCTTTTAGCTGGAGATCCACAGTCATGATACAAACCTACTTCTCAGGGAGACAGATTTTACAGAATGATCAGCAGGGTGAAACAACTCTCAAAATTACTAATTTTAGCTGCCAGCCCATTGGTGTGTTTTACTCTACAGCAATGGCTGGGAATTGCTGTATGATCAGGGAAGGGCTATAGAGCTTACAGTGGTTTGTATTTTATAAGCACTGATCAAATCTGATTTAAATAAGCAATGCAGATTTCTAAATAGAATGGTTGCCCACTTTGCCATTCTCACCTGAATGTTTATTTCCTTAGCAAAACTTCTGACAACTGGAGAATTCTTAGTAAATGCATGCTTTCATTTGATTCCATCTGAACACTGAACTTTTTCTGTTATTTGAGAATGTATAGAGAGAATATCAAAGCATAGAACAGTATAAATGCTTGTATGCAAATACTTTGGAACTGCCAGGACACTGAAATCTGGGGATTCGAGATGGTTTGCAAAACACACAGAAATGAAACCTGATAGATTGGTTACAGTCCCTCATGTGATGGTCTCTCTCCTTCAGACCTTGTGGATGCTTTATAAAATACCATCAAATGGCTAATGGTTCATGCACAAAGGACAATAATTCACTCCCTGCACTATTCATTGGCTTCTAAAGCAGCTGGCAGGTTGCAAAGATGCACTATAACCTCTAAGAGCACAAAGGGAAAATGTGATTTGTTTACATTTCGATCACCGATTAAACAATATTATCTAAGATAACAATCCTGGACTAGGGAAAGGGCAGAGGGTACATAGTTTTGTATACAGAATGCAGAAATCAAAAGCCCTTCTGCTTGCAATTTTCATGATGGAAATTAGATAGACGAATAATAATGATAGTGGCAGAGTGCAGTGTATAGATTTACTTCTGCAGAAAGAAGCCAGACCACACCCAGTTTCTCCCATGCTAAAAGCACAGATTATTAGGCATATGCAATTCTTGTATGTGTGAAATAAAGTGGATACATGAGCCAATGGAAATATTATATTTGCATGGGTATATTACACTTACTACAGAACAGTTGTGGCAGGAATATTATTAATTTTTTTCTTTACAGTAAATGTTTTATCTTAAAATACTTATTCTTTGAAGAATACCTAACTGATTTGGCTTTGTCCTTATTTCTGTTTATCAAAGTTGAAACTTATTCCCATTAAAAGCAGTACACTTTAATTTTGATTTCAGTGGTATCAGTGTGCAGACCCAGCACACTCTGCTTGCAGAATACTGTATTTATCCAGTTTTTGCAGACTAGTAAATACTATTGATCTCCTCTTCATAAAACATGTGGCCAGCTAAAGGGTGCCCATCTTTATTTAGAAATGAGCAGGTTTATTGGCTGAACTGTTTAAAGGGTAATATATGCAAATATGTCAACAATGTACTTAATAATAGCAGAGATTTTTACAAATTTTTTAGTTTCTCATTCTTTTAAATGAAAGCACACATATCCTGTAACAGCAGCAATGCCAACATCAACTGCTGCATACTGAGCTGCTCCCAACTTGAATAAACTGATGGAAGGGGGAGACTGAGGGAAAAGGGACTAACAGGGTTAGGCACAGGGGGAATCACACATCCTCAGTATGCGTATGGTCTGGTCACTTAGACATGGATAAGCTTCCACTCCTGGATCCACAGGTAATGCCTTACTCTGATCAATCAGCTAAGTTTCTTCAACAGTCAGCTCGCGCATCTCACGCCCCAAATCTGCACATTTTGCACAGCAAGGATTTGTTTTGCCTGAGATAAAGGAGGGAGGCATTGTCACAGCAGCTCTACTGGCAGACAGGAGCATTTCTTGCAGTCACATTGGAACAAAAGGCAGGAGGTCTAGAGAATGTGAGCCCAGAACTCTGATTTTTATAAATATCACAATGGAAAAAACTAACAGCAAAATGCAAAACCCCCCCCCCCCAAAACAACAATAGCAACAGCAACACCAACATCTTTTTTTTCTCCAGATTTTCACATAAAAATCCACTCTGAAGTTCATTAAAGTAAATCACTTCAATAATCATTGTCTCAGGCATTCTTTATATCCAGAGCTGAATTAAAATCCACTATTAAAAATTTCTGGAGTGGAACCAACCCCAAACCTCTGACCCACTGCTAATAGCCTGCCTGAAAATATTATCCCATCCTACTGCCCCGCACAGATCATACAATGGGGAAGCTGTTCACATGAAAACAAAGCCTAGGAGCAACCTGCTTCTTGCATCCCTTTCTATTGCTTGCTTTTTGTGTTGGCTTATTTTGTTTGCTTTAATGTTCACTAAAGCTGTTACAAATTACTTGTGTCTTAAACTTCCCTTGGCTCCCAAGTGTGGTTAGGAGAAATTAGTCATTGTTGCCATGAGTGATGAAGACAAAAGGTGTGACTCACCAAACTTCAGCCATAGGCATTGGCCTGATCCGGCTGAAGGGATTTTACAGAAATGCAGAGCCCAGATCTGGTGGAAGAAATGGGTGCCCTCAGCACATACGCAAAGGTCGCTCCTTTCCCCCTCCTGGAGGCTCCTTCAGGTCAGCCAGCTCAGCTACACCTGGGAGCTCCCCAGATTTATGCCAATCACAGTGAAGCAGCTTAGCTTGCAAAGTTTCATGTTAGAAGGTGTCAACCTCTTTCTGCTGCAGAGGGAAGAATGCTACAAAAGGAAAGGTACTACCGGAGACTGAACTATTACAGCTCATACTGAAATATGGCACTGCTCTTCTTGTTAAATTACCTACAAAACATCACTGATGATTTTAATTTCCTTAACATCACTGTGAACTGAAGAAAGCTGCCTTATCTTTGCGGTCAGCATAAATGTTGGCTTTTATTTCTAATTTTCCCATTTTTCTAATTAGTGTAATTTTACAATCTGTTAATTCCAACTCATGAATTATTTATTGTAACTCCACAAAACCAGCAATAGTTGCTTTCTATTGCATTCGCTACAAAATGGTGGAGGGAGAACTTAATGAAAAGGAAAAGGATGTGAAAAAAGAGTAGTTTCTCACTTATTTCAGCTTGATCTCTTCCCATGTAGGAAATGGAGATCTGGGCACCTTTTTGTGGACAGCTTTAATTACATGTCAAGAACAATGTGGTCAGTCTCTGCTGTATGCATTGTTCCTGTGAACATCCACTGTTGCAAAAATGTAGGGATTATTTAAACATAATTACCAATTATCACAAATATTTAGATATCACTTTCATAAATAAAAATGAAACGTGTCTATGTGGTTTACTGCTTTCAATAGCCTTAGAAGCTTTTCAGAGAAAGACTATAGGGACACACAGGACTGTCAGACTCCAAGCAAAAAAATCACAAAATGCCTCCCAATTCAGCTGTGACCAGAAGAATGGGATGTTTCTGGGAGACCTTCATCCACAGCCAGATGTTTTCACCCCCATTACTGAGCAGCTTTGCAGCTTTCAGATGGCCTCAGCAAATCCCTAGGTCGTCCTCAGCTTACTGGAGGATGACTTTAATTTGCATGTTAAAAGATAGGCAGGCTTGCTTTATAGGTTGTTTTTCTGCAGTCCCTCACAGTTTGTCCCAAAGATAAGACCTTCCCTGCAGATGGCATGATAGAAGAAACAGCAATTTCTTCTCTACAACAGCTTCTGTTTGTTCATCACACAATCTTCCAAGTGCCCACTAATTCTCTTGGAAAGTGTTAGTGTAGTAAATAGACACATACATACACAGGTAAGTGTGCGTGTATATACATACATACATATATATATATATATATATATGTATGCATAAATTCATGGGGAGTTTTTTTTCAGTCAGTTGCTGATCAGACCTCCAGGGGAGCCTGACCTCAGAACCTTTTCTCTTCAATGAGCAGGAGAGTCTCAGGGCTATAAACATGCATTGTAGAACTGCATAATATTAGCTCAAGGGCCTGCATATTGCAGTAGGAGTTGAACGAGCGTCTAAATGTGTCTGCTTTTGGCAGTAAAAAGCAGAAAGAACAATTAAAGAGGTTAGTGGGCAGTACACCAGGCAAAACAACATCCCCCACAGAGAGGGTCCCCATAAAAAGACAAACCTGGCTAAGGCAAAGGCCGAGTCAATCACAGTTGAACACAACATTCATCTAACTGGATTCATCTGCTAATAGGACATTTACATTAATTAAACAGTTTGAAAAGCTTTTGGGAAGTTTGGTTATTGACAAAGTGAAAAAATAGAACCTACTCTGAATGCCTTGTATCTTCCTAAATTAACAACTAATGAAAACAAATTGTATTTAAAGGATTTTAATATTAATTAAGTTAATGATGACATATTCCAAGTAGTACACTTAGAATCAGCCTGTAACAGCAAGCTAACAGATGTTGGCATTTTTATTATTAATTATACATTTCATTATCATACGATGATTGTCAAACAACATTTGACAGCAAAAAACATATAAATGATTCACACGTTTTATATTGTAAAGATGATACTGTGCTTGATTTTATAATATGCTGCCTTTAATATGCCAGATACAAAATATTCTTTGTTTTAGCAGCTTTGAATACAGACAGCTTCTGCAGAACACCAAAGACTGACTACTCTAATATGGGTTGAAGCTCTCAAAGAAAAACAAAACAAAACAAAGCAGCTGTCACATTTGAAGGTGAAGCATGTATTTTAAGATTACCTCAAGCAGCAACAGAAGGTAAAAAATATCAATGTACATATTTAACAAGCATCGTTTGCCTCTGTCATTCATATGGTTATGAAACAAATATGTTGAGAAATACTGGTGCTAACAAGTTGCCTTTCAATCAAGTTAAAATTGGGGAACGATTTGTGCAATATTTGCAGTGTGAGTGCACTTTACTTAGAATTTGTTTAAAATTCACAAAGTTTCATCTTTAAAATGAAGCACTGGAGTCATTGATTTCAAATCACATTACATGTACCCTCCAGAATGTAATTTCAGCAAAGTCTGCTGTAGGAACAGTAAATATCTCCAAACGAACATTTGGGAAGGAAGTGTAAATCTCCACTGCATGTCTGAGCAGACAGATCAAAGCTCTTCAAATCGAATACCAGCACACTTATCTTCACAATCACCCAGGATTTTTTTTTTTTTTGCTTGCTGTTTTCTAGATCAGCATAATCTTTGTTCATTGAATAAATGTTAAATGCTGTAAATGACAGTTCTCTGAGGGCCATGCGAGTCTCAAGACATCATTCAGTCTAATACAATCAACCAGTAGTAACATCTGAGATGTTACTGAGTCACATTCAGCTTGATTTTTTAACAGAAAGGCTCATTTAGTAATTGTTAAACAAGTCATAAACACCCTTGCCAAATTCCATCACTTTAAAAGGCACGATTGGTAAATGAAAATGGATCCAAATTACCCTCTCTGCTTCTGCAGGGCACGAAGAGCTTGGACACAGTAATAATTCTGTCTTCCTGTGTCCCTCAGGCACGCTCACCATTTCAGAATTAAGTTTTTTCAATGATCTCCTTTCCCCTTTTGTTCAAGTTTCACAGTTAGACTATCCTTCCCATTCTGTATTAGCACAGTTCACAAGAAGGCTATTTCAACTTCATTTTTAACACTTATCTGCTTAAAGTGCACATAATGTATGTCTGAAATATAGCCATTATCCAGAGCTCTGATTGTAGCAGATTACTCCTAGCTGACTCACAGAAGATTGTTTAACCCTAAAAATCTGGGTATTAGTCACAGAAATGTTTTTTAAATTTTATCAGATTAAAATGTATCAGATTGATAGAATAAACAAATTATTTTCAAAAACCAATAGACATTGTCTCATTAGAAATATAGGATTTTTAAGGGCATGGCAACAGCTTCTCAGCAAGTGGCCACTAAACCCACCAGAGATATTAAGGCTGCATCCCCTGGTCATCTGTGTTAACACCCTTTTCAATTATTACTGTGCACAATGATAAATACTGAATTTCTGTTTCTCATTGCTATAAATATGCTCTCTTCATGTCTCTTGCATAGGCAATGGAAAGTGAACAGCCTTTTCCACACAGTATTTTTCATGCAATAGCATGACACTGAGCCACTGGGCTTCAAAGTACCCCAGAGGCAATTTGATTTGTGGCTCCCACTCTTTTAGCAGAAGATTTGCTTAAGGCTGAGGATAAGAAGAAAAGAATATTTACACTGACATTTTCTAAGTTGTACCATTGGCTGAATGTTCTGCTTTTGGAGGATTACTCCTAGAGGATCTATTTAGGGTTGGTTCTGCTCTGGTCCTTTTATGTTTTATTTACCCTGTGCCTGTTTATTGTTTGCAAAATTCACAGAGAGTGGAATCTCCAAGGGTCATTTTCCATTGCTGCCCTCTGCTGTATTACCAGCAATCTGTTCTCCAGCACGTGCAGAAGCCGGGCATGATTCAAGGGCATAAAGAGAAAATTCTCAGCAGTTTGTGATCATAGTTGTCTTGGGCCATGAGGCCCTGTAAGAATCCTCTTGGAATCATCCTAGGCCATCCCTTGTGACCAGGCTCTTGCTCCTGTATTTTCTGTGTGGGTGTCACTGTTCTTTGCTGGGCATTGGTGTTTGACTCATGGCACTGCCCCCTCAGCCTGGCCCATAGGCCCCACTGGCCGCACACATCCAGTGACAATGTTCTGACCTAATTGCCCACAAGCAGCATTGAAATTCACTGTGGAGCATATCAAGATCTACTATCATTTCGCTTGACTTTCCATCATGAGGAGCACTGAGAACCTCTTATGATAAGCGGTAACAAGGTTTCTTCTTGAATTACTGAGCCTCAGCTGTACCAGGACCTGGCAGATTTCCAGCATAACCTATAAACCGGCTGAAGCTGAGTAAACAAATTATAGTGAATTTAGAGTGCACAAATTTAGCCTCTCATTCTGTTTGTGAACTGTCAGTGAATATTTTATGGCTTGTTTTGCTTCATTCAGAATCTTTTGGCAAGTAATTCTATACTTGTATGTGGTGAGTTTTTAGCAAGTCTTTGGGATATTCCAGTCTCAAGGTGTTGACAAATTTTCATGAAGGCTTTCATCCCTTTCTTTTGACTAGGTGTCAGTTAGTATTAAGCTTGTTCATATTCAGCATTACATAATAGTGTCTGCCTGCCTTTTTTGTGGGTAATGAAAATTTTTTCCTTAAAACATCATGAAGACACAAACATACATTACAAAAGGAGTCATCAAAGGAAAAAGAAAAAGCCCAACAAAACCATGCACTAAAGTTTGCACTAATGGCCATTGCACTAAGGTTTAACAGAGAAATTGAGTCAGAAGTCAGGCTTTTAGCCTTAAGGTCTTTCCTAGAGTGAGGAAAGCCTGTTGTGAATCCTATTCGACTAAACCTTAACAGAGGAAAGTGCTTAGATGTTCAGTGTAACCCTGAGAGTAGCAGAAAAAACCCCTCTTATTTTTCCTTTCCAAGCTAAAATCATATTCCTTACTGCATAAACTTTAATCCGATTGACAAAAGGTAGGACTGAAAATCCTATTGACAAGAGCTCAGACTGAGTGAGCACATTTCAGTGCAAAAGTTATGTTCCCTAATGACAGATGTGGCTACACCGCACAAGGCAGGGGGATGGCAGACACCAGTCCCCAGCAAGCATGCAAACCCAGAACCAGGATCCACTATCAACTCTCCTTCATGCTGGAGCTGTTGGAAAACAGATCTAATGCAAGACCTACTTCAGCTCTTCCCAGGCTCCTTTCCCACCCTCTCCTTTGCAGAAGCTTCAACATGAACATTTAAAAAGTTTGTAATAGAAAAACAACTAAAATCACATAGCTTGCTGTCTACTCTTGGTTGTACAATGCAGTAATTTTCTTATCTCTGCATTTGTTAATATTAATACCCTAAATGCATCCTTCCTAAATGGGCACAGACCCCTTAAATAAACCCCAAGTTTCTCAATTTCACCAGTGAATCAAGGAACAATCTACTTTTTGCTCTGCTCTATCTGAATTCTACTGAAACAACAAGCTGGATAAAATACAGCTGGGTGTAGAATCACAGTCAGTTGGGAGGGACCCATGAGGATCATTGAGTCCGACTCCAGGCCCCACACAGCACCATCCCCCAGAGTCACATCATGTGCCCCAGAGGGTGTCCAAATGCTCTTTAAACTTTCTCAGGCTTGGTGCTGTGACCACTTCCCTGGGGAGGCTGTTCAGAGCTGGGTGAAAAACCTTTCCCTATTATCCCTCCTAAACCTCCCTGGCTCAGCTTCATGCAGTTCCCTCAGGTCCTGGCACTGGTCACCATAGAGAAGAGATTGGTACCTGCCTTTCCACTTCCCTACATGAGATTGTTATTCTCCTGTGCATCTCTTAAGCTGCATTTACATGTCATTTCAGGTCTACTTCAAAGTCAAACAGAGTACTTAAATTATACAGACTTTGTGATGGTCCTCTATACAGAATAAATCTATCTTAGATAATTTGCTCTATCTTGTGCAAACTGATTTATCTGTGGATATCAGTGGAAAGAAAGACAGAAGACACTTGAACATTTTCAAGAAAAATCCTTTTAAAAAAAGCTGATGCAGGCAGGCTAATGCAAGTATTAAAAGCAATTATCCAAATGTTTCTGTATTTGCTCAGCTGTAAACGCAGCAGAAAGATTGGTATAAAACTCAAATAAAGCTTTAGAAATATTTTAAGGACAGATAAACCAAGAAATTTTCAAATGATCACAATCCAGATGGTGCAGTGCTTTGGAACGTGGTAGTGGTAGTTCATCACAAGGCACTCCCATCCATCCTGGCTCTGCACCATCTGCAAGCAGGAAACTCATCCAGAACTCTTATCCTGACTCCCCAACCTGCTGCTGGGCATCCATGCCTATGGCAAGTTGTATAAATCTATTAAATACATTTTTTGCTTCCTCAAAAGATTCTGTAAATACTATTATGCCTACAATGAATTAACAGGAAAAAGTCTCACTATCCATGTCTGAGATGGTTAGGAATTCTAGAGGATCTTGAGTTCCAGCTAAACTTTATAAATCTGTCATTAAGCTCATGGCAACCCCACATCCAGTTATTGCTCCAGATACATATAATTAAATGGTTTCCTACATTTCCCTCTCTCTCGCACACACATATGCAACTGGCAGAATCAGTTGACTGCTGTTTGGAGACCTGGGAACTGTACATTTCCTGCTGAAATACCTTTCAGAGCTGGAGGACAGAGACTAAATGAACTGATTAGTTTTTTAGATGTGCTTTGGAAATGGACTCTGACCTGAATTCACTTTTTGTTTGAGACTATTTTACTTAACTCCCTAGCCTACTATGAACAATGAGCAAATACAGTATTTCAAACACCCTTCAGTCTAAAGGCAGATTTTCAGAAAAAGCTCAATTTTAAACAGAAAAGGAATACTTAAACAATAATGAAAAAATTGTATTTGAATAAGAATTGAAAGAAATTGATACTGTCCACAAGACTTTTTAAAGTTGGAAACTAAATTCTCAGACTGAATATTTCCTTAAAATTAAAAGAGTCCTTTCACTGTGTTAACATTTTTCCTTCTGTGCAACCACTCTCCCACTCCTTTATCTGACTGATATGGTAATAACAGGTCCTAGGGCCATATGTTCAAATACATTATAATTCATGATGGCTTTGTTCTAGTTTCTTAGTTCTTATTAAGAGTGACAATCTTCAAGGAAAATGGGCTTTACCAGCACAACATTGTAAAAGATGAAAATACATAAATACAGTGCACAGGTGTTTGTGCATGGCTTGTAGGCCTGCTCCTACTCCTAGTCCACACCTACTCCTGGTCATATTGAGAACACTTTCCTTGCCTTCAAAGGAATCTCCTGGCAATGAGATTTGCTGGCATGAGCAAGAAATTCCAGGATAAGGCCCCAGATATGTGTAGATATGGGGAAAAGCAAAACTTCGCATGGAGATAAGAGGATCAGCGTTGCAGAGCAAGCTAGCACAGGCATTCTGAGAGCAAGGGCTCCTAACCTGGCCTGATCCCGCCTGGCTGCAAACTGTTCTAGGGATTGCCCTTGGTCATAGCCCCGTGGGGCAGACCTTACCACCTAAAGATGAGCCTTTGCAGGGTGATACTGAAGCTAATACAAATCCTAGCAGTACCTGCATGTTAAGTAGAGGAGGCTGAAAATATTTTCAGGGTACATAAAATTTACAGATACGCAGTCTCAGAGGGAATGAAACTATTCAGAAAGTCAGATCATGTTGTAAAACAGTTTGGCCAAAAGAGTAAATTCAGAGAAGTATAAATGTTATTCATTGACATTTTCTAGGTGAAATATTTTGACTTTTTGTTCCAAAATGACATTGCATTTTGAAACTGACAGACCCATTTGGTTTTTGGGATGAAAAAACCGTAAACAACTCTCTTAGAAAATAAAGTTCTTTCTCTCAGGTCAAGCAAAATGTTTTGCGTCAGCTGAGACTGACATTTAAATATATTCTTTCTAGGCTAGACACAAGCAGAAAAATCCAGCTCTAATTTTGACACATCCTGGTAAATGTATAAAACTGAACAATTGTTTCCAAATATGTACACTATTGGGAAAAGCAGCAGTTGCTGCTTCAGCTTTCAAGCAAGGATGTAGTTATTGAATTGGGTTACTTAAAAAGCACCCACCATTCAGTTTCATTAAAAGCTCTTTCCAATTAGCAAAACAGATGTGTTTAGGATTACAAAAAAACAACCACAGACTTCCTTAGAGCTTGTCTAGTCATAAATATGCCATTATACATGCAAAGATTTTCACCTCTCCTCATTCCAAGGTTTTTCTGGCCAGCCTACAGGACTCAGGATCCCGTTTCATGAAGTTAAACTACTTTAGTCTGTGACCTTTTAGATTAACTGTTTGGGGATTTTCTTCTCACACATATTTTTAATCTGTTATCCAATTCATGCAATTGTTTTAGAGCAACTGTGCTTGTGAAATGCACTTTGTAGAGCTTGAAAAAAGAAATAAGTGCTAAGGAAGGCTTCTTATTTATACACCAAGGCTGTGTATTACATTTGCATAATATGATATCAGAAGAAAAAAATGGCACCAGAAATAAGTGTATGGAGAGAAGTGCTAATGAGCTGTGTAGAACAGGGAAAGACAGTATTTTTTTACAGAGGATATGGATCTACATTTTGGAATAAAGGAAAGCCATAGAATTTTTCTCTAATGAAAACCTAAACAAAGAGATACTGGACCACATTCCCTGCCCGCTCGCCCCTCCCCAGAATTTGTTAAGATGTTTACAGACCTCATTCTGAATATTAATAAAACATGCATACTAAGCTGTACAACCAGCAAACATGCACAGTGGAGCATGGTATTGCAGAGGCAGTTTGATGTGGTAGCTGTGCTCCACTAACATTATGCAGAACAGAGAATGTACCTGAAAAAGTGCAAGATGCAGATGCATTTGTAAACACACAAATGTATCACTTAACAGGGTTTGCCCAGCTAAAACAAAGGGAATCTAAAGCAGAGGGAATACAGCCAGCTAGAATTGTGCTGTGCTGAAACCTCTAAGACATGGTGGTTAAAGTAGGCCACTATCACAGGCTTAGCTCTAGGCTGTCACATCCCTCACATGGAATTTTTTTTATCCAGTCTATTCCTGTGCTGTGTACAGATATTTGAGAAAGGGAGAAAGTTCATGCATCTGTTTTTTTCTCTTTGGAAGAGGATATTCTCTCCTGATAAGGACGCCTCCATCTCTGCTGAAGTCAAGGGAAGTTCTACTGTTGACATCCATAGAGACAGAACTGGCTCTTGGCAGCTGCCATCCTTCTCCTCTGGCAGAATTAATCAGTGTTCCCCAAAGGCTTCAGGACCCTCTGAGTGATGCTGCAGCAGGACAGCAAAGGGTCAAGCAGGGCAAGGAAAGGCTGCATAGTTTAAAGCAAACACGCCTCCAAGGTGTCCTTATTACAAGTCTTCTATATACAAATGTAGAAAAACAAAAATACTTGAATGGATGTTAAAACACCTCATTATTAAACCCAGCTGCTCATTGTGCTTCTCATTGAAAAGCTAGGAAATATTTCTTAAGAACAGCTACCACCTCAACACTGATTCACTGCAAGGTTTTTCTTGGACAAACACATTCACTGAAGAAACAAAACAAAACCAAAGCCCAAACCAACAAGCTGTCCTCTCAATTTACAGCCCTTTTACAATACCTTGTATTATTGATGGGACATGGCTTCACAATTCTTTTTTTATGTTTTATTTTTTTTGACATTTCACAAAGATGACTACATGGTACACAGGCAGTCACTGCATCTGGTGGATAATTTTATATCCTGCTCAGATGCTGGAGTATATATGGTCCCACAGTGAGTACATCCAATAGACTTTTTTCTTCAATGGGGCTATAAATACAAGTAAAGGCAAAGTACTGCACATAAGGTGCCTATATATTGCTTTAGTGAGGGGTGAAAGATCCTGGGGATTTTGGTTGCGAGGATTCATTCTGTCTTACAGCATATGGAATAAATTGATATCTTTGTTCTTGGGAAGGTAGATTTCTCCATGGCCAATATGTTAATTTTTTTTTTCTGAGGCATTCTCTAAGGGAACCATCTACCTACAGTATTTTTTGTCCTTTTATCACTACAGCCAGAGATGCAGTTAAGACAAATTTTGGATCTGCCACTTTCTTCTGGTGACATTTTTGAAAGAAGTTTCCTGGTATGTGTTAAAGTTTACGGTGAACTATTTTGGAAATTTCTGGCTTCAGAGCTTACAGTTGTCACTCTCATTGCTAACACTGGTATAACGCCCATTCTGCATATCTTAGAGTGGTGCTAGGTTTAGTAAGTTCTAGATAAAACTGTGTGAGGAAAAGATTAAATTGTTGTTTTGTTCAAAACCTCTCTCAAGCTGCAGTGTTGGAAACTAGGAAAAATTCTGAAAAGAGAAAACCTCCTCAAACCCTGTAATTTTTCCTAAAAAGCCAGAGACAGAGAAACACAACACTGCAGCCTTTAGCTACCATAGTAATACTTCGGAGTCTTCTGAAAGAAGCAAGTATCAAATCTTTTTGCTCACATCTTCATGACTTGCTTTTACATGAAGTCAGGCAGCCTAAGTCCATCAGTCCCAGTTGGGACTGGAAAAGTGCCTGATATAAAGAATGCAAAATTCTTCTCTGTTATGAAAGATCTAGTCTAAACCCACAGAAAAGTGCTTTCTTCCTCAAGTGGTCCTGGTGAACTCACTATGGACCCCTGTGATGGAACTTTTACCCAGTTACACAAAAGTTGTCCTCCTAAATCTGGAGTGTAATAACCAACAAGATGGCAAGGCAATAGTTTGTAATACAGTGGAATCTGTAGTAGTAGCTGCCTATAGGGAAGTCTTCAGCTGCCTTTGAGTTATAGCTCAGAAAGGAAACAATTCTACTGCAGTATAGTGGAGGAAGTTGTACTCTCGTTATTAAACTTCTGAAAAACATTAATTTGCTTTTGAAGAAGCACTGAGTATTTCCTTTCCTGGTTAGAACTGAGAAGTCTTCTGGGTTTTACTTTCCACCAAGCTTAAAACTTACACTTTATGACTCTGACTTACAGACTGAGGTTTATCTTGCTCTTTAAACAATTTAGACTGTGGTGTACTGATGAGTACTTAAACAAATTTTAAGAAAACAGTGTGCAGAAAGAGAAAAAAGAGAGGGAATATGTGCACTGGGAAAGACCTTGGGACCCCGGGATGTAGGTGTGACAGGCTTGAGGCTCCCTCCACCCCCTCTCCACACACTGCAGATGTGCTCTCTGGCAGGCAAGGCCTCCTTCTCTGCCCCTCTGCCTTGCACTGCCCTTGTTGGGACGAGGCACATCCCTGAGCTGTACAGCAGGAACCCTCTCTACATCCAGCTCATTTATGTAAGGGGTTGCCTTGCATTTTCATTGTTTGGCTTGCAGGGTCAGTCTACAATCATGAGAATGAAGTGAAATCAGATTGTGCTGTTTTCTAACCCATAATCCACAATATTTTTTATCTCCTTTTTAGGCAATGGTGTTTCGATAATCAGAAATTCTCAAAAACCACAAAACCCCCTCTTAAACAGCAATCTGGGTTTAGGCAGAAAGCTTTGTCAACCCTGGCTCAGCAGTTCGTTATCCTGGTTAACTGGATCAATGGTGACAGCTGTAATTACTAGAGATGAGATTGCCTGCACTGTAATTACACCTCAATCTCCAGTGTGAGATGGACTGTAGGACACACACTGCAGATTCTCCCAATTACGAACAGGTTATGGAGAGCATGGTACCTCTGTGCTAATCATGTTTGTTACTACACAGAATAAAAAAAAATATGGCACCAGCTAAAAGAATTGTTAATCTGAAGCAGTTTTGCTGATTCAAAGGCATTAATCCACAAAGCTTTACTGCTACATGGGTTTTCAAGATAACCACACTATAGAAACACAGAAGGGATTTTAAAAACCTAAATAGTTACTAACTATACAGCACATTATATCTGCCAGCACTCGCTCCAATATTCATGTGCAGAACATTAATAAAGTATCAGTGTTTACTACAAAATAGTTCTCCTTTCAAAATTATGCATTAAATGTAGAAATAATTCTTAAATATTTTTTAAAATCCAATGCAATATGGAAATATATGCTGTGCCCGTAAAAACTTGTTCAAAGAGCAAGTGATAATAAGGAAATTATATGCATTTGACCTTTGATTTAGGTTTGAAGACATCAACAATGAATGAAACTTAAGGAAAAAAGCATGTTTGAAGGTAAGAGGATGAAACAGTTCTTTTCAAAGTCAGTGAAACTATTAAGACAATATTCTATTCTGCTTCTCTGAATACTCAGCCTTCTCTGGTGTGGGCTCTTCTTTTTGTTTTCCTTGAGGAAGGATTATATATTTCATTAATTAGGTTTAAAAATGTTATTGGTGATTTCAAACCACATCTACATATATGTATTAACAACTTCTGTTTCCCAAGAAGGCCATTTTACCTTGTTTTTATGCAGCTCTTATTTTAATCTGGTTTATTTTTCAGTGCATAGAAACATTTATGATTCATCTTTGGGGGAGAGGGGACTAAGGGGAATGAACTAATATATCTTTTCCTCTTATTTTCTTTCTTTCTTTCTTCTTTCTTTTTTTTTCCAACTCCTGAGGCTTAACTATGTCTGATATATTAAAGACCATGCAGGTTTAATGAAATCCATTTATGATTTTATGAGTAAAACCTGTCCCTGAGCACCACTTAAGCTCACACATAGGCCACCACAACAGAACTGAAGTGGCTCATTGGTGGGGGAGAGGTCTTGCTGCTGCCTTTTGCAGATGGGTGAGCTGGAGTTCCCAGCACTGAAATCCAGTTTTCCATCACACTCTCCTCTGCAAGTGCCAAGTGATGGCACTGCAGGGGCAGCGACCATCTGTCTCCCCTGCATGTGCTCTCCATGTGATGCTTTGCAGGGGGAAGGGAGGGTGGTCTTTGCAGGAGGCTGCTGCTCCTGCTGCTGCCTCTGCTGCTCCTGGGCTGGCCCAGAGAGAGCTCAGGGATTGCACGAAGGCTCCACGTGCCCAGCCAGGAGCATTGTGGAGGGGAATGTGCCAGGGAAAGGGCAGGGGCACATTACAGCACCACAGCCTGCATCCTCACACAGCCCTGGATCCACTGTGCTGCCTCTTGGGGCTGGAGACAAATGCACAAACTGTCCCCAGATTTTGGAGGAAATAATCTGTGCCTGTTTCACAAGACCGAATTTTCCAAATAATGTAGCAAATTGGGAGGGAAAAAGAGAGAGTCAAGTTTTATAGTTCAGCTCAAACCTAGTTTGAATTGACTTAAACCATCACTTGATTGCTAGTATAATATCAATCCTCAGCAGCATTTTACTGTTCTAAACCGATATTAAAAGTAAATGTTTGGATATCATATATTCTGGATATAAATTATTTCTAATCATGGCCATTTTCTTTAACTCTCATTTTTTGTGACTTGCAATTACCTTTTTAACAGTTTGATGGAAACTAAAAAACACTGTTGAATTAAACTTACATTATCTTATCAGGTGCTGTTACTGAGCCTTATATGATACAAGCTATTGAGGATATTTAATTTATTTAAGCTGTGATTTCCCGAATGATACAAATAGGTTAATTATCTGCTGTCTATTTTGAAAAGTTTGGTATTTCAAAATTACTCTACGAAATCCTGATTAAAAGAAAATGTTTAAGCAGACATTCAACCTCAAGCATGTGATTCCATTGAAATAAATTGCTCTACTCATGTATTCAAAGGTAAGCATGTGCTTACTGCTTTGTTGAGTTGGGGCCTCAGACATTTCATGAGATTTTAATATCACATTTGCAAACCAGATGGTAGTGCCTTAGTTTAGTAACAATGGAGCAAAGTGTCCTTCGTTTATACTTTAATCTCAGAAAATGAGATCAAGACATTTTCAGCAACTAGTTGATTGATACTATGTGAAAGCTGAACAACCTTGTTAATTAGGCAGTCCTGCTGGAGTGTCTGAAGTGCACGCAAACCATAATTAAAATATACCATTACAGTGATCAGTGGAGGCAACCTGCTTTAACCCTCCCCGAAGAACTGGCTTTCCTGAAGGTGCACTTGGCATTAGAGGGGCAGACAAAAGAGGGCTGCCATGTGATCCAGCTACAGAGGTTAGCAGCTTTCAGTTTCATAAAAGGATTAATCAGCCTGGAAAACTACAGACAAAAACTCCAGCTAAAGATCTGAGTATTCAGCAACTGCATTCCATTTTGTTTGTTTGGATTCCCGAGTTCACAAACACAAACAAGTAACTTTGTGGACTCCAGAAGGCTCCCACTAACGCCCTGTGAAGAGATGTTTTTTGGCACAGCATAAAGACATGGATGGCTGATGAAAGCTCCTCATCTGCACCGGCCTGAGGCAATGAATATTCAAGAGGTGCTTACCTTACCCAGTGGAAAGAAATCTTCAGGAAATTTGGAAGCGGGAAAGGAGAGGCAAGAGGTCAAGTTCATATAATCACTTGTCTCATAAACACTGGATTTGTTGAGACTGTCCTGAAATAGTTTCATTTGGCTGCAGTCAGAACTGCAACGGGAAACTTCAGCAAACCAACTTTATCTTTAGATAAGTTTTCCACAGCTACTTGGTAACTTGCTTGGTTTGCAGATCACATTCTGTATTTTCAACTCGCTCAGCAAGCTTAGAACAAAACTCACAGATGGATGCACTATTTTGATGCAATTAACTGTATATTTAGATATACTTGTACTACACTTCTGGAGTCCGTATAGAAATGTTTAGTTTAAAATAACACTGAGACAATTGATGTTTCCATAGCTTTAATTACTGTCAAAATTTCTATCCACTTTCTGAGATCTGGAGGCTGATTTTGGCTTGGATATTTGTTTTGTCTTTATTCAAATACAATTTATGCAATTGAAAATACCCTTTCCAGAGATGGCAAAATGTGATGCAGAAAACCCATCTCAGACAAAACTCTAAATACTAGAGAAACCAGAAAGTGTTAAAATAGCTTGGACTACGTAGAATAAAACTCTTATATGTTGCTAAGTTTAACTCAGAAAATCTATCTCTACAGCAATATCAGTCTCCCTGTAGGTAATATTGTTTCTAATTCATCACATGCCAGCATTCAAAGCACATTCTGTTTCAAAAACTGCAAAAGCAAAACAATGGAAGCATGTTAAAACCCTATTATTTATTTAAAAGTGGTGAAGAATGTGTCTTAAGTTATACAGAATTACCATATTTTTATTGGTTTTAAACTCTGGGAGGAAATGTGTATGCAATTATAGTATGTCTTCTACATCTGTCTGCTGAGTTTATAGTAAGAATAAATTGTGGTTAATCATGTACAGTCTTGTATTTGCTCTGAACCACAACAGTGATATGTATGCATGGAGCATCCTGCTGTTAGTTATTGGATTTTTCCTAATTCATATAGTATTTCATGTTTTGCTACTGACATCATAAAGCTTTCAGTCTTGCATATATTAAAGAAAATCACATTATTAAAGTGACCAGAGTTCCCAAACTTTGCTGATTACCATAATGTACATACAGATCAATGAATTTGCACAGCTTTGGAGTGGGGTGTGTGTGTTTGTGTGTTACATAAGTAGTAATGAATATTAGGCGTGTATCCTGATAAAACAGCCCAAAATAGGAAAGAATATTTTTATTTAGAGGTTGACATTTGTGGGTTTTTCTCTCAATTTCCAAGTGTAGATTTTTAGAATTAACCTTGCACTCAGAGAGGAAAATTCCCTTAGGCACTATCTGTTCTGAGGCTGACTCACCTTTGTGGTTAATTTTTTCCCCCATGCCCATGCCTTTTGAACATCTTTGATAGCTTTAGTGTGAACAGTTGAAAAGTCTGTCTTTTTAAAAATAAAAAACCGAAAGGGCAAAATTTTAAATTCTCTGCTCATAAAATTATTTAATTACATTTTGCCTTTTCAGTACTAAAAAATGGGAGACGTGGTGTTCTTTGAATCTGGACCACGTGAAGAGCCAGGCCACCTACCAGGTGAGAGCTCCTTCAGCTCATGGGTAGGCAGTGGGAAGGACATGGCTGCCTTTCCACGAGCTGTGAGATGAGGAGGTCCTGGTTTTCATTTTTCATTACCTGGATATATCCTGGGAAAGTAGTGCTTGTGACTGTAACCTGTCACCAGTGTGGTGTCACTACACATGTTCAACCACGTCCAGAAGACTCGTGATGTGCCATGTGGTTACGGCCAATAATAATGGAATCTAAGATCTGACTTGATGCAATTTTGATATTCTTGCTTGGAGGGAGTATATACAGAACAAAAGTGTTTAGGGCTCTAGGCCTAAACCCATGACACTGGAGGGAGGCATGAGATCCACACACTTTCAGAGACACTTTTCTGTGTCTATGGATACACTCGAAATACAAACACCCTCATTGCACAGAAATACCAGATGCAGAGAAAACAGTTTTCTACTGACTGAGTTTGCACTTCTCCAATTCCTTTTTTTTTTAAAAGGATATATTTAGATTAAGAATTAATATTCCAATTGGTTGATTTGTAGGGAGTTCTGCATGGTATTTAGATGCTAATTACTGCACAATTAGAGGGCTAAGGTCAGGCACATCTTCCAGTAATGGAGCACAGAAATTTACAGTGTTAAAATATCAAAATTATCCACAAATACAGATATGAGAAGGCTTTAAAAAAGACTACTGTACATGGGTTTCTGCAGTTCGGAGGGCAAACCTTGCCCTTGTTAATTATACTTAAGTCAAAGGGAGCAGGATTTGACCGTAATGCCTGCAGAGCAGAGCAGGGCAGGGTACATGCTCCTCACACTGAGAGCCAGCAGGCACACATTTGGGGTTTGGCACTGACGCTCTCTCTTGCTCTCTTCTCTGGCCAAGCACCACATGTGCCCATTCACAATTTTTCACTAACTACCACACGATAGATCTGCATGTGTCTTACTCAGATGTTCAAGGGGAAATTACTGTGTAAATAGAGTTAATAGCATATCTATCATGTCTTACATCCTGCTCTGAAAACTGGATGGAGGAGAAGAATTTCTGTGTTAAGGAATTCTGGCATCAGAAGGCAAAACAATCATAAAGCATTTGAGATTTGGATACACAGGAGGGGCACAATCTGTTTTACTGCCACCATACCATATGATCAGAACCTTTACAAAAAGCAGGTTACTGGAAATGCGCAGATTTTCTTTCTTCAATGCGTTACAAAGAGGTAGCTCAAGTTCTTTTCTAGTTTGAAACATCTAAAACCTGCCCTACATTAGGAATAGGGGTTTTGTTTCCTTCCAACTAACAGGCTGGTCCAAAGGGGCTACCATTTAGCATCCAATGCTTCTGAAATTGTATCTGAACTGGAAAATCAATAAAATTATATCGGGAGAAATACTTTTTTTTTTTTTTGCTTTAGTGCCTGAATGGAAAATAGCTAATAAGAGCTGTAGAAGGGTCTCATGCCCACTGCTTCTCTCTGAATCAGTATGGGCTAATGCAGCAGCACCTGGCTCAGGTCAGGTCCAGGGCTGCTGCTGCTGCCCCATTTCTGTGAGTATGTGTGGGAGAGGAACCAAGGTCTGGGGAATCTTCCTTCAGCCCAAGTGATGAAGGGCCCTTGTCCTGAATAACAGGATTAGCTTCGCTACCCAAATGAATGGTGTCGTGCTCTATTCAGCTGTGACCAGAGCAACATTCATCAGCAACTGCAAAACACCTTCTTTGTCCTTCTAGGGAAGGAAACGGTCAGACTAAGTGGAACTTTTCCCTGGTAACTAAGGCCATGCACAACTTGGGAAATCAAGGGAAAGTTACACTACTTTTTGTTCTCCCTTGTCCCCTTTGGGGAGGAATGAGAGCATTTCCATTTCTGTAACTCTTATCTGAAAAAAAGTATCAGTTGGAAAGTAATTTTTTATTTTCCTTTAAAAAAACCTCAAGGATGTAAAGCTCCTTGTCTGACCAGGTGGGATTGGTGTTTAGTAATGAATGAGACTGGAAAAGGAACAGCATTAATAACATGAAAAGACAGACTAAAGTTTTCCAAAATTCATGACTCCCTGCAAGTTTTGAAAGCACATGATCAGCTCATACCTGTGAGCAGCAATATTTCTTTTAATTCATTCCAACTAACCATAAATGAGCTTGTTTCCATAAGCTACCTTCTCTTCTGAACAAATACTATGCAAAATTAATTGAGGAGAATCTTTGAATACCCATGGAAACAACTAAAAGACACTTAACAACTGTTGATGTATTCGCCTAGATCTGTTGGCAAAAAGAAACACACTCACTGTTGCTCATCTCTGGCAGTACTGACCCCTCAGTACTATTGCTTGCTGTGATATATTTCCCATTGCCTTTCTTAGATAAGATGACATCTAAGTCAGTCAAGAACCCTCACCTCTTTAGCGAGACATCAATGTAAGTCAATGATGGGCCAAAGCCAAGGAACCAAGGGGAAATGTTATCAGCAGCCCCTGGATGTCACTCTCCAGGGACAGGCAAGCAAATCAAACAGCAGCAAACACACATCCTCACTCTGCACTACCCCATTCCTGTCTTTCCAGCAGCCTTGCCTCTTCCAGGTCTCCAGTCACCGATCTCCCAGCACATGGCCAACATCCACCCACTGTGGGAGCCAAGGTTTAAAGGCAGCTTGTAATAAAAACCTGAGTAAACCTCTTTTCCCTGGATCCTTCCCAGTTTTTGCCATCCAGATGTACCCTGGGCCTTGCTCCTGCAAGTAGAGGATGAATTTTCACGCTCTGCCTATGAGCTCTGCCACAGGAGGTCCCTGAGTCATGTGGCAGCGCTCCCTGTCCACTGACCCAGGTTCTTATGAAATTACCAAGGCTGTTTTTTCCATTTTTCTGCGAGCAGCACTCTGTTCAGCCTAGTGTGGCAGGCTGGCTGCACTCAGGCCAGCTCTGCTCTTGAGGCTCCACACCAATGTTAGCACAATGCTGAGGTACCAGTGCCAGCCCCAGAATAAAGCTCATTTTTCTGGGCTTAGAGCTCTGCTTTGACTTTTCAGAGTGAAGCTGGGCTGCAACTGGCCAGCATGGGCAGTGCTTGTGGCATAACCCCAGGCTCACAGTTCTTTGTGGAGTAACTCGAGGAGTTTCATAAAGTAGGACAGAACTGTCTGGGCTGGTCCCATCATTCCCACTTGTTTCAGCTTTAAAAAAGAAGACTGATGTCTTGGTGCTGGGGAATGATAGAACTGAAAATCCAGCAAACTTTCAATGCCTGCCAAGAATAAATGTTTCACTAACAGAAATATTTATCCCTCTTGATCTTCCATAACATGGCTGCTCTGTGGCAATCAGGAGTATGATGAGCTCAGGGCATAAGAGTCCTTTTAAAATCAACACTTATCCACCAAAACTGGGGCTGCTAAGAGTTATATTGGACACAGGAGCCACTTTTAATATGTAGTCCACGACAAACCTGATTTACAGATTAAAATAACAATATTACGGCATTTATAGGATATATAAATTTAAAGCTGAACTGTACTAGCCATAACATCTTGGATGCTTTTGTTACAGCTACAGCTAGCAGCAAAACAATACAGCAGCAAAGCCTTGCAATTAATAATCACCAAGTTTAACACATTCAGAAAATCAGGGTCCCTTTCAGAGTGTATTACCAGGTGAACAAGTGTCATGTCACATTAGGCTTTCTTCAGGCAAGAGCTCAGAGCTGACATAAACAGATGCAAAAGACTAAGATGAGAACATTTAGCAAAATGTATTCAAAGAGTGGCCACATGACCTTATTATTCAGGTTTAACTACTATTTTGTATCGTATATTTATCACAAGACTTCCACATTACTGTAGCCTGATGCACTGGAAAAAACGGTCCCAAAACTCTCAGTCCTTCAGGGTGTGTGCACTATAACATTTCTACCCCGTTTGGAATCAGCACTTGTCCTGTGCTCATGCACTTTGCTAGTTAGCCATCAAGAAGCCACTTACAAACCCCTAATTTGTAGCACAGCCTGCTCTGCCCTTGGCCTGCAGGCAGGTGCTCCAGCCAGCTTCCCTGTGCTCCAGCAGCCAGTCCTGGGCCCAGGGAACCAGGGAGGGCTGCACCTGCACAAAGGGTCAGGGAAGGCTCTTTACCCTCGATGGAGGAACGAGAGCTACATCCTTTCATGCTACAGGAAAAGTGACATTCGACAGTCAACACTACAAATAGGTAGTTTACAAGACACATTTTAAAATATATGTGTTTTTATGAAATACTTTCTACAGGCAGACAAACAAGGACATTTTGATATGCCAGTTCTCTCTCTAGCATGACCAAAGGTTCTCAATTCACTTCCAATAATGGGTATTACTGTGCCAGTAATTCTCATTCTGGTTTGAGTAAATTTGCACTGGAAAACTCAACACTTGAAAAATGCAAGGGGTCAGCTGAGGTAGCAGACCTGCAGTACAGGATCTCAGCCAGGGATAGGTTTTAGTTCCCACTGGCTGCTCCCCTATTTTGAGACCGGTAATAATTCTGTGTGCACACTGGTCCATGCCAGGTTTGTGAAATTAATGGTAAAGCTGGGTGCTGCTGAAAATAAAAATCCTCAGAAAAACAGGCAAATTGATTTCAGTAATTGTGGCTACTATGATGACTGTGTTTAATTTGCAGCATCTTTTGGTTGTGTGAGGGATAGCATTAGCACCACACTACTAAGAATTAGCAAGTCAGAGAATACAACAATCTGACATTTCACACTGAGTTATTAAGATCCTGCTCACCTTGTTCACCTGAGCAGTAACCACTGGCACGTATACAAAATTCACCCATTGGTCCTAAACCCTCTTCAGCACCCAGCAACACAATGCACAGATCACCACCCCCATTCTGCAATTAGGGAACCTGAAGCCCAGGTTTAAACATTGCTGAAATAGCAGAGATGAGAATAATTACTATCATGGTCTTACACAATTTCCACCCAAGTCAGAAAAGTGAGAGCTCTGTAGTGAAGTTCCTGCCCTGCAAAAATCAATAGCTAAACTCCCTCCTTGCCCCTGTTCCTATTCACTGAACCATAATAATGACAAGAGAGCTATTTGCATGTTTAAAGAAGCAGAACTGAATGCATATAGACTCCTTATAATTAGTTTCACAGCAGCTGACTGCAAAAACACGTAATTTAGGTTCAAATAATATATACTTTTTAAAAATTCTGAAATGCACATTGGTCTGTTTGCTGGCTCTGAAACCATAAAACCCAGCATGGTGTGACTGAAAAGTGTTCGACGCAAAAAGATAGAATGCTGGGCTGTGGACGAACATATTGTGAGTCTGAAAGCTGGATAATCAATTAGCATCCTACTGGAAGCCTGACAGCCTGTCGTGACCCATTAGGAGGTATTCGGTTCTCTCAATAGCTGTGGCTATAGGGACCATTTACACAGATACCAGGTAAGCCCCTACAAAGCCGAATATCGTAAGGTCAGCTCTTTGTTTTACTTCTAAGTGCTTTTCCAAGATGATTTTCTCTCGGGTGAAATGAACATTGCAGTGCAGCTAAAAATGGCAACACTGTATTTCAGGTAAGTGGGTTGAAAAGTCATTCTCACTGGGAAATGAACTCATGACCTTTTCAACGAAAGGTAAAGCTCAAGTTGTAAAAGTTTGCATTTAAGATGCACTAAATATATAGTTGAGTAATAGCTCAAGAGGGCAGTAACAACATAGTCTGCCTAACAGCTCATGCTAATGCAAACATAATGTGCCATGTAAAAAGAGATTAATCAAGTTTTCCTCCAGGAAAACTGACAGCCTGTCATGACCCATCAGGAGGTATTCTGTGCTCTCAACATCTGTGGCTACAGGGACCTTCTATGAACTGACAACTTTGGGTGACTGGTAATACCACACCAGGACAGAAATAAAGTCAGAGATAGGTGTCACATTTCTGGTCCTTCCCAGCTTTTTGCTTATGGACATTTCCTTTTCATTCATACTCTTCAGTGTAAGTACACCGTGTGCTCACACACATACCTTGTGTTAGCTAAACATACTGAATAACTGTGCAGTTAAAGCAGAAACCTTTCCTGGAACCCAGAGCCACTACTTCTGGTTTGTGATCAGAGGCTCATGGGCTCAGTTTTCAGCAAAGGAAGCACAATTAAAACTCGTAAGGATGACCAAACCATATCTGATTCTCTTCACAAAAACCAGAGAAAAAAATATTGTTCAGATTATAATTTAATGTCAGAGATGAGTAAATATGATTTAACAACCATATCGGCACTCTTTGATGAGAGCAACCTCAAGTCGCCAGCTCATCCCTTGTATAAATTGGAATCCACTGTGATTAGACTCCATTTGGCATTCTGCTGTGCATTAGTCAGTGAATGCAGAGCTTATAGCAGCTATCCTTAATGAGGCAGCAGGCGTGCCTTCCTTTGCAAGAAAGAGCTTATCTACATGTCTACAGCGGATTTCGAAAGCGAGGCAGCAGATCCTCAGGCCCTGTTTGCTTTCATCTGGATACATTGTGTCCTGCAGTGTAAGGTAAAATACTGCTTCATAAAAGGCTGCCACACGTGCTGTGTTTTAAAAAAAACCACAACAACACAAATCCCCACTCCCCTCCTGCCTTCTACAGAATAATAGTTTTAGAGTAATAGCTTCAGACACCTTGGTTCTTTTCTGTGTTTATGATGGCAGTGTTTTATCTCCTTGCGCATATCACATTGTGATTACTTTATTAGGGATTTACTGGATGAAGTAGCTAAGTGAACATCAAAAAATCTGAAGCAATAGTTTCACCTAGCTATATTCTAGCATAAAGGATGTTTCAGTGACTTAGAATCTCTTGAGCTAATTTATTTAATGGCTCCATATAACTCCAGTCCATCAAAAAACACTGGGAATCTAACTCCTAACCCTCTGCCACTGCAGCTATATTGCCAGGCCAGTGTCAAATGCAGTCAGACCAGGATGAGAGCCCCACATGTTTATTTCTGTAGGATGACGAGGTATACTGGTAAGATGACTTGGGATCTGTAAGTCAATCTATGAGGCCCATCAAGTCTCAATTACCTTTTTTATCCCAAAGACTCCACAAATCATATTTTGATTAAAGTCAGCATCACCCACTCAATTAGAAATGTTGGCAATCTAGAGGCACTATCATAGTACATTTATCTTGATTTTTTCCTGACAGAAACTGTATAAACTTGTCTTAAATGTAACAAAGCATGTATGAGATCACTTAGCGTACAGGTATCTCCAACAGTACTGTAGCAGCTTAGCAGGGTATTTAGCAGTGGAACAAATTCCTGGCTGAGTTTGGAGCCTCTTTTGGGTTTATATCTTTTGATATACTGCTATGGGGGTCACTTTGTACCTTAGTTGAATTGAACCGCAGTGAAGAAAAAAATGAAGATAGAAGGGACCACTGAAGATCCTAATCAAGTCCAAACTCTTTTCAAAGCAAGTCTAACTTCAAAGTTGGATCATGTTTCTCAAGGATTTGCCCAGCTGTGTTTTAAAAACCTCCAAACAAGGGATCCTACAGCCTCTCTGGGCAGCTAGCTCCCTGCTCTCACAGTGACAATTATTTCCTTATGTCCAATTAATTTTTCTCTTGCTGCAACTTGTGTTTACAGCTTCTTGTCTTTTCACTGTGCACATTGGGTGGGATCTGGCTCCATCTGTTCTGTAGCCCTTTCTTTAGGCAGTGTAACACTGCTTACACCCCCTCCTCAGCCTTCTGCAGGTTAAACAAACTGAGCTCCTCCACACATTGTATGTTCCAGCCTCTGACTGTCCTATCCTGGCTCCCCACGCCACTCTCACTGTCCTCAGGCACCCCAAACCAGCTGCAATGTTCCAGATTCAGACTCAGAAATGTCAAATAGAAGGCAAAGATCAGTTCTCTTGTCCTACTTGCTCTCCAGCCAGATGTCCTGCTCTCTCAGGGCAAGGGCATTACATCACAACCTTAAGCCAACATTAGCAATAATTTTTGGGCGGTTTACATTGATAGTGTGTTGTTTACATGGAAACAAAGAATGTTCTGTAAGTATACATATATTTCATCCATTAGGATGTTACCTTATTATTTTTTCCAGCAAACTCTGACTGTTGTAACATTTTTGCAGGAGTATTTTGTGGGCAGTTCTTTCCCAATTCAAAGCAATGTGATGAGAAGCAGAAGAGATGGCAATATGCTAACATTTTAAATGTGCTTTTGGGCACAGATGTTCTATAAAACTGTATTTATTATTATAATAATCTGCTGAAGAATTCAGCTGTTTTTTTTCAGGAGTCTGAATACTGAAGACTCCCTAAATCTAATGATTTTGACTGCCCCACTAACTGCCCCACTTAGTTAACTTTCAACACTAATAAGAAATAAAAATTTGAAAAATCTGTATATGCCGATGCATTTTAGAGCACCACGGAATAAACACTGACTTACAGTATAAATGCTGTTAGAAGAAACCTTTCAGGTGGAATCCCTTCAAACCATAGGTGTCAAAAAAGCTTCTAAGACTCAAACCCACACCACGTAAGTAGAATTTAATGCCTGACCCACAGAAGTAAATTAAGAGTAGGTGTCTGTGAGTACCTGGCTTGTAATAGAACCAAAACACATCGCCAAAAGACTTGTTCATCGGCTTGAGACACTGTGGACATGCAATTTTAACTCCATGTGACTTTTTGGACAACGTTATTTCCTGACACTAGTTCAGAGGGGGAACAATAATGGAAACAATAATCTGAACATCAGAAATGTGAAAAAATCCATGACAAAAGTATAAATGTCACTTTTATTTCTTAAAAGATTTGGTAACTCCTTGCTGAAACACCTCCAGAACTGGCTTTCTTACCAAAACTGGGATGCAGGGATTGAACAATTTTCTTTCAGTCAATGCAGATAAGATAAATAGTAGAAGAATTAGAAAAAGTTAATTTAAAGATGTAAACTATTCTCATCTGGACCCACAAATATTTCGCTTGACTATAATTATCCATTCTGATTTTCTCCCCTGGAAAGCTGAATGAAACCCAGAACCTTCCTGTCTTTGCTCTCTGAATGCCTCAGTGAGAGCTTCCTTGGGAAGTCTTTCCTTACACACTCAGCTCATCCCCAGCAATGAGAACTGGGAGGTCTCAGAGCACCTGGCTCTTGAAACAGATGTTTGGCACATGAGGCTGGGGGTTGCCTGCTGCAGATAAGCCTGAAAAACCCAAATCACAATAATTATTTACCTTTATTAGCCTCAACAGGGTTCAAACTGGCATCTTGTCAGGAGCGAGCTCTGAGGAATCTCCAGAGGAATCTGACTGTAGCTCTACAAACCTCTTTGTGAGCCTTTTCTTTTTATACTATGTCACATTCTCAGGCCTTTCTGAAAAATTTCAATTTTCTGCACCCATCCAGTAATGAAACTGTGTTATTCTTAGAGATATTAAATTCCTATGCAATTGTAATTCCAAAAACATTGTGCTTCACTGTGGAAAAGCAGTATTTTGTCGTCTATTCGTGAACTCTGCAGTCCGTAGGTTCACTGGGGGACTAAAATACTCCTGAAATCCTTTGCCTTTTCCTCCTCATTTTTGCAGAGAAATATCATGGAAAACTGTTATTGTTTTCCCTTCACTATTTTATTATTAAATGCTCTAATTCCTAACAATGCATGAAGAAATATTTGAAATATTTACTTGCAGATTATTATGACAGAGGAAGCTACCTTTCCAAATGGGAAAGGGTTCATGCAGTCTTGTACTAAGATCCAACAATTCCCACACCTTGTGTTTCCAGGGTCCTGAATCCACTTTAATAAAATTCTCTGTGGAATCACGCTCCTTCTTTCTTGTTTGGTCTGGAGGTGATTTCAGAGTGGGTGTGCTCTCTGTGTCCTCAGAGCCCCTGTCCCAGCCAGGCTCTGAGCTGCCTCGTGCTGCCTCAGGTGGCTGATCCGCGTCTCAACCAGAGGAAAACCCTTTGGAGGATTAGTGGGACTCCAGCCCTGCACGGCTCCGTCACCAGCAGCACCACTGGGAGCAGACAGCAGGACTAAGAACCAAGTGTTCCTCACACGTACAGCTGTCCTTTCTGCCATGTGTGCACATTCCCCAGGATATTCATACCCTTCAAGGAGGAAGAGGCCAGAAAAATAAATGAAGTTAGTCCAGGCAGAGGTGTTTCTGGCTACAGTATGTATTCTGTGCTAATAAAAGATGCAGAAACCAGCAGTCCTCTCAGCAGAGCACCAGCTGTCTCCACATGCTGCAATAATAAGCTCTGTTCTAAAAGCCTGGCCTTCCATATCCTGTGAGTCAAATACAAAATCAGTAATGGTCTACAAACTGCCTACAACCATAGCTGTGCTTCCGAGATACCGCACAACTTATTGATACAGAATAAAACAGTACTTTTAAGTTCTGTCTTCTAGACCAGTACAGTAGTTGCTCAAATCTCAAGAAACTTTGACTTGACAATATTTTATGACCTTTAGTGAGAGAAACATGCCAGGCGTGGTTATGTAGTATAAAATTAAACTTTGCATAAGGTCTGATGCCACAGTAGATTAAGAGTGGGAGAGCTGAAGAAGCAGTAAAAGTGGGTGCAATGACATGCATCTCTACTTCTTCCAGTACATAAATTTATCATATTTCCCCTAAGCCATTAATGGACTTGTTTTTCACTAGCCATGGAGCCCATTTGCTTTGGGAACATCAGCAGAGAGAGGAAGGCTGCTGCTAAAGGACTTCCAAGTGTGAGTGAGAATGGCTTCCAAGTGCTCAGCAAAGCAAAATAAACTTTTACCAGAACAGTTGAAGGCACCTCTTCCCCCAAACACCTGCCAAATTTAAGCTTCCTAGCCCAACTGCTGTGGCTTTTGTGTTGTTTATTAACTGTATTTTATAACGGGGTAAATGTCCTTTATGCTTCCTCTCATTCTCAAAAACAATAAACTCTTTTTTGCTGAAACTTTATTATAATTAATTTTTAAATGTAATTAAAAAAGAGTCACCAAGGATAGGAAATTTTTGCTTGAAAAGCAAAAGATCCAAAAGATATAAATAGCTGCTCAAATAACCCCTGAGTGGAAATGGTCTTGGTCTCAGAAGGTTGGTATTTAAGCTGGCATGTGATTTTAAGCACTTGAGTAATCCCTAAGAAACAACAACAGAAAAAAAAAAACAGAAAGAAAGAAGAAAAAAAGAAAAATCATGTGCTGAAAGTTACATGTGAGTACAAAATCTCACTAACCTGGGACTGTGGACTGTAAGCATAAGCCAAAACCAAGTAACTTCTATATTAATGCTGAATGTTACACAGTCATTCAAGAGCTTGGAGTAGACAGAACCTAATGCTGTTCTCAAATTTCTATAGTATTTCTGAGCACTGTGGTAATATATTCTGCTGTATACAGTGTGATGTTAATTTTTATGCCTTGCAGTAGAATGTGCAGTGAAGTTGAATTACAATTGCTGTGGGAATCATAACACTGGAAAACATGTCTAAATCTCAGCTTTAAGGCCGTGCTAATATATCTTTTACATTTAATTTCCTTTAGGAAAGAAAGAGAAAAAAAGGAAAATGAGAAACTGGCTGTTGTTGACTTTACCAGTAAAAAGAACCAAGTGTGGGTTATCTGGGGATCTCTGTCACATTCCTCTTGTTCTCTCACTGGTTTGTTCTTAGCAAAACTCTGTTCCAGAGACACCTCAATGAAGTGTGCTCTCTGACACCTTCCTGAGGCCTGATGGGAAAAGGGAGAAAGGATGGGATAAATCCATACCCTCAAGGTTATTCTGGATTCAAAGTCCAGAAAAGAAATGATGTGAGGCAAAGATATTCCTCTCAGTAATCATGGACAACTCAAGGCCCCTCCATGGAAGAATCAGCAGAGATAAACTTAAAGCAAGGTGAAAAAAGGAGACATGAAAGCAAACCTGACATTCCCATTGAAAAGAGTCTTTACCATTCCTTATGTGATACAGGAGCAAGGTGCAATAAAGACTTTTTACAGCCAAAATGTCATTTTGTTGACTACTGACCTCCTGTCTTCTTTGAACTTTGGAAGTGATTTTACCTGACTTTTGGATGCCCTCTTTTAGTTTCCTTTTCTTTTTCTGTTAGACTTACCAAGTGGCCTTGTTAAACCTGACCTTTTCTTGGATTTCTGGGTGTCTTAACAGAGTATTAACAGCATCAGAACCCCTCTGAGACTTTCTTAAATATAATTGTTTCTATAATCTCTGTTAATAGCTTGTAGAATAGTTTGGTGCCTTTTTCCTTCATAGGGATGAAGTTCCATAAAAGGAGAGCGCCAAGCTTGAAATGGAAAAACCCCTAGATTAGAAAAAGGAAGGCAATATTGTGCTCTTAGTATCTAAAACCAGCATTCCCACTTCATTTTGGTGTCATGAAAGATAGTGCTAAGAAGAGTCAGAAAGAAAGTGGGACAGGCCATCAAATTTTCATCATTTGGACTCCATCTCTCTGAAGCCTTTCACAACATTGTGTTAGAGCAGTACAAAATGGAAAGAGGTGAGCAGGTCTATATTTATATGTATATGTATATGAAATACCATGAGGATTATACAGTTCCTGTGGTTTTCACCTGGTGTCTCCTCACAGGAATCTGACCAGTACCATCAAGCAGTTGTGACTGTGTGTATATGGATACCCACAGGTGCTCTGCATGTTGACTTTCCAAAAAACCATCTATGAATATCTTACAGCTCCTAAAAATATAGACATGTTTTTGGAACTTGGTATTTTTTACAGTGTTTGCCATCTTTCATTTAAGAGTTTCTTCCTTTTCCAAAAAATATAAGATGCTTTGAGAAAAATGTATGAGTATTGGGGGTGGTCTGCCTCATAAAGAGCCACAGGGCTTGGGGCCAGCCAGCTCTTTTCAATTATCAGGTCCAGGTGGGAAGAGATCAGGTTCTTCCTAAAAAGGCTGAGGGGCTGCATGTGGAGTGGGAGGTTTCTGTGGAGTCTGTTTTGGCTGAGGAGAAAATAAATTAGATTTTACTGAGTTTGAGAATAATTTTCATCCTGAAGCTGTGGTGTTCAGTACTGTTGGTCTGGGCCTCTTAACTATAAGGTCCTATGTGTACCTTCAAAAAATTCATTAGACTTGTTTGCATTATTTCACAAAATCACAGAATATTCTGTGTTGGAAGGAACCCACAAGGATCACCCTCAGTAAAAAAATAACAAAACTCCCTTTCCCCCTGAAAAAACCCACCTCAACTAAGCAAAAACAAAAAGCAACCAAACCACAAAGAACACTCCACATTCATATTAAAAATTCTAGCTAATGTACACAGAGCAGAAAAATAAGTAAGCAATCATCCAAAATGACTTCTGTGTAATAGATTGCTCTTGAATGAGGCCTAATGGTGGAAGCATCACTGCAAACTGTTTTCCATTGTCAGCATGAATTTACAATAACCATTTTGTCCAATTTCCTGTTCTTTTGCTGGCAGAAAGGGACAGAGTCCCTCTCCTTACACTAAGGTTTCTTCCTGCTGCCTGGGCTGCACAGCACATGTGCTCAGTCCCTTCCTGGGGACCTGTGGAGATGGAATGATGATTGTTATGCAATAACAATTTTCCCTTTATTTTTCATGGTGGGGGGAAAATGTACAAATCTAGCTGGCCACATCTGCAGTGCACCAATTAGAGATAGAGAGGACAGGTATTCAGTCCCCATGGATGGTTCAAGGTTAGAGAAAATTACCCACTTTTAGTAGATAACAAAATCCCAACTATCTGCCTTAAACTGGGATTGACTGTGTGCTATCTGAGCTGATAGAAG
This sequence comes from Petroica traversi, assembly GCA_025920805.1. Lineage (NCBI taxonomy): Eukaryota > Metazoa > Chordata > Aves > Passeriformes > Petroicidae > Petroica > Petroica traversi. Next base: position 766,032 of record JAHLSL010013310.1, on the reverse strand, counting down.
GTACAATATTTCATCCAAAGACAGGCGTATTTGCCTTCTGGTTTTACCACTATGTAATATTATTTTGTTGACCTTCAGCCACACTGGCACAGGAATTGATGTAACATGAAGGGATATGACAGAAGGCAATCAACAACACAACAAGATATGAAAAGTCTAAAGACGAACTTATGTCCTCAAGAACAGGTCACTGACTATCCAGTCACATACAGAGTTTTGAGTGGTGAAGAGCTACCAGAAGATACAATGTAAATCAATATATGTCCATTTTATTCACTAAATGATGGATAATGTAGCAAGCCAGGTTGATTTACCTTAATTTGCAAATCAATTTCCTACACATTTTTTTATTTAAAAAAATCTCACTTATCAATTTCAGATCAAACTAGACTGACAGGGGCACACTGGAAACCTTACAGTTGTACGGGAGCTGTCCTGGGCACAGCCAGGAGGCACCTGGAGCTGAGCCATGCTGTGCCACTCCATGCAGCCTGCAGGTTGGACGTGCGTCCTTGCACACACAGCTTCACCCATGCCTGAGCTCCCGAGACCCAGCACCAGCTGTGCACTGGGTTTGTCCCCTGGGGAGAAGTGAGAGAAGCCCAAAGGCAGCACTAGCACCAGCAATGTCAGCAACAGGTTAGTGCTTAAGTGGCTGCTGCGTGCAAATTCACCTTTGGGAAGCCACGGATGCTGCCTGGCACTGGCCTGAGAGTATTTATGGATGAGGTGGAATTGCAACATGTGAACTTCTGTTTATCACTCAAAGCAATGACTGCAATGCAGGCAGATCTGAACAAGAGCCAGCCCGCAGGCTGCCCTCATCCCTCCCACCCAAGCATTCAAACCATCACTCTGCCTTTCGGTTCCCACAGCACTTTGTGGTGACCTCGTGTGCAGAGTGTCACGTCTGGCCAGTGACACTGTACAGCGCAGCAGGGCTCATGTGGCAGCAGGGAAAGGGCAGCAGGCCAGGGCAGTCACACCCCTCCTGGGCCAGGACAACCAGAGGGAAATAACTGGTGGCTCCCCAGCACTCTGCCTTTGCTCAGCCATTGCTATGGCTGGGTCTGCAGCTGAGGCTGCTCATGCTACCCTACCCCATGTTTTTATTTTACCAAGGGGGCAGGGGAGTGCAGGCTGTTAATAGTCCTCTCCTGAGTGGTGCAGGCCAGCTGATCTTTGTCAATTATTTTTTTCGTCAAAGTTATTTTAAGACAAAAAAATACAAGACTTGATACACAGAGCTCTGTGGGATTTTACACTTGGAAAACAATCTTCCAAATGTCCTCAAATATGAAGAGTACCTTTCTGTGATGAATGTGTATGGGAGCTACACCTAGTCTCATCTATCACAGTATTGTAGCAACAAAAGTAATTACTGCATAGTCTTTTAACCAACAAAGCCCTTAAAGGGCTTGTGATCGTGCAGGAACAAACGGATTTTAACAGACATGGAAAATATTTCTTATGTGAGGATTTTAAAGGGAAAGCAGCTTTAAGAGTGGAGATATTCAGGAAGATGATCAGATCTGTTAAAATACTCAGGTACCATTCCATGTCTATACTCAAAGCAGCCCTTTGCAAAATACATGCAAACCAAACTCAGTTCATTTGTCTCGTTTCAATCTTGGCTGTTCTTCTGGGGGACCAGGAGAATACAGCTGCAGAGTAAAACAGTTTAAAGCCTGAGCTCTTGAAATAGGCAGGGGTAATACTTCTCCATTTTAAAATACAGACAGATTATTTCCACAGATGATTTGCAGATGTAACATTTTGTTATTTAAAGACCAGGGGTTTTCTTCCAACACTTTTGGAAGAGCAGTAGAAACCTGTGTTTGTGGCATGACTTAAGCTGAAATTGTAGAGCTGTTCCAGTAGTACCCATAGCACCCATCCCATTTTTGCTCTTTGTTTTCGTCACGGTTTCCCTTTTATTTTTGTCTTTGCCTTTTCTGTATCTCACACTTGGTTCTTTTCTGCTGTGTCCATAGCAGCACCCTCTGGAAGGCTGCAATGATGTTGAGATGGATTTGTGCCAGAGAAGGAGCAGAATCAGCGAGCAAAGGCAACACAGTTCAAGGTTGTTCTGGGTTTTTCCCCTCCAGCGTCCAACCCTTCCAAGAAGCAGTACCTGGCTGCTCTTTCAGTCCTGATAATCTGGGTGAAGTGGGGCCCGTTCTGCCTTTTGTTTTATCTAATATGTCAGTGGGATGCCAGTAAAATTCAGCTAACCAAACAAAGTTTACTGCAACATGTGCTAACAGGTACAGCATTCAATGCCCAACGTTTGAGTTGCCTTCACATGCTTCTAGGAGCATTTTAAAAACAATGCTATTTTATATAGCAGAGAAGGTGCATTGAAAGCATTTAAATTTCTTACTATTTCTGTGTCTTAGGGAAGACACAATGTGCATGCAATTGCTACTTATGATGAAATTTAATCCTACTTTAAGATTTACAAAGAGATCACTGTGTAGACAAATATGTAGAGAAAAAATACAAATAAAATGTGATGTACTTCTAACTATTTGTGGACTCCACACGTTATGACATAAAAATAGTTAAACATTGCTAGGTCAGAGCTTTAAAGAACCAAGGATCATTAGAATAAGATTTTCCATGTGGCTGAGTTGAAGATTTTATATATCCACATTGTGATGATTTTGTCTATAAGCAAAAAAATATTTAGGAATGTGGATGGGGAAGATGAATGAATGGATATTGGTCATTATTGGAAGATGGCAGTCATGGATGTAAGGACACCAAATCAAAGACAAAAGTAAAATTAATACAAAGGAAACTTGTGGGACATGCCAGAAGCAGTATGCATAAAGAATGTCTTAGTTAGATGTAAGTACTTAAACATTTGGGGGTGTGTGGGATTTGAAAAATATCAGGATGAAAGGGATGAAATGTGCTGTCACCCCAAGGAGTGGATCTGAGCCAAAGAGAGGATCATCTGAGGTGAAAAAGCAAGTAAAGCTCACTGACTGTGCCATTTATTTGCTTCACATATTCACTTTTAGTTACAGCCATCCATTCATAATTGGCATGTGTCCAAAGCAAAATTTGTGAATCTCACAGATTAATAATTAAACCTTTCCTTATTCAATCAATGCAGCATAATTGCCAATAATATTCCACCAAAAAAAAAAAAAAATCAAAAGAACCACCAGAACCACCACTTTCACCTACTGTATTAAAAACTAAACAAACACCCAACCCCAACCCTTCCAAAACACTCCAAAACTCAGAAAAAGAAATCTTGACTATGACACATCCCTTAAAGGCCTAATAATTGGATATTTCTCAAATGGCATGAAAAAAATAGTCTGAGACAAATGGAGTTTAGCAAAACCACTTTGAACGTGGACTTTTACCACTAAAAAATCTCCTCCATTCAGTCACCTCTGACAATTACTCCTGAATTTCAAAAATTATCTCAACTGCCTTGAAATTTCATGGAGAGGAAAAAAAAAATGTATCCTGGGTAGCTGGATCTTGAATGGATTGAGAACCTAAAGAGGGACCCAGAGGGGTGGTTGAAGCAAAGACCACGTGAAGTGGGTTTAATATAAAAGACAGAGGGGGAAAAAAAAGTAGTTATACGTACAAAGAGTTATGTTTCTTTAAGTATTTGTAGACGGAAAATTGGAACCTATAGACATTTAAGCCTAAACCTGATAATCCCACAGTTCAGACTTGGAACATTTTCAAGGTTATCAGAGTTAACCACAAGCCAGTTTATCAACCACAGACTCAGCTTGTTTCTTGCTTAGTCCCAAACCATTATTTTAGCCACTGCCTGTGTAGTGCTGTAAAAGCAACAGCAAATTTGCTTTCAACTGCTAGAAACTTTGACAGTTCTGCAGGAAATGGGTAGCCCTTTAAAAAAAAAGAATGGTATGAATAAATTTGCAACTAAGCAATGTTATCACAGAAACCAAATTTTTAAAATGATGTGACCAAAGGCTGAAAATAATGACTGAGAAAAAAATTGTGAAGTTGCTATGGTAACTATTAACAATTCAGACAGGCTGTTGATATGAGATCTTATTAAATATGTCAAACCAAACATTTTATTTATAATTTAAAACTTCAACATTGACACTTTACGGTTAACAGAAATTAAAAAGAAATTCAAGATGTAACTTAATAAAGACTTGAAAGTTACGGCTGAGACAACACTTTCATTCTACCTTGTCACCTCACACATTCTAAAAGACCTTCAAAAGTCCTTTTATGCTAAAATCTAGGCTTGGCCATAGCCTAGAGAAAGGCAGAAGCAAAGCCATTTGCCTCCTTTTGAATTATCTTCTTTGGAAGGGGAGAGATGGGAATGTCTTGATTTTTAGTCCCTGACTTAATCGCTCTGGTGTTTAAAGATCACATTGTGATTGTGTACTATACACAGCTGCCCTTACTTGGAATAAGTTACACTTACTCCATTGTTCTTGCCTTAGTGAATCTAGCTAAGTTTGCTGAAAAAACAGCAGAAACTTTCCCAGAAATCCAAACTTTTTCAAGACTCCCATTCTGCAAAGCACTGAAATCTTCACTGGCATTACTCATTTGCTTGAAATTAGGTATGAGATTAATTCACAATGCAGACTAATTTATTCGGGGGTGCAATTGCAATCCTTGAAAGAACACCAGTACATTAAAGCTGTGTTGCAGAAGCCAATATTCTCCCTTGCTTGTGGCCATGTTGGACCCTGGGATTAGCTGAGCTGATTAGACAGAGTGCTAATGAGGCCAAGGCAGTGGGCTTGATCCCTGCACAGGCCATTCACTTCAGAGTGGGACTTGGTGATCCTTGTGGATCCCTTCCAACTCAGAATATTCCGAGTGTGAATTTGAAGAGCTGTAGGTGCTGGGGCTCAACTGAGGACCTGTTGAAGGACCCCATATTTCAGCCAGCTTGGCTGAGAGATGGCATCTGAGACCATGGACACTCTACACCCTCAGGGGCCAGGCAGTCAGATCCAGACCCATCTTTGGGCACCTTTACGCCCAGAAGGACACTTGGATCTTGGCTGTGAGAACAGAGCTGGATCCAAAGGGCTGGGGCGACCTACAAGTACCAGCTGACATTGGAGCCCATCTTACGGCAAACTCACGGTGTTCTGTGAGCAGTCAGATGTGCAGTGGTGGCTTCTTGTGAAGCCCCGTGTGCTGCCGGCCATCAAAGACTAATTTTAGGGAAGGTGCTGACATTTTCCTAAAGAGTGGAGTAAGAGTAAGCACAAGTGTTGTGCAGTTGGTTGAATCACTGTGTGACCACGCAGTAAGGGACTGTGGAAAGGCACATTCCCTGAACCTGCCACCACTGGAGAACTTGCAAATTTCTGTACTTGACTTGAAACAATGCTTAAATGGCGCCCATCTACTAAAAAAATTACTTTTTCCTGTTTCGAGAAATCCTGTAACACAGTGTGGACCAACAGTTAACTAGTTGGATTATACTTACCTAAATATCGAGATATATCAGCTGTTTCTACCCTAGAGTCCAAATAAATTATCTGTAATGTTATTATTTTATCTATGTGAATTTTATTCTTTTGAGCAAGATGCTTTAGTAGAGAGTTTGGATTTCTGTTTAGTGGAATGTGCATTTTTCAAATGTCAAACTGCATTTGGCTTGAGCCTCAGAGTGGGCCTTATGTGACAGTGTTTCCACAGGCAAGGCTAGCTTTAGAGATTTCCAACTCCCCCTCTCCTGAACCACCATGCAGTCATGACCTTGGAGTTGTAATTTCCTCACCTTCAGAAATTCTACAGATATATCTGCTTGTGGTGTCACCCACTAGCTTGAGTTTTAAGTAAAAAATGCCCTGGAAAACCTCTTATGTGGAGATCTCTTCCAACTATCATGACATTTCAACTTTCCTCCCAGAATAAAGTACATAAACACCGGGTCCCAAAAGCAATCTATGTTTTCCTTGATGACCATTTAAAATATAGCCATGATTACTTATCCAGTTAAAATTCGGCAATTGCACATTTCTGCAAAGGTTCTGGTTACTGTCTAGTGTATACATATGGCAGGCTAACGCATGCCTCTATTCATACAATTATTTGTGAGTGCTGTTAAAGCTCTAGCAATCAAATAGCCTACATCTAATATTTCTAATTAGCTTATTTAGTAATCATGAAGGAAACACAGGAATACATTTAGTGGTGTCCTCTCAGATATCCTTAAAAATGAGGAATGTCACCAGGGGCTTGTCCTGATGTGGGTGTTTTTTCAGCCCAGTCAGGATGCATCATTTTGATGTGACTGTGATCATAGCCCCATTGTGCCTGCCAATCCCAATTAACAGAATCAGCCATCCTAGGGCACAATTTATTGCTACATGTGCAGCTTACTGGGACATGGAGCAGCAGCCTTGCAGTCTCCAGGTCTCTGTGAGGAGCCCTGCCTCTGGGAACAGCGCTCAGCTTTTCTCAGCTGTGAAATCTCTCTGTTGAAAGATATGCTCCTGTCACATACTTTTCTTTATGGCAGGCTGAGTATTTCCCTCTTTTGATGACTCCAATATCATCAGTGATATCAAGACAAACAGGAACATATTCAGGAGATAGCCCTGCTGTTAATCCTGAAGTTACCATTCAGCCTTGAAAACTAGGGCAGGTTGTCTTGCCACTGAAGACATTTGGTTTGCACCAGCACAATGAGTTATTACATCTGAAAGCGAAATGGAAACAGGCTTTTTTCACTCCAAACCGATGTGTGTGCCATGTAACATTTGTCAGCACACAGCTGAGACATCCATGTCGTATCACATATGTACAATGCAATTCATCTGTGAGGCTCCTCTGTGGCACAGCACCAGCTTTCTTCTGCCAGTGTCAAGCAACCTTACTTTTCATGAATAGAGCAAATAAGTCTCTTTTATCATACAAGACCTTTTTTGGCAAAAAAGATAGCACCAAGAATTTCAGCAGCAACAACCAAAAGGCTGTGCATAGTGCAAAAGATATTTCATATCTTTTTGTATCTCCAGGGACTTTCCCTAGATTCTGTGGCAGACAGAGTGCAAAGAGACTGCTCACAGCTCTTTTGTTGCTTTGTCTTTTCTCACCCATTTTCATTTAAAATCAAACACTTTTGCTGAAGACAAAAGGTATATTTTCTGGCTTTGTGTCCTAGAATTTCTGTAAATTGTTCTTGCACATGTCTGCAGCTGACATACAAAATATGCAAACTCCTCTCCTGATATATGCATTATGCTCTGCATGGAGCCTGTATAATTGTGGAAAAAAAAAAGAAAAAGAAGACCAAAAAGTAGTTTTCCTTGAATTTCAGAAAGTAATGTACACTGCTTGAAAGAGATTCCACAGCTTCTTACTGCTCACTAGAACAGTTCATTTCCACTGTATATCTTGTAAAAAAACCTGAAAGAAACCCGAGAACTTTTCTCAACAGACCTAGTTATGAATCTTAGCATTACAGAGGCTTCCTGTTCCTACCACTGCATTTGCTAATAGAGAAAAGTTGGAAATTAAGTTTAGGAAATTCATTAAAGGCCACTTTTCCAAATGGACTTGCAACCAATCTTTTAACCACAAAACCCTGGGCCAAATTATCAAAAGAGCTCACCTCCCATTTGGCACTAGATTAAGGACAGACTTTCAAAGCATTTAACCACTTGAAGTTCTCAGTGTGACACCACTGGCCAGATTTCCAAACTTTCCACTCACTTAAGGACCTAGAAGTGAGCTGAAACCCTTTGAAAACAGTTATTGGTTTTGGACATTTCAAAACTATATTGTTTTGAATGCAATCCAGAGACTGCAGTACTTGAAGTATTCATAATTACTTGATAAAACACAAATGTTTCCTTCAATTTCTCCATACACAGTTTTTTTTGCATTCCTCAGAAAACTTCTGGATCTATAAGCAGAAAGTTTCTGTGCAGAGTTCTTATTCAAAAGCTCAGATAAAAGGGCCTTTGCTGGTTTACTGATAATTCGAGTAACTTCCACCCTTTCTCTTCCAGATTCATAACCACTCTAAGATTAGCTCCTCACAAACATTAAATTCCTTTATTTCCTTATAAAGACTTTGAAATAACACTTCTGCTAGGAACCATTTTTATCACTAAAATTATACTCATTAGAAGTTAAAGATACTGAATGAAATAGAGCAATCTCAGATCAAAGTATGCTGTTCTTAACTACATAAAAACAAATTAGAGCAACTAATAAGAAACAAGCTAAACACATCAAAGACCAAAATTATTAACTTACATATAGCAATTATTTAGACAACTTACTAAAGCAGAATTGAATAATACTAACCAGCTTTTTCTAAATTAAAGCTTATCATATTTACATGAAGGAAGAAAGATGGTTTGATTATTTAGCAAGATCTTCCTTACCAGCAAATAAAAAAAAAAAATAAAAGCAGTACTCTTACCAGAAATAAATCATCCATGACAAAACCTGACTCTAAATTATGTTTTCTGCATATCAGGACAGTAATACTACTGACTCCATAGTAACAACCTGCAATGTGATCACAAACTAAAATGTTTAGGGTTTGACTACACGCAGTATTAATCCATTTTAAATTAGCAAGACTACACTAGCTGTCTATTTCCCCATGATTTGTCTGTACTATCCGGCAGATTTTGGCGATAAACTTCTTCTATCTGCAAGTTTCATTATTTTTACTTTTTTCCCTCTCCTGATCAGATTTCAGTTATTAAAAAGATAATGGAAGATGAAGGGAGAGTTTCAAAGTACAGCTATACAAGACCAGAATGAATTTTAAACAACAAAAAATGAGGATTGAGACACCAAATAAGAGTTAAGGAATCATGAAAGTGTTTAGATTGAAAAAGACCTTTAAGATCATGGAGTCCAACTGTTAACCCAGCACTGACAAATCCACCACTAAACCATGTCCCCGAGTGTCACATCTACAGGTCTTTTGTGAACACTACACCATCCAACCCACAAGCAGCCAGTTTCTCCAAAAGAATGTTCATTCTTCATCTTTGGAAGGAGAGATTAGGGTTAGCATGTTAATAATGCTGTATGGAATAAAAATGTCTAAAACCTCCAGACAATTCTTTATATCCAAAGACAGACCTGCAAGTATATTTAATGAAATCAAGTATAACTTTTAAACACATTAGCGAGTTCCACACTAACTCTACTTTGTATTTTTAACAATAGAGTTTGATAGATATGACAGTGCTGAACAAACAATTCATATTTATCACTTTCTGCAGTATGAAGATTATTTGTATTCAGACTCAATTCTGTCTACTATTTAACACACTCATGGACCAAGTAAAGATTCTTGTGAGTTATCTCATAATATGCAGGAAGAGGAATGGGAATATGTATCTGCTGTTGAATGTTCACAGGTTGTCTAGGATGGCTGCCTGTCCTGTGCAGTCTCTATCAAAATATAATACAAAGCTATTTTATCTTGATAAAAGAAATAAATTTTTTACAGTGAGAGCAATCACTCATGGGAGAAACCTCCCCAGGAGTGGTAAAGTTCCTGTCACTGGAGTTTTTCAAGACAGGGTGCTAGAAAATCTTATTTAGGTTCTCTTTCCACAAAAGGTTGGACCAGATGAACTCTCCCCTTCAATGAGAGCTGTCCTATGGCTGGCTGTGATAATGATAATGTTCTGCAGGTATCCATAGTGAGGTGCAGAGGCTGCATTCATAGAGCAGTGTCCCCCCTCATACTTATCTACACCACCCTTCTCAATTCCTGTGCTATCACAACTATGCTCACTATCCCATTATACATTTAGATAAATTTGGTGTTTCAAAGAGTTTTTTTTTTTTAACATCGTAAAAGCTGAGGGTTTAGAGTTACAGAAAAAGCTTACATTCTGGAATACAGTTACATGGCAAATTGGAAAAAAAAATCCAACACTCTAGCAGTTATGTGGCCGTTGGCATGGCAAATTACCATAATCTTAGAAAAGCTTGCAAATACATCGCCATTTCTTTTCTTCTAGGTGTGCAAAACTACTCTGTGCCTTATAATTTTGGGATAATGTAAGACTTTCAAACAGTAACTAAAGCCTCAGAAAATACTTGAAGACAGACTTGTACAATTACCCTTCAAGCAGAGAGTGGAGTGTATCCTGGACTTAAAAGTGAAGTTGAGAACTGAAAAAATCCAGAGGGTATCTCGAAAGGCTGGATGATTTGACTGATCAGTGAGGTATAGCTCCAGCCTGTGGGCATGTCCTAGTGGATACTCATTTTACAGATCAGCTACCAGCCAGAAATACTTACCTAAGGCTGATGAAGAGGGCAGTGTGTGATAGCACAGACAGATACAGCAGAATTAACTGCATGAACTCTTTCATGGGGTGGAGGTTGTGCTCACCTCTTTCCCTGCTCCCAGCTCTGGCAGCACAGAGGAGCATTCTGGGCTCAGTGCAGGCTCCCATGGCCCTGCTCCATTCCTGGGTGCCCAGGGCAAAATGGTTCAGGGCTCTCTGTAGATTAACCTAGCTGATCTTTGGAAAAATGCCAGGAGCTTCCAGCAGCTCACTGAGTCTGCCCAGGGCTGGGACTGGTACAGGCACCTTGGACAGGCTTTGGGAGCTTGTCCCTGCTGGAAGGGCTCCTTCCCTGCCGCCTGTGACAGTGTGCCCAGGGCACCAGTGATTTCCCACTGGCCAGGACTTTACTCCTGCTGTCACAAACTGCTGCACAGACGAGGATGTAACCACAGTGCTGATGTGGAAGTCACACATCCCTTTCCTGCAGCTAGCATCTGGGGGGATGCTATCTACCTTAAGAGAGCATATTTCTGGACACATCATTTTGTATTTCCTCTGGTTTGTATTTTATTTTTGGGCCCCTGGCCCAGACTGTGTCTTAAAGAGACCTCAGGCCAGATTCTGCTTTCAGCTACAATGCAGCTGTTCTGAAGGAATTGCTTTGACTTTCACTGCATTGCTCTGGATTAGCACTGTAGTAATAAAGGATCATTGCATTCTTTCCCTGCAATCCAATGAAAAAGCAGGTTAACAGATTTGCATCACAGTGCAAAAGATAAGGAGTTCTGAAGAAACACAAAAAATGAGTCCTGACAGATAAAAACAGAATGCCCAAATCCAGGTAGCTCAATTCAAATGACAAAATTTGCATCCCTGACTTTTCCTGGTTTCATCTGTCAACAACATTTAACTGTACATGTATTTTTAAAAATAATAAATTTGAAGAATGCAAATGTTTTTAAGCAATCTGGGGGAACTTTAATCACATTCAACTAAAATGCTCACTCAATTCTCAGATCTAGTTTGAACTCTTATTTTTGTTCTTCTGCAAGATTCATGTGAAAAGCAACTACAGCCTGGGGTTTTGAAGTTGAAAGATTATAATTTGGCCCTCTGGCGTGTATCTTTGTCAGTTTTTTAATCTCTATATGCCGTCTTTCAGCTTCAGAGAGAGACCAATTGATGTTCCCTGAAGCATGTATATTTTTTCAACACTATAAAAGAAGTCAGGCATTATAATTTTCAATCAAAAAGTTTTATTCTCTTTATTTTCAAATTAATTTGGCTTACTAGTTCAATTGGCCATGTCAGGTTCAAAAAACAAGAATGTTTTTAATGTAACCTGATTGCTATGGCTATCTATAGGCTGTTTGTCATGCAGCCTGATATCTGAATGCGATACAAATATACTCAGCAAAACCAGACACCTCAAATGGCTTAAGAGATAAAACCCTTTAAATAAGCTTGAGACAGATCTGAATTTATTTAAATGTCTGATTCTAAATGTACTTATGCCTGGTAGTAATGTTTACCATCTGCCTGATTCTGTCTGATGAGGTAATTGTAAATCTATAAATAGCTTAACATATGCTGCACATATTCTGGCCTTAAATATAACAGCCTTTGTGTAAAACAACTGGAAATAATAAGAAGGGATATAAGTTTGGGTATTATTCAGGGTAAGACAAGAAAGAAGTATAAAGTGTTTTCACTTTGTATTATTTGTATCTTATCCTGCAAAGGCCTGGAAAACCCAAAGCATTGTTTATAGGCCCAGTTTGAACGAGTTGTCAGTCCTTTCTGTGATTCATGCCTAACAAAATAGGCATTTGAAATGTAGTAAAGCAGTTATAGTCAGAGTACTGTATACTGTAAACCAACATGAGAACTATATCCATTTAAGATTAACAAATAGTTTTGACTTTTCTTTCACACGGTAGAAGATGGGAAAATGATGTACAGGCACATTAAAGCTTATCTTGAAAGAATTGCTTTAAAGCCAGATGAGGGGATTCTTGACACTACTGCACCTACAGCCATTGTATGAGCAGTCAAAGTGCTGTTTCATAATTACAACTAAGAATACCATTAAAGCCAATTATCTAGTGAAAGAATTGTAATTGCTGATGTGCACTCACCTAGAATGAAACCACAGGAAAGGAACAATGTGCTTTAAAATCACACAGCTTTTGAAACTACACTTAGTGGCTCACAGCTTTTTGCCTACATGGTGGTGAGACCATGAGATGTAGCCACAGAAGGCCCATGGTTGGGTAACTGGGTAATGCTCTCTTCTGGATCACAGTTCTTAGAAAAATCATTTAATTAAGAGAAATCATATTTTCTGTTTCACGATTTGTGCTCTAGAATCAAGATTGCACTGCAGATTTCAATGAATTAGCTTGGGAAATCTGACATTATCCTGCTTATTCAAGCAATAATTTCAGCTGCTTACAATGGCACCCTAGTGCAGGTGAGGTTAAAATGATACACTACCAAATTAGAAATAAAACAGCGACTCACTCTGCAAACCTCCTCTCAGAGGCATGGTCGGTCTCTATCTTGTCTGCAGTGTTGATACAAAGCTTAAAAAAGGTCTAAATATGTGAATGGATCCAGCTGCCCACACCAAACAAAATTCTTAATGTGGAAAGCTAAAAGCAGGGCTATTCTAAGTCTTCTTACTGAACACTGGGTTCATTGAACAGGATGTTGGCTGTAGTGCTGTGAACGGTGTGTCACGTGTGCAAAGAGGTGATTATTGTGTTCCGTGCCCCATTAATTAGTCCCTGATGTTTATATGGGATTTTAATTTATTTCAATGAAAAGTTTTGCTCCATTTGTATTTAATGAGGGTTCTTCCTGAGCATCTGTTTCTTGACCTTCAAAGCCCTCACCTGGCCCAGGATTCTCCCCAGGTTATTCTGTATCAGCATGAAACTTTTGGAAAGTAAGTGAGAAAAAAATGAACCAATTTCCAGCTGTGTGCAACTATGCCCAGCCAGACATCTTCATACCATATGAGTGGCTGGACTTCAACCAGGCAGGACTCAGAAGCTGAGTGGAAGAAGGAATTCTCTGAGAAAGCTCATCTCCCCTAGAACTATCATTATTCTGAGAGTGTTTGCACATATTATGTAAATCTTTACTCTGCTTTCCAATGCCCTGTGAGGCTGGACACCAGGTAACCTTGGAGCAAAAGGTGCCAGATCTGCCTGTGCCATCACACAGCTCATCCCAGCCCTCGCAAGGACCTCACTGACAATCTGCACACTCACACTGCCAGAACACAGCAGCTCTGACCACCTGAGGCACAGCACAGAGGAGCAGGAGCCACCATCGAGAACAGGACAAGCAACGAGAACAGCAGCAAAAAGGCAGAGAGAGCACTGCAGATGAGGAGAAAATTAATGACAAATAAGATGCAAAGGTGATTTTAATGGGATGGCAAAGCAAAATATGGAGTGAACCAAAGAAGAACTTCAGAACACTACTTATTATTTTTAAAACACTTAAATAAAAGCATTATCATAATACCAATTAGTGCACTTAATTATTTTTTCTGCAATCATAAGACAATTATACACAGATTAAAAAGTTGCAAATACTTACAAAATGGTTCCAGAAATTCACTAAGCGTATTCCTGGCATCTTCTGTATCTCCAGTTACGTGGAGGTGTGAGCTGTGCATTGTCTGCCTTGGGAAGTGGGTGGAGAGTGGTGGGAGGTGAAATAAGGAGGTAGGGTCAGGTGCTCCTTCAGCACTAAAGGAATAATTCCGTTTATAGATCACAGAATTCATGTCAATTTAGCTCAGACTGTCATTCTGTTTTCAATAAAATAGATTTTATGCAACTTTTTTTTTCTTGACTCCTAAAGGTAAAAAAGTCTAGATAGCCATCTAAATATGTGAACCTCCTATTCATTTTCTGTAATTTTTTTACTACTTCATGATAGAGTCAAAGCTACTTTCTTTTATATGAACAATTTTGGTCATTAAATCTAGTTTGCAACTCTGAACAGATTATGGCCTTAATTTCTTATGTATCCACTTGTTATGTAGCAATTTCTAAAACAAAGGCAGAATGGTGCTCATATCAAAGCAGACTGTGCTTCCTGCCCCTCCAAAGTGTTGACATATGCTAGAAAGAAAGTGAAGAGGTCCACAAAAATAAACAGACAGAACATGTGGAAAGCAAAATACCAAACTGTCCTAGTTGTGCATCTCCACTGACTTCTGTGTGATAAAGCAATATCCTCAAGAAACCGAAAATGCTGATTTCTTACATAGCTGAAGTGTCAGGAGAAACCCACTTCTGAGTAGGGCACTTTATAGAGACATAATTAAAAGCCATTAAGATATTCATGCTATGCTCAGATTGGGTAGTCACCACCCAAGACACAGTCCTGAAGAAGTAACGGTAAAATTGACGCGGTATCTTTCCTCTCCCCCTTTCTCACTTCAATCTCTCAGTAAAATCGAAACTTGCTGGGTCACACACATTGTTAATGGATGCAACAACCAGGTAGATCTAAAGGATTTTTTGCCACATTGCCAAGCCTTGATCTGAAGCTCCTGGAAGATCCACTCAGTCTGAATCACTGTTGGTCCAGTGAAATCAATGGGATTCCCTCAAAACTGGGCCAGTGTAACTAGAAGACAAACTCTGGCTAGAAATGCCAGCATGTCTTGCCTGTATATTCCAAATGACTAGACCTGATGCACTAGGGCAAGGGAGAAGGCAGAGAATGGAGTTGCAGGGTGCACAGCAATTCCTGAGGTCAGTGCCATGACAACAAAATACAATATTACTTTATTTTTTCATAACTAACTATTGCCTAAATGCCTACTCAGCAAACATTTGCTTGTGTCCTTAGTTTATCTAACACTGGGTAATTATTATGACAGCAGGGGTTACTGTGCTGATCTAAGGTACTGGGCGAACATTTTGAAACATTTAGAATTGCTTCATTTATGGCAGAAGAGAAGCCAAAATGACTTCTATCCTTGTTCTCTGCTATCAGTGTAATGGTATGTGCTGAAACAGCCTGGGACCAGGAATATTAGATAACTGCATTTACAGAACAATGACTTAGTGTCAAAGCCCAAAAGTCAGGGTTGTTCCACCTTCCTTTTTTGTAATGGTATCATGAAATGAAAGGTATTTAAAGCAAAACCATAGAGAATGAAAAATATTTGTCACTCTCTTAATATTTCATGCACATTCCCACTTCATATTTCCTTGTGCAGTGACCCCATTTCTCCTTCAATTATCTTCTGAAGCCTTCTTCTGTAAACCTTCTCTATACAGATAAATTTCACTCCATCTTTAGGGGCAATGTGAGCTTGTAGACAAACCCAGAGTTTGTAATGCAGAATCCTCAGGGCTACCTCCTGAACTTCCTTACACTAGTAAGGGGTTGCAAGAGTACAAGAATCCATCCTTGAGGGAGGCACAAGAGGAAGCAGAAAGTGTTATGTGCAGTGATGCAAGGAAGCAGAAAAGTGTTACATGTCTGTATCAGCAGCTAAATCACACTGTGCCATGGATCAACTGTTGCCAGTTACAGCACTCTATTTCAGCAACAGAGATAAGGATTTCAAATAACTATTACCAAAAACTAGATTGTTCATAATAACTGGGACACAAAAGATGAAATAAAATCAGGAATTTGTCATTGAGTTTAGAAGGAATAATCTGGAGCATGCGCTATCTTGCCTTTGCAATACTTTGGGCAGAATTTAATAGAAAACTCCAGATTTTCCCCTTGCTATTTACATGAATCTACCCTGAGAGTTGCAGGTCAAATGAAAAATTTGACTGCAATAAATATTTAGAAGATCATTACATTTAATTAACTTCTAAAGTACTTCAGTCAGGTCTCTACCTGAACAACACTTTCCTTTTGAAGGAATATGGCAAATATCACCGGAGCTGAATTTTGTTATATGGTTAATTCAAACATATTTCAGAGAAACAATGTCATGGCCTTTTGGTTGTCATGATACACAGAGATGAACAAAGGATGAAGGACAGAGTCTGGAAATTGAGCTGTATGGGACATGGAGTTTCTACTCAGATGCAAACCAGCAAGACAGACACTGTATTTGGAAGGGGTAGGAACAGACCTGAATCAAGAATTTCAACAGCTACAGGGGCTGGACAATCCAAAATGTCCATTCTTAAAACAGCACATGCATCAGCTGTTGGCATAATCAGTACCCAGCCAGGGCAGAAATTTCTCTGCACACAGACTGCCGTAAGAATGGTAAATGGTATTTGGTAGTCACATAAGCCAATGGCTGCTGCAAGAATAGATTCAAGTCATGCCATTTCATGTTTGGTACATTCTTTATAATGAGCAGGTGGATTCAAAGTTTTAATCCTGCTAGGAGGTGACCTTTTCAAAATTCTGTATTTTTATTACCTATCAATTTTGTTTCTTTCTTCCAGGCTCCTGAGATTGTAATCAAAGATGAATAGGAATTGCCAGAGAATTACTGAATACTGAAAAAGCCAAAGCCTTAAAGATGGCTTTCACACAATGTATGCCCTAATGCAGCCATGATATCTGATTTTTAATAGATTAGGTGCAAATATGCACATTAGCAAACTAAACAATGTAGTAATATCCACAGAGAACAGGTTTCATCGATTAAATCATAAATATAGTATCTTATTATGCTTTTGGGGAAGCAGAAATATGAAAAGAAATGCATGCATTTTTGAATTATAAGAGGAGGGAATATTGGCAAATCTTTCAACAGCTGTTTATCATGAAAAAGAAGTTACAGTTACCATTCCCCAGCCATGCACTCTGAAAAACTAAAAACTGTACATTAATAAATTATAACAATGATGCATGAAACTAATATAAAACTTCTGAAGGCGGTTTCTTAGTCCAGAGGGAGTTGTCAAATTTGCTATTTGTGACTTTAATGTTACTTGAAATTTCTTCTAGGGCATTTAAAACTCCTTTTGTGACTCTTCATCAGCAGTTTCACAGACAGCAAAGGCCTTGACAATATACATTTTCACTTTCTGCACGGCTGACGGACTTCATATGCTATATCCAATTTAAGGGTATAGCAGTAGATTACTTTGCTAGAATATAGAGAGCCATTGCCATTGAGACTGAATCATTGCTGTTTATAGTAATTCTTACTATTTGGTTTTTGACAGCCCTTTGTGCCTGGAATAAAAGATGATGCTGAGATTATTGTCAAGCTACTGTAATAGCTAGTAGTGCATGAAGTCTGCAGCAGATGGACTTGAACTTATGAGCTCTCAGATTCTCAATAGCCTTTCAAATGAGCAGTGTTCTCCTTGGCCACGTGTAAAGCAACTGGCTTTGACAAACCCTTATTTCAGAAGATGAAATACTATTTCAGCCAGCTTTCTTTGTTCTACTCGAAATGTTTTATAGCGCTTAATTTGAGAGGTAGCTTAGAATTGAAGAGAACAAATTGATTTTCAGCTGCATGAGGTAAACTATGTTACAGGTACATCCAAGCTGAACAACAACAAAGTGACTTGACATAGTCTGAACGCTTCCACAAGTGCCCCCCAGCCATTTCCATTACCGTACACAATTTCTAGATATCTTCCTTTGGCTAAAGTCATAATTTTCCTCATGAATCCCACTAATTCACAGACCTTTAATCTGACAAATAAGAGGCAATAATAAAAATTTGTTTGCCATATGCCACCCCAGAAGGATTCTTTTGAAACACAAACAATTGCTACTGACTTGGATTTTGTTTTAGCTGCTGTCAAGAACATGGATAGACAGCAACCAGCCTGTATTGCTGCAGGAATGTCTTATACCTGATTTGTCTCACCAAAGATCTCTTAAAGAAGCACATTTCTCTCTAGGTCACCAGTTTACTGATTCCTTCTGCAGTGCAAACCGAGTGACCTTCATGCACAGTTCATGCCAAAATGAGACAACACAAACCCAACAGTGTGAGCTGAGCGTCAGCAGTTCTCTGGACCCAACCAATGCACACAACAGCCCCAAAAGTCAAATGAGAAATGTTCCAAAGGCTGGTTTAAAACTTTGTCAGATTATTTCTTTTGTTGGTGTTTAATATCTTTGTATTAGGATCTATTACTCCTGCAAACTTTTTGCTCTGTTTTGCATGTCATGATTCTTTCTTTATAATCTAGCATTACAGTTTGATCTTTTATTACATTGCTGCTGTTCAAGATTCAATAGTTAAAGTTGTGTCAGCACATTTACTACAAAACCCATTTATGAGGGGTTTATAACACAGCTATAAAGATGTACTACAGAATGAAAGGTGGTGTACAAAGTCTCAGCATGGGGCATTGTCTTTTTTTTATCACTTTTTAATAAACAAATTAGACTTGCTATTTTAAGCCTTTATGAGTGAAAAGCAATTCCATTTTATAGGTTATTGCCTATATAATGTGGCAATCAACTGTTATTAAAAAAAAAGTAAAATGAAACAACTTATAAGTACTATGATTAAAACTGATTATGGAAAAAGTGGAACTTTGCAACAGTAAAGTCAGGCAAATATATGTTTTCTTATGTGAGTGAACTGTGCTGAGGATGTGCTGAGCTTTACAAACCCACTTCCCCGATTTTTGGAATGGGGAAGTCCAGCTTGGGGTGCAAAGTCTGAACCTGGATTGAACTCCCCTGGAATCTCTTGTGCCATGTTTTTGTTGCAAGGAGACTGGTTCCCAGTTAGAGAACACAGGGTAATGCATTCTTCTTTCTTCAAATGTCATTGGAGCCGGCTTCCTGAAAAAAGGTTTTCAAGTGCTTTCAAAGGGCAGATTGCTCATGCTCCTCATGGACATGTGCTTTAATAAAATCATACTGATGAGGATAAATGAAGGCTTGAGAGTGCCTGTTTTGGACTGTAGTTTACCCTCTTTACTTGTCCTTCTACATAACTTAGTAGTGAGAACATTACCTGTCTGTTGTTTCTGCTTAGTCATTGGCAGCGCTATGTTTTGAGGCTCTCTGCAATACCCCTCCAAGGCTCAGAAGCTGCTGCTTGGTTGAGCAGCTTTCCTTGATCAGCTGCTTCAAGACACTGGGGTTTGAGGAACAGTCTCAGCTTCTCACTGGTGACTCATCCCCAGAATGAGGGAGGGCCCAGCAGCCACCTCAGGACCCATAGGCCTGGAATAACCTGGAATAATGAATGCAGAGGGACTGCCAGAGAAAGCTGGTCATACTGCTTGCAGCACTTGAGCAAGCTTGGATTCCATCCTTCTGGAATGATGTGTTGTACCATGGAGACATCCTTAGATACACACATTTCCATAGACAGACTTGGTGATAGACCAGGAGTGCCCCAGAAATCACTATATCTGTGAGTTCTTTCATGGCCCTGGATTTTGCTGTGGTGTGATGAGGCTGGCAGACTGATTTCAAAGTATGCTGACTATAAAGGGCATTCAAATAAAGAAAGAGCATCACCTTTGCATGTGGATGGGTGTTATCTGCAAAAAATTGACAGTAAACCTCTAAAGCATCTCACTGGCACCAGTTGTAAGTGCAAAGCTGCACCTGTGAATGCCGTGGATGAAATGCACTGGCCAATTCAGACCCCAAGAGGGAACTGAACCAGCACAAACTTCAGCCCAGGCTGCTCATACCTTCCAAAGGCTTTGGGAGCTTCTCAGCTGAAGTATCTGCTGCCAGAGCCTTGGCTATTAGCACTGTTACAAGTGAGGTAGCAGATGTGCTACTGCCTGCAGTGCAGGGAGCCCTGAAGTCCAGGTTCTGTTGGCTTTTACTGAATCATGGATCTGAAGTAATTTTAAAATATTAATATCTTGCACTCAGTGAAATTTGGGCTGTCTTGGATTCTGATCATGCAAGCGCTACACAGATAACTTTACACTCGGGACTTCTCAGAGCTGCCTAAATTACACTATGTTATTACAAACTCCAGTGAAGGCTGGCTCAGAAATCAGGAACGATTTTTAAAAACAGACCACAAATTCCAAAGGCATAACTAAAGGCAATGAGGGGAAAAAATTAAAAATCAGGTTTTACAATGGCGCTAGTTAGAAGATCTCTTGTTGTCCTTCAGTGAATTAATATAATACAAATATGCCTGCAGAGGAGATGAAACTTCAATTGTGTCCTCATAAAATACCGTGATGTATTTAAATAACCTTTTAACAGATGAACTATTAAAAATATTTTCCAATATACCTGGGAAAGAATCACTAAATACTAATCTTTTCCTAAATATTTAAAACATCAATACACTGCTTAGGCTAACACTGTATTTCTACCAATTTAAATGGTTCTGTGATAATTTGAAACGACCTTAAGTACCAAACGTAGAACTGCACAATCACCTCCCAGTGACCCTGGATTTTTCCTCTCTTTTGCAAGGAAGGTTGCTGGCAGCAAGGTTGTTACACGAACTGACAAAAGCAAGTGGAGACAGCGAGCTGTGCTTATTTAAGTCTCTATTCTTCCATGCCACTCAGCTTCAATCCTGTGCCTGGCAAAACATCATCAGTATTCTCTGCCTCTTTTAACTAAAGGAAGCAAATCAAGAACCAGACAGGCTAATGGGAACTGAACCTCATTTCTTGGCCTCTCGCTCAACCTGGGCAGCCAAACGGAAAGCAGGCACTTGTGCAGGCCTGTGCTCGCCTTGCCAGCTGGGAAGGCGAGCAGCTCCCTGCCCCGGCTCCGCGGCAGTCAGCACGCAGACTGCTCCCCCGGCTGTGCGCGCCCTGAGCCAGCTGGGAACCTGACTGCTTCCCCAGGTCTCCTGTCCACTTGCCAAACTCAGTCTGCAGGGCTCCTTTTCCACTTGCCCCAGCCAGTTAGGAGGTGATCTATAGTGCTATTATTGCAGCTAGCTGAACAGTCCAAAAACCTCCACACAAAAATGAAATTTTGGTAAGGTTCCACAAGAAGGGGGACCAAAGAGGAATTTAATAAGGAAAGGGCATCCTCTGCACCCTTTCAGAGTTCCCTGTGAGTTGAGTCATATTTAGGGGCTGTATTTCCAACCCTTTTCCTGTTAGCACTTAATCTGAGGCACATTCAACTAGAAATACCAGAGACACGTTAGAGGGAGGAAACTGAAAAAGCAACAGCTACTGACTGAGCTGGTTGAAACGTTTTCAACAAAACCTGAAACACCATGGAACCGACCTCGTGTCATATTTCACTGCAACTTGAAACTCAAACCAGATTTGTTGAAAGGTTCTCTAAGGATTGTGGTTCCAGTCACAACTGGCCAGTCCATTTATAGTACACAACTTCATTAGACAAACTGAGGGCCAGTACAGCTGGGCTCTGATTCACAATTCTGAGACCTAAAGGGGAAGGGCAGCTTGTCCTGCACACTGTCCTGTGTGGCCTTGCCAGACCCTGAGCTCAGGGAACAGTCCCACCTTCCTCACACAGACATGCAATGGTAAAACTGGGCATATCCCGTTTTCCACTTCCTTAGGGGATAACCAGTCAGTTAAAAGACCCTTAGAGATCAAGCGCCAGGGGATGGGCAGGCACAAGGAAAGAAGAAAGGAGAGGACAGGTTGCTTCTGCCGTACACAGGCTGGAGCAGCCAGGTCTTCGGCCCATTTCTCTCCTTGTAGTTTGTCCCAGATTAGGTTACTGTAATCAGCCGAATTAGCTGCTGCATTGGGTGACTTGTCAGATGCTTTGCATAAACAAATTCTGCTTCTGAACTTTACAGACAGTTCCATGTTATCATTCATGCTCTGTTCACAACTTCAGACAGTCAGTATAAACCAGAACATTTCTGGTCAGGGAGTCCCTGAGTATAATTTTTACTGTTTTATGTTGCCACAGATCACTCACAGGTGGTAGTAAACAAAAAAACCCCACTCATCCACCCTCAGGTACACCCACAAGCCTCAACTGCCCCAAATGGGCATGAAGATCAAATACACAATCATCTTGTCTGTACATAGATCATTTCACCGGCTTTAGTGGTGTGGATATTTAAAACTACCTTTTCCTTTTCCCTTCTTTCTTCTCTCCCTCTGTGCTTTTCCAGGTCTAGTTTGAGTTTTGTTGTGAAGCACTGGATTCATTCATACATGAAAGGGAAATGGAAGGCATCAGAGCCCACATAGACAAAAAAACAAAGGCACTGTTTACAAGGCAGAAACTTGCTGAGAGAAGCAGCTGAGTTTTGCAAGGCTCACCCCCTGACTGCCCCCTTGGAGGTACATCAAACACCATTACTTGCTCCATACAGTCAAACATTTTTCTTTCAAAGACTCCTAATATAATGGATTACTTGTATTACTGTAGTAATGAAAAGTCCCAGCCCTGACCAGTGCCCTGTACGGAACACCTCCTCTTTTTCTGAGTTCTGCTGGATGAGAAATAGTCCAGCTCTCTGGGCTACTCTGGATGAAATTAGGCTGGAAGGAGCTACTTCCCACCATTGCATCTCAAAACTAGGCATCCATGTTAAGAATTAACCTTCCCTTGTCCAGTGTTTGTACCGAGTCCAGAAAAAAAAAAGGATCTTTTTTATCCCAATGAGTTCCTGCCACACCCATTAAATACTTAGACTAACATGTATTTGGCCATTTTTTGAGGTCCTATCTTCTATTTGTCATTTAATAAATGCTTTCCTTTTTGAGCAGGGTCAAAAGAGACTCTGGCATGGGAAGACTGTTGGGAAGCTGGTTGTTTCACACACAGAATTGCACTTTCCAAGCCAAGTGTGGAAAGCCATGGCATATTCAAAACCCGTCTTCTCTCCACATGGCAGAGCAGGAGCTTCCTTCCTTCCTGTCTTGTACTTTCACCAGAACACCAGCCTTTTCCCATTAGCTGAGAATTATTAATTATTGTTAGAATTTTGCATCTGTTTGTTTTTGCAATGTTTTTGCTTGTATGCCAGGCTGCATACAATGTATCCAGTATTCTGGAAATACAACTGAGTCTACCAGTCTTGTACTTCCCATTGCTACACTAACCCTGACATATATGACGGGGAATAAGTATTTTAAATGACACTCATCTCACATTTTCCATAAAATATGAATATGTTTTCTTCGTTCTGGATAAATATTTTAGCAATCAAGTGAAAAAACTATCACAGAACCCCTACTGTCCCTGTGTGCGACTTCTCATGGTATCACAGCAGACATTTCTATAAGGAGATATTCAGAGAAGAAGAGCATTTCACATGTTCATTAAACTAAGTCACTTTACTTGAAAAGCTATAGAGTGAAAATAGAGATGCATGCAAAGATAAAGTACCCTAAGCTAGAACGACTGGGGTAAGGAGAAGAGCAGGGGGGCAAAACAACATTCTGAACTATTTTGCTTTGTGAATTGGGTCCTGTGGCTGGGAGGGACAAACCAGCAGATCCTGACTGACTCTCACCAAGAGACTTCTGCTGGACGCAAAGGAGAGGATGATGGAACAATGGCACTCGGGGCCAGCACCTCAGCAGCTGTATGTGCAGCTCCACTTCAGAGACAGACATACTCAGAGAAAGCAAAAAGAGGAAACTGGTTTTTTTGGTCATCAGGAGAAGTGATTTATATCGTGGAATTGTTAAAGGAAAGCTGAAAAAATCAAATCCCATCAGATCAGTATTTCTGTGGATGTCCACAAACACATGTATTCCAGCTTCCAAAAGCTTTAGGCCTATTTCACTCTGTTCAGTGTCACAATACCAAGAGCCTGACAATTTAGAACCATGTTTTAATTCCTCAACAACAGAACTGTTCCTGCCAGAGTACCATGGGAAGAGCAGGGACAGAAGTGTGGGTCTAGTGAGCCTTTGCCCCTCTCTATGGCAGAGGACTGTGTAGGGGCACATGATCCCTCTTCTATCCAAAACACGGACTCAAAATCTCATTCTCTCTTTTCAAATATACTCCCAAATCTTGCTCCATATGCATATTTAAAATTACAAAGGTAACCTCAGATAGATATCATAAGTCACATTTTTGTAGTCAGAGATGGGTGTTCAAAATTATCATTGCATCAGGAATTCTACATCCTGCAACCATTTCTTCTATGGTCTTTTACAAACTTTTACATTCAACCCCATGATTTCTGTAACACTTGAAATAAACCCCATGTGAATCTGTTTTTCTTAAGAACAAATTACTGCTTTCCATTATGTAAAGAAACTGAAGAGATAACAAATTGTTTGAATCTCCTCAGTGAATACAGCATATACTGAGCAAATATGAAGTTATACATTGATTCTCCTCCCAAATTCTATTACTTGACTAAAAAATCTGACCATAAATATCTGAGTTATCCAAGATATATATATATATATATGCATGTGTGTGTAATCCATGTTTAACAAAGCTGCATTTATAATACTTACCATGGCTAATAAAATTTTTAATTATTGATTTCAGCTGAAAAATTCCTGAGGCTGGGAATAAACAAAAGAAATAAGTATCTGCCTGGTGGTTAATGTTTTTATTCAAGGGTAAAGGTAAAGCTATAGATCCAAGAGACGGAAAAAGCACTTTACTATTCTCACTCATATTTAGAACCCTGTTAGTGGATCTATGGAAAAAAGTGTCATATGCTCCAAAAAAACTAGCCATGAATTAATACTTATAGATTTTATTGGTTTTTTTTCCAGCTCTCTCTATTTTTATTCTTTATTCTTTTTAATAGTCTTAAAAAAACCCTAGAATTATAATTTTCTCCCTATAGATGCTGTCTGTTTCTATTAAACAAACATCCATCCGTTGCTTTTTCCCATTTTTGTTCCCCCCTCCCCTTTTGCTTTGAATGGATGTAAAACGATCTCAGATATTTTTGTGTTTAACATCAACAGCTTCATTTCACATGGGTCTAATACAGGGTCTGTAATCATCATCATCATTCTGCTGTATATCACAAAAGACTTAATTTTTCGTATTGCATAAGACCTCCTTTCCTATTGATTCTGGGCTAGACTTGAAAAGCACAGCCTGCTGTCCATCATGGGCAGCCCTACAGGGAGCTCCAACCTGCCCAGTGGGAAGGACCAGGGAGGAGGTAGAGCTGATGATCTGTCCACAGGACTATACCAGCACAGATGGGCGTGCAGGCCTGTTTGGCTGCTAAGAACATTAGCAGGGAGCAGACAAAAGTGCATTGATGGCTCTGAAAGCCTGACCAAAGCTACTGTCACCAACAGATAGGGGCACACAAAACTTCCAGTTGTTCTGCTCCGGGAGGGTCTGTAACATATTCTTGCAACACAGTTCACTTTATTCAGTCGTGATGTTTGGGTTTTGCATTTGGCAAAGAGCTTACTCTGAAACTCAGTGAGAGGAGTAAGACATAGGCCCCACCCAGAAGGGTACAACTCTTCTCAAATCCACCAGCATCAACACTGTGACAGCTGTGTCGGGCATATCTATTCAGATTAAGAATCAACAGAAAATCTGATGTGGGGATGCCCCACAGGTTGTAGTGAAATGTGCTGTCTTATATGAGAATCGGATCAGGGCAACTGCGTCTTCCTGTGTATCATGTACCATGTTCCTGGGCTTTTGTTATTTTTATGATACTATGCCAAATATGATGATCTCCACGAAGAGGGGGTGCACAGGCTGCTGAAAGCCTAGTTGATAGGTGCTAGGAGTAGCACCTGCCCTGTAAAATTTCTCTTCTTCTTTTAATTGTATTTTCACTAGAAAGAAATTTCTATATAATTGAAATGTTTTGCATTACATTTTTCCTATTGTGACAAGTTTAGTTCACGATTGTTCTGGTCACAGATGTGTTGTGGTGTAACAGAATGGAATGACTGGAGAATCAGACCTCAGAATGTTTCCCTTCCACTCCTTTTTCTGCACCATTATTTTGAACTTATTTTGTGACAAGACAAAGACAACAATGCCCCTGGATTCACACTGATAAAACTCAACTGACTTCAGCAGTTAAAGCTCGTTTAGTTGTTATTAAGTGCCCCGAGGGTGATATAAAGTCCACACCTAACATCTGAAACACATTCCAAGATCAACAATAGCAGGCACCAGATAATTTTCTTCTCTACTGAAGGTCACTCTAAACTTTAAATGCTTCTCTTCACGTCATGTTATACACATTACAAATGACTGTTCAGTTGCTCTTATAAGCTTAAACCCACATACTCCAAGTTTGTACCCAGAAGGCAATTTACAGATTATAAAAGGCAGATACCTCTTTTGCAGCACACCTGCTCATTTTACCATTCAGTCTGAGAGAAGGAGAAACAACTGGAAAACCTTGATATCAAGGATATACTGGTAATCAGAGAAAGGAAAAGGTGGATCTTATAAAAATTCCTTTTAAAAACAATAGAAGGCAAGCTGACCGGAACAGCAGATACTGTGGCCACTCCAATGGCTTGGGAGAGACACAGTCCCATTGTCCCAGCAGCACAAACCAGCACAGCTCCTGTTCTTACTCATCAGGTGAGCCAACCAGGAGTTTCAGTAGTGCTGAGCTGCTGTGCACGCAGCCATAACAAACCCTCTAGTTCTCCCAGCGCTGACAGTGGGTGCTTCCTGCACTTGTTTGTTTATGCAGCCCTCCCATGGGGTATCTCAAGAACACCAGCTCATGCTTTGGGGCAGAGGTGGGTTTTGCAACACACAGACACCACCCAGCTCTTGCTGAGAATCCTCTTGAGCCTTGCAGAGTGCACGAGTCCTACGTGCACCCAGCTCTGCTTGGCTGCTCTGCACTGGCCTCTAACAGGGAATAAAATATTGAAGTACTGCATCCTAATCATGAATAATCACACCAACTCATGATTTTTAAAATAAAAGTACATTGAGAACTTCTGGACATGTGTGACAGATAATTACTTACCTATGTCCCTTGCCTAAAAGAAATATATTCATGTGTTTTCTCTAGTGAAATACTTGTCATCCCATAATCACACTTCATACACACTCATAGTTATTAGTTCAAGGAACTAGACAATCTTGTGTTGTTGTTGAAGCAAATCACAAATTATTCATAATTCTGTTAGAAGTTTTCTTCCCTTTAAATAGTTGAAGACATTTATTATTGAACTTCCTGCTTTGACAGAATTTTATTAAAAGAAATTCTTTTACTAGCTCAGACTATTATATTCTGCTGAAGGATAAAGCATCATACCTAATTTTCATTCCTGTTTTTTGTTAAGAATATTTTTAAAATTTCCACAAGCCATTGACTGAAATATCCAGTGTTATAAGTGCTATTGCTTTAAAAGATTATAATTTTTTTTGTAATCAGATTTCAATATACTAGAAATTCTATATGAAATAAATAATTTTAAAAACCTTACTTTTAAAATATTCTTTCAGGAAAATTACATTTTAACAACTAAACACAACAATATGTTGGATTACATTTTGAGCAGAATGTTTACCTTTCACTGAGTTTCTTTGCCAGCTGTGTCAGCATTGACTGTATAAAAAATATTAAAAGGAGCTGTTTATTTTTTTTAATTGCCATGATCATGCCAAAAAACACAATGTGTGGGCTGCAGGCAGAGTGCTGGGAGCAATATTATTCATGTTAAAAACAGTTGCCTGATTTGCTTCTTTGAAAATTAGGATACTATAAATAGGAGCCCAGTGGGATTTGTCGATTGCAAGTTATGTTTTAAAAGCTGCTAGGATGAAACTTTTGAAAGACTTACAAAAGATAGAACAATTATTGCTTGCCATTTACCTTTGGCCTGAATTAGACCTTTATTTTTGGAGAGTTTGAATTCTATATGGATGTACCTCCTATTTCTATGCATATGTCAAAATACTATATTTTAAAAAGAAAATTTATGTAAGGATTTATTTGCTTTTTTATGTCTCTCTATAAACCAGGTATCTTAACTCACTGTTATGTTAATCTTCATTAAAAATGTTGTATTGTCCAACTCATATCAATTCTTTATTGCTTGCTTTGTTAAAATCCATCCTCACAAATCACCTTTGAACAACTCAGAAATTATGATACATTACAATAATTCATCACAAAAAAGTTGCGTCAAACCATAGTCCCACAACAGTACCACAGCTGTCCTTCCCTCTATTTCCTCGTACTTTAGCACCATGGTGCCTCTCCTATTTTGCCTGCTTTACAGATGACCAAAGGCAAGCTTCCATAAAAAAACTCAAAGCACCAAGAAAACACTACCAAAAACCTGAGGAACCAACAAAGCCCCAAGACACATAAAACCCTAAAACAAATAACAAAGCAAAAAAAAATTATTGCAGAGATTTTATGGAGCATTTGGTTTTCTATCAGAAATTATACATGCTTTCTATCACTGTTAGAAAGCTGGTGTTTCGACCTGCATTTGGAATGGAAAGCAATGGGAGCTAACCCTAAGCCTAACCCTATTTTTAACAGCAAATACAGTGAAAGAAATAAAAGATAAGCTGCTAATTTCCCAACAAAGCAATGACGCATATTGTTAGACCTACTTGAATTCCTAACTTTACCTGGTGAATTCTGTGGAGTAAAAAGAACCAATTTTTTCCCAAACACTTCAGTGTTTCTCTTTAAGAGAAAGAATTTTTACACAAGTATTTTCCTACTGCACTGCTTACACAAACCACACATCTTTGGCAGTGGTGTGGGATTTTGGTTTCCATCTTAAAGCATGAAGCAAACGGCCTGATGGCCATTTTCCTGAAGGTACAACCTTTCATCAGGAATGCAGACCCTGTTCAGAGGAGTTTCAGCTGAAGCACTTGGCAGCGCTCAGAAGCTGACAACTCAGGCTAGATGTCTGTCTGCAGGTCTTTTTGCAGCTCCTCTGTTCTCTGACTCTGTGTGACCTTTGAGTTTACTTAACTTCACAGCCTCAAACTCGGCTCAGCCTGGCATCTTGACTATAGCACTCAAATTTCAGAAAAGAGCAGAAAATGGGAAAAGAGAGGAAGGTGGGAAAGAGGGATGCGGTAACAGAAGAGAGGAACATTGCATTCAACACTGTTCCAACAAACTTTTAACTAGTACTGTATTTTCCCTTGTAAAATAAGTACTTCACACTGCCATCCTTATCTAAAGACATTTTCTGCCCTTATCAAAAGCTTTTCTTAGCAGAATTGCACTTGAGTAAGAAACAAAGAGCTCAATCTAACTTAAAAAAATATTTAGCATTAAGAGGTGATAATTATCTTCTGTCCACCATAAAAATTCAATCAAAGTATGAAAGTCTGGTTTATCCCATACAAACCATGGAGAAACAATTAAGAGTGTGACAGAAAGCCATCGTATTTCTCAGGAGAACTGACCCTGTTCCAAGGATAAAATGATAACTGGTGTCCTGAGTCCAGCTCTGTGACCTTCTGGAGCTGGAACTTTCAATTATGTCAAATTAACTGTGTCACATGAGCTGGCTTTGTGAGTGAGGCTGGATCAATGCAGTGCATTTCGCTGATGATGAAATGATCTGATCAATCTCAGTCACTCAATGGACAGCAATGAGGCTGTGAAGTAAGCACAAAAAAAGGATGTTGGGATCTGTCATTGTCAGGGTTACCTAGAGGCTCCCCATTTGTGCTTTTCCTTTAAATGCTAATTTTAAACAATGAAAAAATAACACTAAGTAGCAATTTCCTAGAAGGGTTTTTGTCACATCTATTCAGACTTACATTCTGCTTGCCAAATTGCAACCTGATATTCAATAATGCTGTCTTTGACACTTCTGTGTAATAAAAGTGAAGATCCTTCTTTGCTCAAGGATGTCTATGACACTTTTGACACTTCTCTCCCAGAATTGCAGGCAGCCCAGATGTTCTTTGCATTAAGAGAAGCATTGCCACAGCTGCCATGGAATGTCAGAAGATACTGGGCTCTAGGCAAAAGCAGCAAAGGGCATCCTTCCTCTTTTTAAGTGACGAGTAATTTTTGGAGAGTAAAACCTTTTGATTGAAAATTAAAGCCTCAGAGGGACTTTGTAGGCAAGAGACACATTGCATTTTCTCTGCTCATGTTTCAAGGTAGCTCAGTACCATTACAGAGCAGCTGTTTCTACTTCTGTTCAGAAAAATATTCCTTACCTATAAATGCCAGCATGGCATTACCGTATCTGCTGGACATCTGGATGTTACCATACAGGCAAAAATGAAAATAACAGTAAGAGACCCTGGTGATAGACTCAACCCTTGATTTCTAGGAACTCACAAGGGTGCAAAACCCAGTAATTCCTGGATGGTTTGGGCTTCCCAAGACTTAAATCCAGGGATTTACGTTCACTCCTTCCACAGGAGTGACAGTTGGCTCCATGATGTCTCTGTTCCCCAGGATTCCCTGAAGCTGGGCTAAAGTAAGTGTTTGAAGACTACATCATGTTCCTGTACAAAAAGTGTCCCTGGGTAAAACTGACCATCATCTTCCTTAAGTCTGTCCTTGTAGTGTCCCAAACAGCTGCTAGCTGGACTGAGCAATAAACTAGACTGTGTTTCCCCTTTATGTTATTTTTATACATAGGTTCTGCTCTTTAACACAGGCCACACAAGCAGTGGTTCTGTGCACAACAAAGTGATCTAGGGTGCAGAGTTCCATGGGTAGCTGCCTCAGAAGAAACACTTTGAATTCAAACTAAAGCCCCAGGGCTCACACAAGGCACTGCTCCTGTCTGTGGGTGGGCTGATGAATCTGGGTTTTCCTCCATCCTGCTGCTCTTCAGCTCCATCTCCTGGAGTCACCCACTGCATTGGAAGAGCCACCTTCCCACACCATGTACTGCCCTTACAGCAGGAACAGGCTTGCACAGAGTCTAATTAGTGAGTTTCCTCTGAGGGGGAAGAAAAAAAAGTGGGCTGGAAATAAAATTTATAATATAGACATTTCAGTGCAGGGATCTATTTTTGAGTCATTCCAACAGAAGTGTCTCGGCTGGAAGCATTTATTTTTTGTTGTTTATTTGTTGCAGAAATCTGTGTGATTAATACAAATTTTAAAAGGCTTAAAACAGCCGAGAGAGCTGTTATTTCATACACACTCCAAAAGTTTAAGGTAGTCTCATCATCTTCCTTAATATAACATGAAATGGAATTGTATTTTTTTGAAGAGTCACTGTTAAGTCTTTCTGTCATATCCAGGGAGTTGCACAAGCGGCACAGGAATTTCATAAACATCTTATTGGGATTACTCCTTACCTGACCTTCCTCTGTGGCGGAATGGGGAGCAGCATCTGCCAGGTTTTGGTGCTGGTTATAAGCACAGCAGGAACAGCTGCAGCCAAAGTGAGTAGTGGGGAAAACTAGTATTTTTGGGTGCTGCCAGATTAGAGTTCCTGTAAAATTCTTATGTAGCATCCACAGAGCAGTTCCTGGAAGACTTGGGATCCCATACTGGGATTTTTGTTCTGCATTGCTGAGCCATTTTTATCAAGGAGCTATCAGCCTACCGAAAGAAAGGCACTGAATATCAGCCTGAAGTGTTGTACCTACCCCCAGGGCCTAAACAATACCTGAGATCCCACCTGGCACTCCAGCCCCCCATGGTCCTGATCAGACAGGCATTAAGGAAGATAGGACCACTACCTAACACCTTATTCCAAATCCAGAGCAGCAGCGGCCTGCAGCTGACCCTGCTGAGCTGCAGGGCCCGAGCAGGTTGACTTTTTAGTCTGTACTGCAAGTTTTTGTTCATGTTTGGTATGGAGTGCTACAGACCCACCAGGGATGATGCTACTTTAGCAACAGTTTCATGTTGTCTGCTCCTTTCCTAGCCATATTCCCTAGCGTGGGTGTCACTTTCACACTCAAATGCCACTGGACACAGAGTTATGGCAGTGATTACTATGGAAAATAAGAAACACAAGGACAAATCATTTTAACTGAAGCTTCAGCAATGGAAAATGGCAGTCATCCTTAAATGTCATAGTGCCTCCCAACTGGGCCTGGGCTCTGTGAGGTGGGGACAGGACTCCAGAATTGCACAGATCCATTATCCTCAATGGTTCAGGAGGACAAGCTCATTAGGAGCTATAGCTTCATTAGGTAGCAAGAGCTGCCCCCTTGTCAGGCTATGATCTATTTCTTATCTTGGATTGTGCCACAGACTTTCTCTTCCGCATCGCAACCACAACTGACTACCACAGCTCACTGCTTTTGGTGATGGAGCGTAGATCTTGCCTTAAGAATTACAAGCTAGAGTTTCAGTAATACCACAGGAAGATCTGCTAAACATTGCCCAGTATAACTCATGTGCAGCTATGCCCTTACTTCTCTCTAGTATGGGAAGGAATCACTTGCCAAATGGCTGCAAATATCAGCAGCTCCCATTACAGGGCTAATCTGTGCTCAGGGATTACACTCACCTGAGTGCACAGTAACAACAAAAACACTGAACCACACCTCTGCAATATATATTTACCTTTTAAGAGATGCAACATATATTTACATTTAAGAGATGCCTGCGTATGCAATGTAAATCAAATAGTAAAATGAAACCACAAACACTAATTAAAAATACTACTTTTAAAAGTCACTGTTTTGGACACGCTGGAGGCTACAGTGAAAAAGGCAGGACACTACTTTTTTCTATGGAAAGAGTTTTTCTTTTTAAAATTTGTTTTTTAAAGGCTACATGAATTAAAATTTAATCTCTCATATATAGTATTTGCAAAGAATTGAAAGAGTCAGAAAACAACAATATCTTAGAAATGTTATTTCTCAGGCTTCTGAAAGAAGTGCTCAGATATAATTGCTTGAAGAAAACTTCAAAAGATTCAGTACACCAGCAGCTGCAGCAAATACATGGCTTTTTCTGTTTTAATTATCTGTTTATTATAATAGGTTTTACAAGACTTATATATGAATAGAGATCAGAGGGAGAGACTGATTTGATATTTTACCTACACTATTCTGAAAATGGGGTAATAATTATAGAAATGGTCGAAGCTTGCACGGTGGTTTGTTTGTACAAAAGAAGAACTCCCCCAGTGTTTCTCTTCTCTGAGTTCAATGATTAACTCCACTTAAAACCCAATCCTTGTGTTGACAAAAAGTCTCTACAATATAAAAAATTTAATAGCAATACTTGGCATAAAATATTTTGGCAAAATGAACCAAATATCACATCAAACACAGTTGAAAGGCAAACCTCCCAGCCAACAGAACAGTTTTATCAAACTCCAGATTCCAGTGTTCTTTAATTGAGGCAAAATCAAAATTACTTCTATTTTATAGAATTTATTTGGTCAAGGTGGAAGCACTTTAGATATTGTTCTTTGTCTTCTTTGCAGAGATGTTGTACATATTTGATCATGGCAAGACTCACTACTTCCTTGCTTGAAACTGTGTAATATATTGCTGTCCTGTTTCACAAAATTTAAAGCTGTTCTGACGAATACACAACTTTCATTTGGAGTTTAAAAAAACCCCAAAACTTTCACACCTCATTTATTTAGAAGCTCTTTGCCTTATCACTGCTCTAGCTATTTAAAGAACTACTTCTCTGTTTATCAAAGCTAACTTTCTTTTTTTTTTCTTTTACATTTTTAAAGAAAAAAAATTAAAAAGCAACATTTCCACTGACATTATTCTCATAACACATACCAAATTGATTTGAAAACATTAGATTTGCCAAATTTCTCCTGCATGTTGAACTGGAATCTAAATATGACTCCTTTATTTATGTAAGTAGAGGCTTAGTTATTCAAGAGACAATTTATTGGTGGATTTTTGTAATGAGTATACTGAGACCAGCTAAAAATTGAAAAATTTGAACTAGGGCTTTTTTTGGGAGCTGACTTTTTTTTAACATCAATTTTTAAACAATTTTTTGATTCTTGTTTAATTTTATTGTTCATGGTAAGTTGCAATCTTGCACTAATATGAACTGATATTTTCACAAGAGCTGTAATATTCTGCCCTTTAGTTATCATAAAATCCTGCATTCTGCACATGTCCTCAGCTAATGTGAATTATTTGTTAGCGGTTAGGTGGATTTATGCTTTTCATCTTAGCCTGAACTTCCCTCATGAGCATTCAGATAAATTATTTTGAAGGCATTCAGGAGCTAAGCATCCAATTGCATTATGATAATATTACACGATATCTCTATACATGCATCAAATCACCGTGCTATAGTTTACTCAATATTTTGCTTTATTATAAATATGAGTCTTGATGCCATTGAACGCACTCCTTTTTCTCCACAGTGTTTAAGATTTTTCTGAGGTCCTGTTAATGCCATAATTGAGGTTGAGCATGTGCTTAAGTGCTGCCTGAGACGGGTCCCTATTCCCCAGCGAGCTGTTTGTCTCTGGTAGCTGATGGAAGATTGCCTTACTCTTTGCTCATTAATATAAATACATCTCATCCTCTCTTGGTGCGAGCTGTGTGCCACAAAATCAGGTTGATGACTGTATTATTTATAGGATTTTAGGAATATTGCATGCACCTATTTGTAGAATTACACCTAAAAATGTAGTGATTCAAATTTCAAATATTTGGGGGGAAATGGAGAATTCTAACTTTAAAGTGCATATCAGTGTATGCAACAGCGGTAAATTAAGATTACGCACTGAACTTCAACTCTGTTGTGCCACAACTTCAAGCTTTCGTGTGCCACCTTTATATTGGGTTAATGCAGTACATCCATAGAATATTTGTTACAAGATTTGTGAATAACTGATTCTCATCTCCTTTGTAAGGAAATTTGACTCCATTACAGGAAAGAAGAGACATCAAGCTAACATTACATGAAGTCATAATCCTCTATTGAGACACTGCACAATGACATTGTTAACATTAGTATGCAATATTTATTATAAATAAAAGAGGCTATTGAGGCTTTCAACCCATAATCAGCTCTGTGTGGATGACTTCACTGTAGGAACACAGTGGAGTTATAATGAGGATAAAAGATTTATTTATACCTAAACATGTTCTCATTAGTAATTCTGCACTAGTATGTAACAGATACAATTGAAGGACCAGTAGGATTTTTGTGGAGAGGGGGGTTTGTTTGTCTCTTTGGGGTTTTTTGTTTAAATTACTACTTTTTGTCTGCACTTTGACTGTGAATGTTTAGTAAGAAAGAAAATAAAGAAACTAATTAATGAGTTTATAGTACCGTGTGCTATTAATCTAATGAATGAAGAATGATTCCATTTTTATGGAATACAATATCATCCCATCCCTCCATAACACGGAAATCCAGTGAGCCACTAGCTCAGCCCTTGGAAAAAAGGGGAAATTGTTTTTGAAGAGATCCTACCTGCATATGTAACATAGAATCACAATGTTACCAGTGCCATGTGAGATTCTTATGAGTCTGCCTTTATATTATACTCTTATCCAAACACCCTATTTTATATTTCTCCTAACAGAAAAGGAATAACCTTCACTTCATGGAAGACACCCAAACAGTTGCCTGCAGACCCTTCCAAGATCTCTCATGGAGTTTGGGCTGTCATCTCGCAGTCTATTTGGAGGAAATGGAATTCAGCTTAATGCCAAATCCTCTGCACTGCCTCACTTTGTCTTTACAACAATAAATCTCTCCCTTCTCCCTGGGGCCTGGGTTTACTTTCAGACTACAGTTTCACATTTACCTTTGCCAGGTGAAACCCAAGAAAAATAAGGCAACGCTTGCCTTAAACATATATGCGTATTTCACATTTGAATATCATTGGTTTTGTTCAAATCCAAATCTTCTTTTCTGGCTGGTCTAATTTGTCACCTTTAATTCCTTTTTGATGGTTTCAAACAGTTTTATTGGTAAAATCTCTATTGGTAAAATCTTTAAGATATTTGGGGATATTTCACTACTAATGGATTTAAAAGAAGAGTCAGTATTTTTATATATAATTCGGTTAACATTCTCTAACAAGAACTCACACCATAACCACTACTCAACAGAATCACCAAGAATAAATGTTAAAGTGATGCATTATTTTTTATCTCAGAAGAATGAAATTCATCAGGTATTCATTTCTCACCTTGGAATTACACTGACATGGTTCATCTCTTTTTAAAACCGTGTTTTAGTTAATTATATGTAAGCTAACTGTTAAGAAAATCTTTTTCATACTGAAAAACAAATAACTGAAT
Source organism: Petroica traversi (assembly GCA_025920805.1). NCBI lineage: Eukaryota > Metazoa > Chordata > Aves > Passeriformes > Petroicidae > Petroica > Petroica traversi. The sequence continues at coordinate 729,736 of JAHLSL010013310.1, read as the reverse complement.
TAAGAACCACTCAGCTCAGGAAGAAAAGTTCTTAACAGCAATTACTGAGGGATCTGAAGAATTCTACTCCACCTTCATGTGTAGATAAAAAAACTTTTACTTTTTCTGTTAATTTTAGCTGTTAATTTTCAGCAATAACATCAAGCTTCTTTGTATTGAAAAAGATCAACTCACTGAGAAATAATCTTTCCTTAGCATTCTGTGGTCTTTCTCTTCTCCTTTTATTCAGTCTTTGTTTGTACAAAATTTTATTTATTCTACTGAAAGCGGAAATTAAAAAAAAATAATTAAAGCTTGAATTTTGAAAACCAAGACATTACTCCTAGCCAGATCTGCTTTAAGGAAGTAGCTGTAAAAACTTAACACAGCTAACATAAGTTTCTTTAGTTTCATGTGCTTTCAGTCACCATACTTATAAACCCACAGGCTCCATTTAAACAGATACAATGCTGAGAGCAAATAAGTTCCTGTTACAATATAATGAAACAAAAAATACAGAGATTGTAGGAGTTTCATATAATATATTCAATGTCCAGTTTAGGTCTTGCTACCCCTAGGGTTTTTTGCCTCGGCTGTGACAAAGTGCCTGAAGTGAACAAAAAGATGCATTTCATAATTTAGATGAAATTCTTCCCATTAAAAAAATAAAATATTTGCATATATGTAATCTTATACAAATGCACAGTGTAGATTTTCAAACTATCCATTTGGGATACAGATTATGAGCTTCAGCACATTAAGCGAAATTCTTTAGAAGTATTTCCAAATTTATAATTTCAATTATTTTGTGCTAATGATGCACAACACAACCAGGCTTGGAAGGTCCCTACTACCTCTGCTATCAATCCAGTTCTTAACTCTTTAACCTCCAGGGCCCGGACCAGATCCTACTAAATGCAGTGGAAACATTCGCCCTGACTTCACCAGAAACCAGATCCTCAAAGACCTTAGATTCACTTACTGAACTAATACTATTTTCTTCTGATTCATGCATTTTTCAGGCATAAAAATAACCCAGTTTTGTTTCTTTAATGGGTTCTTCACAGTAATCTGGGTGGCTGATGCATCTGCAATCTGACAGAACAGATATCTCTTTTTGCAGAGAGTGTATTTAAGTTTCCCCATCTATCTCAGAAAAAGTCTTACAAAGCTATTCAGAACTCAGTACACGTTCTTTCCTCTTCACAACTCATTTTCCGTTTTTTTTTTTTTTTTGTGACAACCTAGGCAATAATTCACAGCTCACTGGGTCTCCTAAATAACCCCCTTTATATTTACATGGTAGGCATTCCCACCATTACCCTGCGGGATTCAGCCGTATTGGCAGGCAGTCATTAGGAATTCTTAAGACCATGGAAGTTTAACATCCCCTTCTCTGGTGTCTTTGAAAACACCCTCAATGGTTACAATCTTGGCAAATATACTGAAAATCTCCACAATTTAACAATAACATAAAATGTGTCATTTTGTAATTTTGAAGTGGTTCCTTCTTTGGGTCCCATCCAGACTCACCCAAGAAGCATTTTGCCCAATGGAGGATTGTTATGTTTCTTTCTTTTGCTAGAAAAATGAGCAGATCACACCTGCTGTTGATGAATGGAGAGAATTCCTTTTAGGAAACCGAGATGAATTAATATAAAGGCAGTAAAATGCATTATGAGAATGATTCTGAAATCTAACTCTCACAGAAGTGACATTTTCACTAGAAGGCCATTTTTTTCACCAGAAAGACGTGATCTGAGCACAAAAGAAGAGCCAGATTTCCAGGGTTTATGGTCTTGCTCTGACTGAGAAGCTCCCTGTAACTGACTTCCTCCACTGCCTATGGAAAATCATCAGAGACCCGGCTTTGCAGCCTGCCTTGCCACTGACATCTCCCAGCTGGTCACTCCCTCCTTCCCTTCCCTAACACATGGACTACAGCAATAACAACACCTCCTCAAATCCTTTAGTCACTGCCAAGTTCTATTACGGAGGCTTGGAGGAGTATAAAAGGAGAAAGCAGAGAAGTTGATTCATATTAGCTTTGCTGCTGCTTGGTTCTTGGAACTCCACTTGTTCTGAAGAAATCTCCAAACAAACCTGGAGCAGCACACTGCCCATCACACCCACAGCAGTTTGTATCCCATGAGCCTTGAACTGACACAATGTTCAAAACTGGATTTATTGACTCCATGGATAAATATTTCAAATTAATATATCAAGATGCCTACGCCAGAAAGAATCTCAAGGAAAGTGACTTCATTTTGAAGGAAAAAAAAAATACAACCACCCTTTTGTTTACAATTGGACTATTCTCTTTTTAGTATTATCTGAAAGTTTAATTGGGGTATCTGTTTCTTTGATGAGAACCAGAGCCTTGATGATACAATGCCTTGTATGTGTCACATACAAAGATATTAGATATGTCCAGATTTAAGGAGCGCATTCTGGGTAATTCTTAAAATTAGAGCCATTCACAGTGATCCAGAAGCCATGACAGGGTATGAAAAGTATGCAGTGACAGTTCAATCTGCAATGTCATTACTCTTGTTAGCAAAATGAGCAAATCTTAAAAAATTAATAAATCTTAAATCTTTAAGACCAGCAGGCACTTCAGTTTATGTTACTTATGTTTACAATCCAAATAACATGCTCCAAACAATTCACCTCTATAGCTGTAATGAAAGAAATGGATCCAAAGCCCGCTCAGATTGTTTGGAATTTCCTTTAATAGAAGTGAGTAGTTCTTACATTTTTTTCTTATGGAATCCTGTAGCTTCTGAAGACTTCTCTCTCCCTTTTGAGAATTCAACATCCCTTATAATTTTTAAATGATTTGGCAATGCTTTTTAAAAAGCCGATTATTTGTTTAAAGTTCAAGTAATAAAAGTAACACTCTATTGAAAGAAGGCCTGGGTGCAGAACAGTATTTTTGGTTGCTAATTGGTCCTGTGTACCAGCCACTCATGAAACACATGCTAAAAACACCCAAAAGTCTTCAGAAATGCCTCTCTAAGTCATAAATCTTTTACAGGTAATATTATGTGAGAGAAGGAATAGAAAAATCACATTCAGCATCTGGAGTCAGATGAGTTTACTGAAGTAAAATTGCAAAATTAAATTTAGATGAACTTAATTAAAAAAGGGATCCAATTTAATATGGACATTCATCAACTTCTCATTGAAAATCTTTCTTGCCTCAAGAAAATATAATAAAGTATGAACACAAAATCCATATAAAGGTGGAAATGAAGTGTGAAGGGATGGTCAAATAAAGAAAATGCAGGAAGAAGGAACTTTCTCTTTTTTCCTCATTTTAACAAATGTCCGTATACACACTTTCCTTTAATTGCACAGAATACTGAACTATTTTTAAACTCCTTAACAGTTCAACGAGCTAGCTGGTCATCTGTATGCCCTGAAGGTCATTGCTCCTTCTGAGGCATATGCTATGTATTTACTGATGATATGAATATGGAAATTCCTCTTTCTCTCTCACTGTATGTCTTTCTAGACAGCCAAATTTTTCTCCCTAGATCCTAAAGGACTTTATCTAACCCAGTTATAGTTTTTAGTGCCTAAATGTCCATTACCCAAGTAGCTTTTGCTGAAGTGAATGGGTGTTTTGTAACAGGGCTGGGCCTCAGATGACTTAAGATGGATTTCATTTGCCTCAGCTAAGAGACAAGAAATGCAGCTTTCTTGTTTTCCTTTGCTAGGTCATTACTGTCTTGCTTTTTTTCAGGAGAAAAGATCGAGTAGTTTAGTCCCGTCACTTCTGGCTCTCATGAATTCTGTCTGTCAGAATACCATAGACTTTCAACTCTCTAAGTCACAGTGTTTATAGATTTTAGTAATGTCAAATAACAATTTGAAAAGTTAGGAATACTGTGGTTAGGATCATATTGTTTCCTTACAAAACTGCCTTGATAATTTGTTGTTCTGCACACAGGTTATGTGATCAAGTAACATGATATGAATGCTGTATTCTTTTATTTCTAATAAAGAACATTGCTAGACCAGTATGCTCTGAGGGAGATACTGTCCTTTATTAGAATCACATTCCCACTTTATAAAAGTCACCCAGCAATAATGAAATGTAATCTGTCTTGAGAATTCATGATAACACAGTATTATGCTCATTTATTGTATGAATAGAGCACGACTGAATAAGAATGGTATTGTTGTTGAATACATCTTTAAACTGAAGCACAGATATCACTGAAATATCTGGCTAATGATAATAAATTGCTAGAGGAATGTTTCCATGTCAGAAAAGTTCTTGCTTTTGCAGTGTAACCTAATTTTAAAAAATTTATACTTCAGTAGCCTGTAACTGTAAGGCCTTGGAAGTGATGATACTTGACATCTGTATCCCAGTGATCTAAAAGCAGCATGAGCACGACTGGCCAGGGTGAGTTCAAGGGCCAACCTTGCCTCCAGCAGTGGCCCTTTGTCGCTGCTGAGGGCAGGAGTGCCACGTGCAGCGGGGTGCCTTCCCATGCCTACCCACACCTCCTCCCTCCCCAGGGCCCAAAACACTCCACAAGATACACGGCATATCAGGGAGAATAATTTTGACCACAATATTATCAAGAATGGTATAATTTAAAATTAGGCCTTTCTTCCTGAAAAAGCACTTACACAGCAACATGAGTTCCAGTTAAAGAACATTCCACTCTACCCAGCTACCACAGAAGGTCTATTCCAAATGATGCACCCACTGGGTTTCCATTTTGTGCATTTTGCTTTCTCTTTGGAATCTGCCCACTGGTCACATTGACTGAAATGTACAATGTCAAACCTTCTGAGAGCAGTTACATTAGGAGAGAGGACAATAAAAAAGGCCTTTTGATTTCAGTCTGACTAAAATTGCTCAGAACTTGTGTCCTGAGCTCCTGAGCTCAATCTCTTGCAGATCAATATATGTTCTTATTATCTCTCTATCGTTGTATTGGTCAAGGGGAAGTGCTTCATTTTTCACACAGATTCAATTTTAGTGTAATATAACAGACACCAGTAATATTCTAACATGTTTTACTATGGCATCTTTAGAACTTACCACTGAGACTGAATATGAAGATCCTTAAATTGCTGGCATCAGTGTTCCTGTAAACTCTGGCACAATTTCAGATGGGTTATCCTGCCAAAAGTGAGAGGAAAATATTCATCAGACAGATGATTATTTTTAATCACACTTACCCAGTACCCGTGAAAGCCTTATTTTATAAATGCCTACTGCAGGTTTAATGATAAGACCATTACAATAGCTCTGAACGCAACACACCTGCACATTGACTTTTCAAGTGACTGTGAACCTGAATACTGAGTCTCACAAGGTACTTTCTGTAAAAAAACTGTCCTTTCATGAAAGCAATCCAACAGATTTTACCAGAAAAAAATAACAGTGTATTGCATTATTAGTTTCAATAAACTTCAATAGAAGGACGCGTCCTGGAAAAAGCAAACAAACAAAAATACACACAACTGGCCAACCCTAAATTAACGAAGCGTACAACTCATACACAGTTCATTTTCCTTTCAGATCAAAGGGGTTTTGAAGTTCAAATAAATTTGCTTCCTAATAGTTTTAGTACAGAACTATCTCTCTTAACATCTGAAAAATAACATTTAGAGTTGGCATTTAACAGCTTATTTGTATTGCAGCACTTTAGGAACAAGCAAACTTGTAATTTTTACCATATGTGGAATGTTTCTTTCACTAAAGTATTTCTGTTTCTTGACAAAAAGATAGACTGAGAAAAATGGCAGCAAAAGGATTATTTTAAAAAAATACATGTAAAACATAATTATTTTTGCATAAATTTGCATATTGTACTGAAAATATAGATATGTACATGTATACATGTGTTTCACTAATGTTATTAGTGAATGGTTATTTTATACACTGTTCAAATTACTTCTGTTTAGGAGAACATAAAAACTATCTTGAAGTGATAGCAAAGAAGAAAGGGAATTGATGACAAGAAATCCTTATGCAGGTGGAGCAAAATTCTTGGGTCAGACCAGTTTTATGATATTGTAGGACTCAAATCCAAGTTGTCTCTACGATGACAGAGCAAACTCAAAACGATAAAAAAACTGCAAGGAGCCAACACCAAGCCCGAGATGAATAATGAGGGTCTCCACATCTCTCCTTACCTCTTTGACTCAAGCTCCCAATGAAAATATTACTATTTTCACTATATAACAACAAATTCCTTAGAGTGAGATTTTCAAAGACGTGTAGGGAACTGGGTGTCTAATTCCCCCAGGCAGTTTTGAAAAGTGCATGATAAATATACTATACAGCTCCTTATACATCAAACAATATCCCAGTGCACTTTGCATTAATCTTTAATCTAGACACTTTAATCTTCAAATCTCATATAATATTCTTCAATGAAAGGTTCTTTCAGGGAGTTTACAGTATATTTAACACAATTTAAAAGCTACAAGTGCATTGCCCTAGCTTTTAATATCCAGAAAATGTTTTATAAATTAGATCAACCACAACCTGGCCAAGGTTTCTGTATTTTTAATATCTTTGGAGGGAGATTACAATGAAAGGGTGCTGGAGGGAATGACTTTGCTGGTAAAGCACCCCAGAATCACAGCTGCTGATCACAGAGCTTATTCAGAGTTTCACTTTTTCCAAGGTAAGGACTTGCATCTCTTCTTCATCTGTATGAAAACAGCACATGTTGCAGTGCATACTACCCTGTTCTGGCAGCTCTCTATGTGCACATCTGGACATAGACATAATTTCCACATCTGCATTTTTGCCAAAAACATTAACTGCTAGAATAGTGTGCCAGGGCCATTCTGCAGGGATATAGCCATGACTTCAACTGCTCCTGGCCTTTACTGTTCCCTTCACTGCTGTTTACCATAGCACCTCTGAGTTCTACTCACAGAGCAGGACTCCACAGCAACAGCCCTTGCAAAATGCACAGTGGAAAACTCCTCAGAATTTGTACAGTGGATTGAGGACAAAAGCAATAGGTCAGCATGAAGTAAGAGGGGGAAAAAACAAGATAATGATCATTATGACAATCAGTACTTTCTGTAGGGAACCTGGTAAAGGCACATTTGGATGAGAAATTTGAAGAACCAGCTTTGCAGAAGCCTCTGAATGGTTCCAGAGAAAGCACAAAGTTGCTGACTTGAAAAAAAGAGTTAAGGAGGGAATTGACATAGAGTGGAGCAAGGAGGAATGAGCTGCTGAAAAAAGGGAGAGTCACCGGAGAAAAATGGTTGGTAAACAGTATGGCAAAAAAAGAAGAAGAAACGGACTTTTCTGACATCATTATTTGGGTAAGACAATCTTTGGCTTTCCTGTTACCTCCACAACTGGAGACATGAGAAGGCAAATTCACCAAGGAGCACATGGAGGAGAGAGTAGCACCAAAAGAGGAGAGCATTGCAGTATGATTATTGAAGTTAAAACAGCTGATTCATGCACAGGGTCTGATTAGACTGGAGAAAGTAACTACAGACTGGTTTGAGCAGTTCCCATTGATGACAAAGAGTGGGAATTAGATGGAAATGACGGGAGCATGCTCCATGCATTCAGGGATGAGAGCCTCTTAGAAGAACAGGTTGGGTAAACAGGGATATTTTGAATAAATGAAAGGCTAAAGCAAGCCTGAAAATTTGTAAGAAGACAGAAAGAAGAGAGTGGCAGATTGAAGGAAAAAAGGGATCAGATGGAGAAATGCATAAAGAGGGTGAGCAAAGGACAGCAAACTTCATAACTTGTGACAGGCTAGATGGTGTTTCAGAAACAGAGCAGCCAGTGAAGGTAGAGTTATGAAGATCATTTGTTTTCCAATCCTCACTGGAGGGAAAAAATTGTCACAGTCCTTCTCAGAAAAAGGAATTGTGGTGGGAGAAGAAGCCTTGAGGAATGAATCAAAGGTGCTGAAGAGGAGATTAGGGCTGTGGTGAAGATTTCAATTACAGTAGGTAGGCAACTGATAGAATTGAGAAAAAAGAGTGGCTGTGCCATGAAGGGAGTCAGTTTGGTCACAAAGCTTCTCTGCTGGGAATATCTATAGGAAAAATCTCTAGGAACAGTGGCCTTGTTGGCTTTGAGAGATACAGAGAGAAGGCAGAAGCTGAGCTCAATCAATTCAAGAACACCACTTGCTTTTGTGCAAGGAGACCAGGGGAGGAGAGACAAAAAAGAAGTTGCTGGTCATTTTCCACCCTTGCTAGACCAAGTTTTAAGTGTCCCTTTATTTAAAGTTCTCATGTGTCTGTCACAGGTGAATAGAACTTGACAAGTGGATGAATTTAATATAGCATAAAGTTCCAGCACTTCAGAAATGATTGCAGATCCACAAAAGGTCTCTGAATACCTGGTTTATATTCTGACTTGACACCTGAACTGGTTGAAAGATATGGGCATATTTGTTCCACTATGGTTTTTATCTCAGAAAAATACTATGATTTGTACTTTGAGGAAAAACATATTAAATATTTCATATTCATGGGATATATTTCAGTGTAAGGATATGAAGAGTTGGTGATTTGGGTTCAAATTTCCATTCTTTTCATGGTCGAGTCCATTCTAAGGCTAAAAAGATGCATATCACATTTCTGACAATGTAGACAGTTTTCAGTACAGAATTTTGAGCAGAGGCAGCAGCAAGCCCCTCAAAATATTGTCAGAAAAATGGCTGATACAATTTCTGAGAAAGCCAATTTCTGTAAGGTAAATTTACAGTCCTGGGAAGCAAAGAGGACTTGGGGATAATAGGGCCACTTATGACCCAGAAAGCTTAGTGAAAGTAAACTACTGTAAGACACTGAGAATAGATTTTTTTTTTAAATTAAGATATTTTCATATTAAGGATTCAGATGGAATTTTACCCTGTTTTGGCAAAGTCAGGAGTTGAGACTAAACGGGTGACAATGAGAAAAATGGTCAAAAATTTATGAGAAAAAGTTTTAAGAAAGACATCCTCAGGTGACATCCAAATGCATGTTTAGAGGGAAAAAATCAGCTGAGATGACATAATTGATGATTACCTAAAAATGAAATTTATACTGCAAACCACAAGGATCTGTGATAATAGTCATGACTCTAGTTTGCCGAGTAGTGTGTCACAGATAGTATCAAGTAAAACATAGAGAAAAACCTTAGCAAGAGGATCATTAATCTCAAGCAAACATTGACACTTTCAAAACACTTTTAGAACTTTAGAGATAAGAAAGAGAAATTAATGCTTGAACTGGTAATGCCCTGAAAATTCTCTAGGAACCCAATGCTTAATTTTACACCTTAACTTGACTGAATAGATTATCATAAAATACTCATTAATTTACACATCATTAAATTAGTCTGTGCAAACTATTTTCTTGACACAACAGAAGAAATCCAGATACAACAATTTAGAATTGATATTTCTCACCATTTTCCCTCTCCTTCATGAATCTACTCTTTGCTTGTTTTCATGTAAATGCACTGAATTTATTAGAATTTTCCAAAATAGTAATAATAAAAATTTATTTATTTAGATGTATATGCATACATCAAAAAGCTGCATTTAGCCACCTTGAATTGATGTCATGCTTCACTAAGAAGAAATGCAGCTCAGTGTAGCAACATCTAACCGTGAATTGAAACACTAGAAAACCACTACTGGTGTTATTTCTTCAAAAAAATGTAAATCTAAAATCAAATTGGTTATGTAACTCAGCTGACACAAGGTCTTATACAGTATAGAAAAGATGCATTTGAATGTTTTATGAGGGAAGGAGAGGAGGTGTGAGGAGATGTGAGTTCTGTTTAACACTAAACTGCTTTTAATGCTGTGAAATACATGGAAGCAAGGTTAATTGAAAGCCTGAAGTAATATAAAAATACGTTCAGCCTTTAACAGAAATACATATGATATGTAAAGCTCCATTGAGCCCAGGTGGATAAGCGAACATTTTTAATGTACATTAGTTGGAAAAATGAAGAAGTAGAAGCATATAATAAGTATTACTAAACTGGAATATTCTGAGAGTCTGGAAGAGAGATAGAAAACCAGTACCATGGAAACATTTCATAGATTACTTTTCCTTCCCACCCAGAGAGCACCAAGTCCCCAGTTTCCCTTTAGTTACTGGCTGTGGCTATCATTGCCCCAGGGAAAAGGGGGTGGCTTTCAGACAGACTTTAAACAAGAATATCTTAACTCCCCCATAAAAACGCATCATGGGTAAGGTACAAGATTGCACACAGCAGTTCTTTTCTGCCTCACCACTTCTACACCCTGCAGGAGAGAAGCACAGGACCACAGAGCAGAGAAATGTGCAGGTCTGCCTCTGCCCTGCAACGATAGTTCTCTCTCCTTGGGCATGCTTTTATTAGGCTGGAATTATTCATCATCCCCAGGAAAGTGTGGGAATCCCAGACTAAATATGCATTACAGCACCATGTGTCCCAAATCATTCTCAAAACCCATTTAATTATAAGCATATCTATCTCTCTGTCTCCATAAAGAGATATATAAATGTTTATTCCTTGCCGCATAAATTGATTCCTGCATTTGGTTCATCTACTACGGACACAAAGTAAATGCCCATGTTCTCTGTTATGTTGTCTCAGTCAGCATCAAGCAGCTGATACCCCAGGCCAGGTATACCTGAACCTACTGGAAGCTGTATTCTTTTCCAGTCAAATATTAGTAGTGTTTTCCAAAATGTAACTGTCCCCAGTTCTACCATAATGCACAGTCATTGCTACCTGGTCTCTGTTGCAAAAGGATGCAAACTTCACACCTTCTCACTACTAAATGCATGAATTTAATGTGACTCCAAGGCCAATCAGTCAGAATGATGGAAGTAAACTAAAATATCAAGGCAGAGAAATCTCTTTACAAATTAAAATTCCCGAAAAGGTACTTTTAATCAAAAAGCACAAACCACCCCAATAATAATGACACATGACAGATTAATGAATTGCTTATTTTGTAAAAGCGATATGCTACAATTTATAATTTAAAATAATAGCTAACTGAAAAGCTTTCCTTTTATCACATCTGATTTAAGATGTCTTTAACATATTACGGCAATATCGTGCTTTCCTATGTTTGAGGCTAACAGACAATAACACCACACCCATATTTGAAGACCATGCCTTAAGCACAGTAATATATTAAAGTCTGTATGCTCAGGAAGATGTATGTGAAAAACAATGCTTGTATTTCATTAGTTGCACCCCAGCCAACTTAATTGGATGCGTAGAACATACTCATTTAAACACAACTACATGCATGACAGCTTTGGAAACTCTGGCTTAAATTAACAACAATTTTTTGTCCTTTCATTTTTCTTGCCACTGATTTACAAAGGACTATCATCGTTTAATAGCAGCACATTTTTCTGTTAACAGGATCTGAAATATGTACTCAGGTAAGGATTCAGCACCTTCCAAACCCCATCTTGTGAGCTAAAATACTTCTAAACGAAACCATTTCCCTCTCTTCAGAAGACAGTCAACCCATACAACCAGATGTTGATAATCACACTGAATTATAAACCAGAAGTTATTAGGTTAACAGTTAGAGAAGAAAACACCCACCATCAAAGCAGTGAATTTAAACTTTCTATCTAGTTGTTTGCTACAAAAGGATGTACTACCAGCTACATCACTTGGTGTTGCAGACCTATTACTTCAAAGACATATTTAGATGTTTTTTCCATTTCAGAAGATTCCCTTTGAAAATGCATTTGAACGAATGTTACCCTTTTCAACAGAGATTTGACTAAACATTTTTGTTACAGCAATTTTGTTTAGCATGGTAATGCAATCAGAATCCCAGGAGGCTCATCCTTCACAAGATGCCTGCTGCAGTTCTACCTGCAAAGTTACATTATGGCAGTCTTCACAGATAACAAAGTACAGAAACTGAAATGCATAAAGCAGCACAATCGTATGTCAGAGGCTGTCTAAAAAAAACCAAAAAAATGCAACCAAATCTCCCCCTCTCCCCAGTTTTCAATAGAAATATTCATGCTATGACAGTGCTTCATTTCAGGAAGCAGTGGGCATAAACTGTATTGCTCATTCACTAAAAAGAAATACTGAGGAGATTCCATGAACAATTTCTATTTCCTGGACAAAGCAAAGAGCATTACTGTTTTTTAGAGGAAAGGTGAAACAGTGGTGATCAAGTTGTGAACTGAATAAATATAAAGACTATGAAGTGATTTACTATTCTTTCTGCAGCGAGCTAGTAACAAAATCCATTTCTTTTGCTGAGGCAGTGATTAGTGAGTGCAGTTGACCTGTGATCCCACTGCTTTTAATGGTTTGCACATTACCTTAAAGGCTGAACTTGCAGGACAATATTTATTCCTTTTGAAACCTTTCCAGTATTTTTCAAAGATATTATTTTTACAAAGTGCTTAAGTAAAGGACTATGTATAACTAAATAATGACTGAAAATAATTACCAGCAAAATCATAATATGGGTTACATTTGCATGTGTTTACATATATATGGCACTGAAAAAGAACCATGAGTCTAAATTAGAGTCTTGCTAAAGTGGACTTGTAAACAGGTTTTATTCTTTTTTTCCCCCTCTACATCCATGAAATAATTTGGATATTAGACACATATTCTTTTAATAGCCAGGCATTTATTTCCATTTTGCAGCTATCACATGGAGCTCTTTTTATGGTCTTTTTACAGTTCAGCTCTTCTATTTAAAGATAACTGACAGGTTTTAGAGGAAGTGGGAATCTACAGGCTTCACGTTTACTATCACATCAGTTCAGTTCTGGGGCTGATTATCATCATAATGTTACACCTTGTAGTGTCCCATATGTGACAGGTGCCTTCTGAGTACCATTAAAGGCATCATCTCTTAAATTAACTGTGTCAGGAACAGATAAAAAAAGCAAGAGATAGATACTGGAAAGGCAGAAAGAAAATGGACACATACTACGGTCAGATTACAGTGGATATTTCTCCCAGTCAGAAAACTTTAGTGGTAGTGACATTGTATTTTTACATGCATAGTTTCTAGAATCTTTTTCTCCATGTACAAATATGAGATGTATTTACACGGCCAAATAAAATCAAAACAGGCTTTGAGTAAGAATCAAGTGTTTTTAATAACCCCTTTATGAAAAGAAGCCATTGGAGGAATCTGGGACATCATTATTTTCTGGTCTCCACCATTTTTGCAGATGAATGAAGGCACTGCAGTGTGGTTCAAACTCCTACAGGAGAAGCTAATACTGAAAATAAAGGACAAAACTTAAGTATACATGGTTAACCTGTCATCCTAATCATCTCAGCATGAAGATACTACCCTGAAATCATTAATAAAATTTTCAGTCTCTTAAGTCTTTATACACATCAGGCAGTCAAATAGAATTTTTTGTTCAACAATTTCAAACATGTTTGTACATTGTTGTGGCTTCAAGAGTGCTGAAAGCGGTTTACTTATGTAAATCTTGAGATTTGCTACACAAAGAAATAGATGCATATGACATTTGCAAGGCAGTGAAAATGAAGTGTCACATGTTGGCCTGGGAAACAAAGTTTGGGGGGGAAAAAGGTGTGACCTATTTCACTGAACCATCACCCCTGAAGGGCTGAAGGACAAACTGAAAAGAAAATCTTGGCAGCTACTGCAAATCACAAAGAGCAGCAGTATGGTTTTGGACAAACCTCACAACCATATTTGTCATCAGAGTACTTTCTGCACAGGGGCACTCTCACTTATATTAAAGGATTAGATTTTTTATTTCCCCCTTAAAGATGAGTAATCAGTAAATTGTTAAGAAACCCTAACTCATCAAGGATCACAAAAGAGAACCAGAGAAATGTTTTGAGGACTGGAGAGAAAGTCTTCAGGCCTACAATATTCCAAGAGTTGTATCTGTACTACATGCAAATGAAGATTGGTGACCATAACTGAGATAATACTTGTCACAAAGAGGTTCTTTAATACCAAGAAGAAAAGGATAATAAGATCTAGTTGTTAGAAGCTGAAACAAAGCAAATTAGAGTTACAAATACAGCTCCCTTTTCCTTAAATTAACCATTAGAAACTCTAAGGAGGAGTGGTGCATTCAGTAGTAAATTAGATTGGGTATGGTTTAGCAACTTGTTTCAGTTAAAGAAACCTATTAAAAGTCATGTTGCTGTAACCAAGTGGAATGCCATGATTTATGATATACAAGGAGATCAGATCTAGCCTTTAATGAAACTAGTTCAAACTGCAGGCTATCGATGCCACAGGTCTCAGGATTCTGCCTTTGCTACATGACAAGTGTACGTGAACCTGTTAATGCTGGAAGTGGTATTGTCTGGTACATTTTCCACATACATTGAATAAAAACTTCTGTGCAGGAAATGCTTCCCAAAGGACATGCTCAGAACTTGTTTCAAGGGGCATCAGCTCTTACTCAGGCTTTGACCATTAATATATATGATTCCATTACCCTTTCTCATTAAGTAGTACTAGAAGCTCTCTTTGCTAATGCAAATAATACATGGCAGATGGGACAACCCTATCAGGTCCTTTTGGGAGGAGAGAAGCTCTTTCCTGATTAGTTTAAGTATCCTTTGAGGAACATTAGTAATCTAATTCAACCATTTTAAATAGAGGAACAGGAAAAGGCTTGTATTACTGAAATAAAAGGTATTTCTAGCGTCTACTAACTTCTAACACCGTGTATCTTACTACCCGACTCCTTTTTTGAAAATTATTTTAAAAGAGTAATATATTCATTCAAATGTAGGTGATAATATTTTCTACCCATTAATTTCACTAAAATATGTAAAGACATACTTAATAAATCAGCTTTTTTATATATGATTTAAAGTTTTATACTGGAAATTCTAATAAAATTTATCTATCAAGAAAAAAAATAAGACATTTAAGATGCTTGTGTGAATGGTTCATGTAAGTATTTCTACAAGATTTCTCTCTAACCCTTACAATTTTTCCATGCAAATCCATAGGAAGCACAGGCAGACTAGGCATTCACCCCCTACATGGATCAAAATTAATATTTAATATCTACAACACAGAAGCTTTAATACTGATGTGAAATTGGGCCTAATTGAGGAAGATCTGCTGATCGAACTAGATGTCCTATCCCTAGGGATCTGTTAGAAGCCTGTAAGTGACAACATAATAATAATCTTAAAAATATTTATTAATTAGCTATGGGGTTATGCTGTTGAGTCATCAGGAAGTTATATTTCACGTAAATAGCAACACTATTAACTGTTTTCTATTGCAATAGCCATGCCCATAGATTGTTGTTTTCATTCATCCATTTTGAACCATGTCACTTCCCGAGAACAACTGTGTGGTCTGAAAAAAATCAAGAAGTTTGGCACCATCTGTGAAATTGTTATTCCTCCAGGGTTAAGTTCAGCTCTGTGAAGAAATGTCTCAAATTTCACTTGGTGCTGCACAAGGGTGAATTTCATCCTGTGATTAAAGTCACCTCTGAGTTTCTGCAACGAAGTATTGCACTGGAGGGTGACAAATGCACTCAGTTGGACCAAGAAGGGGAGAGAGCTGGAGGAAACCATTATCACTTCTCAGAAGCCTCCCTCAGCACCAATTCACAAAGATGTGTTGTTAGTGCACATAAGTGGGGCTCGTCAGATGCCAAAGCTTTTGCTTTTATCTCTGGGAGTCCCTGACTCCATTTCAAACCACCAGATAAAGGCGAGATCTGCCTTTAACACTTGTCTGATGGTGCTGTTCCCACACACTCTGTGCTTCCACCTCTCCCAGAGCAGCCCCGGACCCAAACACAGCAATTCCCCCACATCTGCAACTGCTGTGACAGATCTCTGCTCTGTGCACATCCCACTGCTCCAGCCAGGCACAGCCCTCCTGCTCCCTCACCCCAGGGCTGTTCTGTAGCACGAGGCCTTCCCAAATGCACTCATTTTCCTCTTGTGTTACTCTGAATGAAGGAAAAACCCCAAACACTCTTTGTGCTGCGAGTAGAAACCATGGACATATTTTGATGCAACGTCAGAACATTTTAGAGCCCTACCTCAAAGTAGCTGTGGTGGGTGACACAGCAGGCCACCAGTAACTCAATGCCACTCCCTCACTCCCCCTCAACAGGGTGAGGGGGGAAATGAGACTGAAAAGCCCATGGCATGAGGTAAAGCCAGGGAGATCACTCACCAATTGACATCAAAGGCACAACGCGGGGAAAATTAATTTATTGCTAATTAGAAGGGTTTGATGGTGAGAAACAAAGACTAAAATACCTTTCTCACACCTGTTTTTCTCTGTTAGGTGCTGGCAGGGCTGTTCCTTACACTTTTCCCCTCAAACCTGCTGCCTGTGGGGCTGTGCTTGCCCCACACGTGTCCCACAGAGGCTGCAGCATCTTCCCTGAGGGGCTGGGCTGTGCCCCACGGCGGGAACTGGGCTAGGGCAGCGCTGCACTCCCCTCATGGGGCCTCTGCACCAGCCCTGGCCCCCATCCCCTGCACGGGCAAAACTACAATTTCTGCAGTGACCCAAATCACAGGAGACCTGGGTCTCAGCTAACACAGCCGCTGCTACACAAGGACCAGCACCTCAGACCATTGTGCTCTTTTCCCTGCTGGAAGAAAAGCTTTGCCGTGACAGGCCCTCAAGCCACATGCATGCAGTCAATACCTATTGCAGAAATTACAAGTTATTACACATTAACTGGGCCATAATTCTGCAGCAAGTATCCACACACATATTCCAGTGTTGTTATTTTGAAATGTATAAAGGTTAATTTAAAACGAGAACTCTACACCGAAAGTAACAACAGCTTTAGATGCTTCACCATCTCTTAAGCCCTTGCAGATGAGGCAGCCTTGCCGTGTTGGAGGTGAAGAAGCTCCTGGTGAGTGATGTTGCTGCCTCTTGTTCTGCATACTGTGGTTCTGTCAGTAAATACAGAAACTGCACCCATTTAAAGAAGAAAAAAAAAGTAGTGATACATTATAGCATTCTCCATCTATTTTTTTGTTGTCAGTGATAGCTGTCAAAAACATTTCATTTGTAAGTACAACAGGAAGCTGGCTGCTGTAGGTGTACTAGCGTCCTCAAGACAGCTGTGACAGTCATCAGAGAGGGAGGGTGCAGGATTCCATGGAAGCATCACTGGTTCCTGGATCAGTATGAACTTTTTGGTGTGCGACTTGTAACCCATACACCAGAGGCATGACTAAGCCAGAAGAGCAGCCTGAATTCTGGTTTTTGAGGAGGGAATACATCTGCCAACATTTTATTTCTGCAGGATAACATGTGGAATACAATTATGGTGATAGATTAACTTTGTAAGAGTCTATGCTATCTATAGAATTTGTGTCAGCACTAGATACTGCTTCAGAGCAGAAGCTTCAGCGACAGTTCCCAGCACTGCAGGATGCACTCCCAGAAATTATTTGGGATGGAGACATGGCAGTATAGTCAGAGTGTGAGGGAAGGAATCATGTCTTGGAAGAGGAACAGAAGGGTCTGTCTCTGAAAATTATCTGTTCTTACCTCCTCTAATGGAGACTTCTGAGCCATACTGATGCACAGCATGAGAGACCAGACACAGGCTTTTCATAAGACAAGAAGCCTGTGCTTGTACCTTTGACTTCTGAGAAACCAGTGATGGAGTTTTAATGTTTTGTCTGATGCCTCCTAGGTAGCAGATAAATTTGTTACTCAGGGATGCATGAGGGCTTCTCCCAAGAACCAGAGATATACAGCATCTGATTTGAATTTGTACAGATGTTTTGAAAGGACAAGGCTCGTGGCCTTTATACTGTCACAGATCTAATTGGATTCACAAAGGAAAAAAGGAATGCATTGTATTAAATATATGAAATTAATGGTGATGAAGAGAGAGAAGTTCCATGGTAGAGCAGTGAACTTTCGGACTTATGACACAGGCAGTAAAAAACCTGGACAAGGAGTGAGGTGAGAGCTGCCAAGACACAGGAGGCATCCTTGGTCTTCCACATTTCCTGTATGACTCCCCTCAGGGATATTGCTGGCAACTACGCAAGAGAAAAAAACATCCAATGTGTGCGCTAGTAGAGGTACTGGAATATAAGAACGTCTTGACGCAGCAACATGGTGCTAAACTGACATCTCGCAAGTCTTTATTTTCTATGTTTGCTAATACATTAGCTTCATAATAAATATCCAAATCCTATGCAGTCTCTGGCTCTGAAAGCATTGACCTTCTATGATAGTTTTGTGGTTTTTCTAGCAGTAGTTTCTAGCTAATTTGCAAATCTTTCAGTCATCAGTACAAATTAACAAAACTCTTGGGTGGGCATTAGGGTTTAAAATTTGTAATTAGTTCTTACCTACCTTCAGCTTGAAATGAATTCTGACATTAAAGTAAATAAAACTAAAAAAAAATTAATCATCTACTCTGCATTAGCAGAAAAATCTGTTTTCTAGAAATAAGTGTTGACTGCAAAAAGTTTTGAGTATTTCCTCTTCCTACAAACTTCAAAACCAATCTTTTATCACAAAATCCTAACTATAATCAGAAAATAATTACATTCTAGCTGAGTTGCAAATTAAATCAGAATTGCTAAACACGAGTTCCTGTCTTAGGCTGGATTATTACTGTACTAAAGAAAATTAAGATGCACAGGCCACCTCCTGAGCCGAGTATTGTCATGCAGGACCCTCTGTGTTCTGCCAGTTATAAAAGGAAATATGGACATTTTGTAGGATGTAACAACTTTGTAACCTCCTCAATAAAAGCCTCCACCTTTTTCAAACTACCAGCAAGACAGGTGGACTCACATTAGCTTGTGAACATCTAATATTTTCTGCACTACCACTCTATCTCCTCCTCTCCTCACCCCATAAAACCCAAGCCACCCGCAAAGCCCTACCTGTTTCTGGAGTCAATATTTCATTAAATTTTTGTGGTGTCAAAATTATAATTTGTTTTTTCATCTCCCAGGGACAGCACTGTTGTTATTGCTTCGGTATACCTGCTGCTCAGTTGTTTATTTCTTTAGGTGTTCCCCAAATTCTGCTTACTGAGCAGCATTTACACTCTCTCATGCTAGGAGTGCAACACTTCAGAGGGCTGTGCATTCCTCAGGAAACCATTCTCTCAATCCATCTTTCCTTCCCAGATACAAGGTCACAGGGAGAAGGGAAAAAAACCAACCAAACCCAACCCACCTGTCCTACTCATCTCAGACTTCCTCCCAATGTCTCTGTAAATACAATTTCACAGACTCTTGGCCTATATTTTTCTTTCTATTTTGTCAGTTAGGTATGAAATCATTGAGCTCAATGGGAGGGGGAGTATCTTCTTTGCCACTTTGCCAGAAGAATTAGAATCCAGTCAAGATATTCCTCTTTGTTTCCAAACTGTTTTATGCAAATGCCTCAAAAAATTAATTTGGAGATTAAAAAAAAATTGGAACAATATATTTATATATATATTGATTTGTCAGAAATAATAATCGCTTTGGATAATTTCAAGTGTTTGAACTCAAAAATTAGTTTTGTTGCACCATTTAAAGTCCTTTCTGTGATCTGCTGTAGAAACCACCACAATACTAGAGAGAGAGACAGAGAGACAGCATATCTAAATAGAAAAGCCATGCATGTTTACACACAGTGGTAAACAAGAGTCACTTGGAACACAGCTGTATTTCTGTGGTTTCCTCATTTTCTCATTGCTGGGTGCACAGCACAACAGTGTTGGATGATTCAAGCAGAAAAAAGCCCGACTACTACTGCTCTAGATATGTCAGTACTTACCATCTGAAAGATGGGCAGGTCTGCTTGTCTGAATGAAACAAGGCAGAGGAAAAGGAGACTACTGCAAATCTGGCTCTGCAGAGTCCAGGGAATGAAGTAGGACGTGGCAAAACCAGAAGAAATGTAGAGGAATGTCACATACTGAGCACAACTAGCCAGCACAAGAAGAGCAACTTGACCTAATCTTTCCATAAAGTTTAGGGGAAAAAAAACAGACTCAGTGATCAGCGGTGCAAGCTGGTGTCTACATTAAAGCTAACCTGGACCAGGGAATAAGAGGGGAGAGAAGAAGCACGATCAGAGAGTAGCAATGTGCATGAGGGAAGCCAGAGCAATGTAAAAAATTCATGGCTAGAACAACCACAGGAAATGATGTGTTGCTGGCAGATGTTTGTTTTAAAGTTTTCCACAACTCTGACTATGCACAAGAGCAGCAGTGCTCTCAGTATGCTCAGAACCACAGCCAGAGGAGAGCAGGAACAGCCACTAAGAGAAAAGCTTCTGAAGAACACCCCTTGAAAAGCCAGCTGCTTTCTGTCCTTGCAGTGCCAGCTGGGCTCGGCCCTGCCCTCAGCAGCCATCCCCAGCCCCCTGTGCCAGCTTCACCTGCTGCCTCCCTTCAGCAGAGAAGCATAACCAGGCTTTCAGTCTCAAGGGTGAGCTCTTGGCTTTTGTCCATTGTCTTACAGGGACGAAAACAAATTTTCAACTTCTTTTCCCGCTCTCCAAGATTAATAAATTGCAATGTTTTAAGTCAGAGGCATTTTAAGACCTCTTATTTACCACAGATCATTAGTTGCTCCAGTACTGAGCTTAAAACCTTGTGTGTGACCTTCCAAAAAGGCACCTAGCCCTGAGCGCTGCATGTCAAGAACTGGGAAACCACTGCACTGCCTTAGGTTTGTTCAAGGTTAATCAGCACCACTGTTCACCTTCTGTTTGATTTCTCATTTGAATTTATTATGTTTCAGTTTCCAACTGATGATTCTTATGATTTTACTTCCTGGATGAGGTAACTGCATAGAATAAAGAGTCTTTCTTGTGGAGAGGAAACACTACAACCATCTTATCTTTCTTTTCAGAACCTTTCTTGATTTGTCACATCACTTACAAATTTCAGCTTCTGAACTAGAAAGAGATTCAGAACCACGGATGTTGTATAAATTGTTTAGACCTAAATGATGATTAATATTTTCATTGGTTACTAAATTACTTCAAGCTATTTGCTTTCTACATGTAATGAGTACGTTATCCTGCATCCTTCCCAGGACAGAAAATAAATAGTATAAGCACGACAGTCTTAATACTTTATTGGTGATCTTGCCACTCCTGTTGGCTAACCGGCAAAACTACAGCTAGGATGTAACTTTTTCCTAATTGATGCATTTTTGTAGTCATTTCAACTATATCTTTTCTCCTGATAACTCTACCTTTCCATTTCACATTTCTCTTTTAAGAATTCTTTATATGGATTACTGTAATTTTTTCCATTATTACAAGGTTTGTTATTAATTTCTTATCAGTTCCAGCTGTCAGTTCAGACCGAGTCAGAGCAGCCTTTAAGCCAAATCTTTGCTCATTCTTGAAAGAACACTTGGAACTTTCTGGACACTAAATGCATTCTTCCTGAGCAAATCCATATTTAAATGTCTGTTTTTGTCCTGGGTCATCCCACCACCCCCACACCCTCTAAAATTTCACATTGACAAATCCTTAGCAAAACAGGCTTTTGCAAAGACATTTTCCTATGACCAAGGCTGCCTCCTTTAGTGATGTGATATCACAAACTGCCAAGCTTTGCGATTAATATTTCTAATATAAAATAGCAGTTTGACATTTTGGATACACTGCAATATGTCTCAATTAAAGGATCATAAATATAGAGGGAATCGCATTACATGAATGAGTACATTAGCTTCTGGAATTCTCCTTCCTTTTTTATTTTGCTGAATAGCACATACAGAAGGGAAAGTTAAAAAATTACCTGCCTGTGTATAAGCAGTACAAAAATCTATATCTGACACTTGGTATATAAATCCACAAATGCATTGTCCGTGGAGCTTTTGAAAACACTGATTGTATTTCTAGGCACAAGTACACACATTATGGCACACATGCTCCTATACAAATGGGCTTTCAGACAAGGGATATAAATATAATAAAGTATAATCCTTAATTCTTTCCACACATTATAGCAATATGTTCTATTACTTCTTGCCTGCATTTTAGAACCATTGAATTTGTTCAAACTTTAAGTGTCATTGGCCAATACTGTATTGAATTCATCTTTTGTGTTTCACATTGAACACATGCTATGTTCTAATTCAGTGTTTTGAAATAAATAATTTACTGTTGAACTTTTCTTCCTTCTATCATCAGAGTAATTTAACACATGTCGTTTCCTGCAATGCTATCCAATTCACACATCAGCAGGTGGTATACAATTTTTCCTTATTTCCCCCCTTTTTTTACTGTATAGCTTTTTGTGTGCTTAGATAGGACCCAACTTATTTAAAAAGCAGAGTGGCACTGTAGAACAAAGACAGTTTCTACAACGTGTATCTCAGAGTTTTTAATTACTCTTGTCACTGTACCATTTAGTAACTCTTTTACTTAGAGATTATGACTTTAGCTTGTGATAGATTTAGCATATAGCCCATATTAATACATTCAAAGGGCAATTACGAGTATCAATTGAGCTAAAGTTATATGGATGCATTTATGTGCATTTGCTTAATGCAAATAACAACAAAAACATAATCCATCATTTGCATGCTCCCATATGGGCACACAACTATGTCCTTTTACCCATTCTTCTACTGCCCTTTAGACAGACCTTTTATAGATGTTCCTGGCTACTTAGCCTGCTGAAAATCCTTACTTTTGTCAAAACAGTGAGGATTTTTCTCAGATTATTTTTTTCCATTTCTTCTGGACTAATCTTCTCTGCATATTTAACCAACAGGAAATACAATGGAAAAAAAATGCATGTAGACAGAATGGTGGAAGGTTTTGGAGTAGAACCAAAAATCAAGAGAAGACACTAACAAAACACCAAGATAAGTACATGGACCACTTCTTTCGACCCCGACCAAAATACCAAAAACCAGAAAGGCCCTAAAAGAAGTCAAGCAAACCAGAGCCATATTGTCAACCATCACTGAGGTTGAAAGGAAATCTGTGGTGAGTGAATCTTGTATTTCTGTATTCTTTAAATGCATAAGTTTATCATGCTTTAGCAAAGTACACATAAAGCAGAATAATAGCTCTGCACAGCTTAAATGAGGAGTTTGGTTTTTCAGACGAACATTTTTGTTTCCTACAGTAGCAATTATAGGAGACACTAGGAGTTGGCTGGAAAGCTCAGTACAATCTATAAACACTTATTCATAGAACCACTGGGTGGACACTGTATTGGAGCCAAGTCTTACATTCAACATTCCCGTTGTGAAACAAGTCTGACATTTCTGTCTGTCTCCCTTTTTTTAAAGGACAAATCAATTTGTAACAGAGAGACAGCAGTTTGCAACCAACTGTGCTCAAGATCAAAATTAATTAATGGTATTGAAATAAAGGTAAAAGTGTAGTAAAGAGCAAGAAATCGGAAATAGAGTAATATAAAATGGAGATCTGAATTAGAAAGGCACACAAAAAGAACATGGATTAGCCAACAAAGCTCCTCTACTTTTCCTAATTTCTTGCTACTAATTCTTTTTATTGTAGCAAATTGATCAGCTGTTAAACACATGGTCACCTCTTCTAAAACAGATTGCTATCTTTTGTGTTTGGCTTGAAGCTAATGTTTTCTAGTCTTTTAGAAAATGATACTGGATATCCCTTTCAAACAATGTCAGTTCTTTATCTCTGCTGCACTTTGTTGTTATCCTGCTCAGATGTATCTCACATTTCTTGTGGGCAGACATTATCTAGGGATCTGGCATCACTTCTGAAACAGCAGGATTACTGCATCTACCTCCTCAGAATGAAAAGGAAAGTTTGCTTGCAACCTAAACACGTTCATCTGAGGGCTTTATCAGCTCACATTTCTACATTAACTACTTACAGTTATGTTCATGAAATAAACAAAAATATCCGTAATAAGTATTGGCAACACTAGTAACAATAAATATTTGTAACAAAGAGAGATACCAGCTGAGTTTCAACATGAATATTCCTGCACCCCTTCTGAACAGAGCACTGCCTTGTAGCTGGGAGCAAGCTCAGCAGAAGCTCTGCACGGCTCTAAACTGCGAACGTGCCATCAGCTCTCAGTGACCTGCAGGCCTGGCAGTCTGCTCTTGGAAGAGCAAAATCAAGCTCAGAGCAGCTAATGCAGCCTGCAGAGCATTCCACTTGTGCTGCGATTGTCCCAATACAGATCAGTCCAGAGAACTGAAAACACATCTCTGGCAATGGCGCAAAGTGTCTTTGCACTGCATGTGGGGCAGAGTGAGACTTCTCAAGCCAGCTTTTTTAGCCTCCCATGACAGCTGGAGTCATAGCCTTTCATAATATTGGATGCATTATTTTTTTTAAACTAGTGCTCAGGTCAAACATGCTTGATGGAGAAAACCAGTCTGAAAAATCCATTCTTTTGCGACTTGGGACAGAGTCTGGACACAAGCTGACACATCGTGTTAGGATAATACTGAGGAATGAACTTTTTTCCCCTCCAGCTGTTCTCTGAAAGGCACTTGTTTTTGTACAAAACACTTACACAGTCATAGAATTAGATGCTTGAGTCCTGATGTTCTGAAAATCTTCTGTCTTCTAAGCTACAAGGCTACCCTTTTTCTTCGGCAGAGACTAAAAGATGGTACCAATGTCTCCTCCTCTTCCCTAAATGATGCCTATAGCCTGATCCTACTCTTTCAGAGATGTCCTAAGTTGACCAAAATGTTTAGATTGCAATCAGCATTCAGAAATTGTTGTTATTGAGTAACTCCCTTCAGAGCCAAAGCCTCAAGAAACAGACAGACACAAATACCACAGAATGCTTCTAAAATTAGTAGATCTAAGTTGGTTAGAAACAGAGGGATCACAAAATCCTTTCTTAGCAACAAGTTAATTACTCCTAAAAATTTTCACTCAGGTCCATGTTAGATGAGGAGTCTGTCACTGTAAAGAAGCAGCAGGAAAGATCGGATCTACTTTTTAGGCAGCTCCAAAATACCTGTTAATGATACTTCAACTGAACTAGAGCCAGCAGCCTACAAAACTACAGATGGCCATGGATGTGATAGCAGAGTGCCTCTGCAGGAGACAGAGGAGAAGGCTGAAGTAATTCATAAACTGATTCTGACCTGACTGTGGAAGACACATATACCATGATGTGATGCCTATTGCAGCCAGGCTGGAAATGTTGCACTGCTATGACTACTAAAAGTTTTGATTAAGAGATGGAAAAGAACATATACCTGATATACAAACAGATCTTTCCCCAATATTTAGCAAACCTGTGGTATCAGTACTGCAACATTTATTTTTTGCAACAGGTTCTTTCTAGCATTCTGTACCCCCCCGAATTGTGCAATTTCTTTGATGTAAAACACATAATTCCTAAGTTTAAAATCCATAAAAGCAGAGTTACATAAAAACTATGGCATAGAGTAGATTCTCTGGAAATATTACAGCATCCTATGTCTGGCTGAGCTTACTCAACTGCCAAGGAAAAAAGCTCTTTTAAGTACAAGATTAGCACTCAGCCCTTGAACAGTAATGTTTGTTCTCTTTAGAATTTAATTGCAAAAAACAGCAGAGGATAAAAAAAATAATTTGAAAACAATTATATGATGATGAAGCCTTTCTTGACAAATATTTAAAACGGAAATGCTGGAGCTGTTAATGATAATTAAGATGGTTGTCTGGAAGAAGCTTCTCTAGAGTCCATGTTTTTATTACCTGCTTAGTCACACACATTTTCCCTATTAATATTACTTCTGTTAGTGAGTAAAATAGTTCTTTGGGATATTCACTTAACTAGATTAATACAGAAACTGGAAAAAATGAATACAGGAACACAAGTTGGGCATTAAGAGACTCCTTGGTTATTTTACCGAGAAGTTCCAATTTATAGGTCTCTAAATTACGTGACAGATACTTTCCTGGAAAATGTTCATTTGACTCCAGTGCACTTCAGCATGGTGGTGAGATTTTATCCCAGACAGAACTGAGCGCTTGTTTAATATATCCTCATCACTGGAATCTCGGTAGGAACAGGAAACAGTGGTTCTGCTCTAGAAGGCTATATATTCTATAAAACAGCGGCTGCAGAAAATATCACTTTGGGTAGATAACCTGGCTTTTGAGTAGTTTAAGGAAGGCCACATGATCTTTTTTTTCTTTGTTGCTACATATTTCCACGTTTCTCTCCTTGGAGTTCTCATAACTCCAAAGGATGACACTTCCACTTCTCCTTACCTGCAACACTATGATACAGCTTGTGCCCTGGTCACTTTCCCAGGAAAAGGGAGACTGCATCATCTGAAATACATCTTTGCTCAGGCTTCCTTTCAGCAACTGCATAAGGATCTGGCTGAAATTAGAAGTCCGTAATATATACGTAATAGATACAGTTTGCTTAAAAATGAAGATAAATTTTGAGCATTTCAGCTAGGGCAATCTGGTTTCCTGCAGATTTGTGTCTTCAGCTTTCCCCTGCCTGGTAAGGTGCAACTGCTAATTGATCTCTCCCATAAGTCAGGGCACAGATCTTATGAAACAGAAACCTCTCCTTTGAGTAGGAATTCCTTCCAAAGCTTTTCACTTTGTGTCATGGAATATCTCTTTTACCCATCTGAAGAGCCAACTTATCCCAAAGTGCTCCACTTCTCTTGGCTCTTGTGCCTGCAACTGGCCCAGTGGTTCATAGGTCAGGAGGGTAGAAGTAGAGACAGAGAAATGCACAGATGCTTTCACAAGGCTGTTAAAAACTGTGGGTACACAACACAAGCCAAAGCTGTGCATTGAGGGCAAAGAGCAGCCTGCCCACAGCACTGCATTCCTGATTACAGAAACCCAAAATCCTATTACCAGACACTTCATTTGCTTCCAGTATATCTGGGAACAGTTATCTTTGGTGTCTTTTTGTCCTGTCTATATTTATAACTAATTTACTTTCCATGGGATTGTGAGTAAGGGTTGTATCTTACTACAGTTGTACACAGTCATTGGGTAATTTGGATACTTCTGTGAGCTGGTGTAATATAAATAGTTAAAAACAGTTCAGACCATCTCTTTATTAAGTAGCTAATAGCTAATGGGGAATGAATAATTTTTTCATGCACTGTAAATTATCAGCCTGCATGACAATCCCTGGGTACAGTAAATCCCCTTCACACACAGCAGCTCAGCAGGTACAAGACCATTCAGCTGGGAAATGGCTGTGCTCCCACCTATTCCACAGAGCCCTCCCTGGCAGACAAGTTCTTGGTGTCAGAACAGGTAAGACTATAATGATATTCAATGTAGAAAATAAATGCTATAGAGTGAATAAGGAAAACCCAGCATTTTTGTTTCATAACTGTATTCATGTATACAAACCCTTCTGGTTGATGTGAACAATAAATATTTAAGATTTCTACTGCCTCTTACAAAAAAAAACAAAACCTTTAAAAATAGAAACCGCCCATCTTAAAAGAAAAAAAGAAAGAAACCAAAAAGGCGATACTTTTCTGTTTCTTATTTAATATGTTTTAAGACATAAGTAAAAAAAAAATAAAGTTCTAATATACTTACTTTATGCTTGAATTAAAATGCAGTGTGATCTCAGTAATCATCAGCATAATTCTGTCTGAACCTCATTTCAAGATAATTGCCATCTTTTAGTATTAAAGAAAAATCTACCTTTCTAACTGCAATTGAAAAGAGTTTAAAATCACAACATCAGTTTTTGGTTTGCTCTTAAAGTAGTGTGGGTGAACCATCATGGAAAATTGAAACATAAGGCAAGGAAAATTGCTAAGAAGGCATTACACCTATTACAAATTATTCAGTCTTTCCTTAGCAAATCTTTAATATATTGTAAAGTTATAATACAATTTGAAAGAAATTATATAAAATTTCTTATAATTTCAAAAGATCCTACCTATTCTAGGAATAATGGTGGTTTGCTTAAAATGAACAAGGCATTTTGCTTCTGTCTCACTGCCTCACTTGGTACTACTGAAGCATCACTCTGCAAAGAGGAACTCTGATTCTGCTGAAGCTCTCTGCCATCTTCTCATTACACTGAATTATGCCCAAGCAGTTGCTGGCAGGCAACGAACTCTAGTGCAGGAAAGCTGGATATCAGGCTTCCCAACACTCCTGTTCCTGGAAGTAATAGGTCTCATTTTGTTAAATGGAAGGGGTAGCGAGCCAAAAGCTTGTCCTCAGCCATAAGACAAAGGCACAGGGCTGCCTTAACTTATTTAATTGAAACGTTTGATATAAATTAGTACTGTCAACACAAAACTGGGAAACACATTCCTCCTCCCCTGAAGACAGAGAAACATTGAATAACAAGGAAAAGTGATAGACAGCTTCAGATCCCACTTACAAAAAGTGAGGGCGCTGAAGAACACCATATAAACACCTGCTGAGATCTTCTAATCTCCTTTCACTCCAAGCAGACAATCATTTCAGTAGCCAGCACTGCACAGGCACAAATCCTGAGAGGACCTGATTCCAGAGGAATCTGCTTTAAAAACAGAAGTAACAATTGATCATAGCCTCTGGAGCTCTAGCAAACTCAAAGCAAATACTTAACTAATACTACACTTTTGCCATGCCCTAACATGGTAAAAGCTGACTTCTACAGGAAGAGGACCTGCCTTGTGTTGCCAGAGTGAATTACAGCATTGCACTCTCTTTGCTACATGAGCAGCAGAAGTGTCTTGAAAATCAACAATGGGAAATAGCACAACCAGTGGCCAGTTCACAAGCAAAGCACTTAAATCCACATACCAGTTAAACCTGGTGAATGTCATCCCTACAGGTAAAAAAAAATGTACAAAGGAGCTAATCCCAGCATTGCTCTCATGTCTCAAGCCAATACATCTTTAGCCTGGGCTCTGGAGCTCAGCTTTATACAGGTATGAGTACAAAGGGTACTTGAGGGTTTGGGAATTTGGTTGGTTTTTTTGGTTTTGTTTTGTTTTTTCCTAAACTGAACCGTACCTTTTTTTTTTTTTTTTTCTTAAGAAAAAGTGAATTATTTAAATCACGGCATAGTTAATGGGTTTGTTATATGATATTGTTAGGCTATATTATCTTAACTATATCTCAATTGCAAGCTTATTTTTCTTGATCAGACACAAGGCAAAGCAACTCTGAGGTACAAAATATCTTTTTAATTATGAAATATATTATCTAGATATGTTTTAATATAACTAATACACCTATCTATTGTTTTTTATGTTGAGATTAAGAAATTATTTTTTAAAATTACTTTCATGGTACTTTGCCCCATGACCATATAGTTAATATTTAAGTAATACCTCAAACAACAGCTATTATTTTATGCCATCAAGAACTGTCATGACAAGTTATGCTTGGACTGATACGATGCCAATGAAAATACAGCAAACCACAGATTTTAGGATATCTTTATGATTACCAAAAGTCAGAAATAAGAGAATAAAAGCATTGGTCAGCCCCAGGATAGGCTTCTTTTTGGTTTTTAACTGAGTCACAAAAAATTGCTCAAGATGAGAAGAAATGTGCCCTGAAAGACGAGAAGAAATGTGCCCTGTTTAAAAAAAAGAAATATACATATATAGCATTTTCATTTAAAAACTTCTTAGTTCATAGAAGTCATAGACTTTAAAAATAATTTGGGGATTATATCACAATACCTTTCACCTTTTTAATTTTCTGTTCTTAAGTATATGATCATCAAGTAAGGGTGTGGAATGTTGAATTTCTGTGCATTTGAGCTGAGGACCTGACTTGGAGAAGCTACCAAGCTCCCTATTTATTTCAGGCTTTGAAGCAGCAGTGTTTTTCATTGCTACTCATGGCTGTCAAAACTGCCAAAGTATTAATGATATGATGTGGCTCTTTAATTCTCCCCATTTTTCTTTTGTTGCCTCCTTGCCTTCCATCTGCAAGAGGCGAGTGCTTGATGGATACAAGAAACATAAAGAAAGGTTAATTTCTTGCCAGGACTGTTTTTCTCTTTATCTTTTGTCGTTTTATTTTTGTACTTCAGAGTGAAATATTCCTACTGTGCAGCCAGATGTTCTATAATCCTATTTTTATAAAGCCCAAAGGACTGAAATCCTAGGTAAAGTCTCTTCCATGATGACTTGAATGATGGGCAAATTCAGGCTTTAAAGTCAGATAAGAGCTTAAAGTAAAACTGAAGTGTGCTTTTGCTAAAACAAAACCACTCCATCTAATACCACATATATATAAATACACTAATATTCCTTTACTAGGAAACGATGGCATATGTTTGTTACCGCACTGCTATAAAGAAGAAATGACATCTGTTAAATGCTCTGCTGCAATACAGAAAGGCAAAATATTTAAAATTGGAAGTTTATATATAGGTAATTTCCAATAAATAAGAACCAAACCAAGAGCAACCTAATTCTATGAAGGGCCAGAAAGTGCAGCTCTACCATAATCAGTGGGAATTTGCTGGCCTAAGATTTCAAGATCTCCTTGTCCTGAATCTGACTTGTGGGGCTGAATTAGCCATGGTAAGATGGTAAGATAGCGAGAACAGGTTCAAAATTCCACATCAGAAGTTTGCATCCTAAATAAGAGTAAAGATAACATGTGCCTTTGCCCAGATACACATGGTTGTCACCAAAGTCTCTTTCCAGGAGCAGGGAACCTTCCCCAGAGGCAGCTCCACCCAAGGCAGTGGATGCACTGCAGCTCATGCACTGAATACAAAGTGCAGCAGATGCACCTGCAAAGGCATTGGGTTTGCTGGCCCTGATGTCTGCACACAACAGCTCCCCCAAACTCCATCAATAAAACTAGCAGGAGGCCAGCCACAACATATGCTGCCCTTTCCAGTGCCGAAAAAGTTGTTCTTTCACTCTGTAAACAGCTGATTCCACTATTTACTCTTGACTGATGGGGTTAAATTTCCCACAAGGAAAATCAATACAAAGACCCATAACGCAGAAGTACTGTTGCAGTTAAAACACTAAAGAGCTGCTATATGGCAGTAGGGTTTCTAATGACTAGAGAGATGTGTTTTTAGCAGAAATCTCTTCCTACCATGGTACAGACCAAAAGGAAAACTAGGTATCACAAGCCAATG
Source organism: Petroica traversi (assembly GCA_025920805.1). Lineage (NCBI taxonomy): Eukaryota > Metazoa > Chordata > Aves > Passeriformes > Petroicidae > Petroica > Petroica traversi. Next base: position 698,728 of record JAHLSL010013310.1, on the reverse strand, counting down.
AGGAGAGTGGATAATTATATGTTTTTAAACAAGAAAGAAAAAGAGATGAGTGTAAGAGAATTAGATCACAAAGGTTCAGTTATATGAACGGTGCTGGCTGTATTCAGCTTATACCCCAACTTATTCAGTTTTCACCCCTTCCTGAAATGGAATGTGGACAGAAACTACCCAAATATTGCCAGTGAGGCAATACTCAGTCCCAGTGGGTGACACAATCAAACTGTACACTACTGAATTAGCTACAGCTCCAGAGCATTATGTCCCAAGGAATATACATCCCAGTTTGGATCTAGTACTATTACCTCATATATCACATTACATTAGGCCATCCCTAATACTTCTTCAAGGATTTTGGGATAACTGGACTTCAAATTGTTAAATTCTAGTTTCTGACTGCCAAGTCAGAATACTTATTTCTTTCCTGAATAGCAATGTCCTGGAAGCAACTGACTAAATCAGAACGTCTGCTTTCTTAAAAATAAAAATAAAATCTTCCACTGCTCAAGAAAAAAAATCCAAATATGGAATTATGAGCTCTTGTAGCTTTGGTGCAAGACCTTAAAAACAGAGTATATCCTAAAAGTTTGAATGCCAGAATGCAAACAATTCATAGCTTGAGGTAAAGGTCAGAAGAATTCTGATAATTTGGGGAATAATATATATTAGGACTGTAAGAAAATAACTTTTAAGAAACTGTAAGAAAACTTTTCCAACTTCCTCTTCTGGAAATACTACAGGACACTAACCTTTAGTCATGGCTGCGTTATCTCTCACTCCCTTCCAAAAATTAAAAATGCTAACAACTACAAATATTTTAGCCTATTTTCCCTTTTATATCCATTTTGTCTATTTTATCTATAAATGGCTCTTAGTCTTCATCACATGGTAAAATCTTTCAGATGCAGAGTATTTTATGCTAGATTTGTCACAGTGCTTAACACAGTAAGATTCTTGAGCTGTGTGGAGAGTATCAGAGCTGCTCCAATAAGCAGCCACCCCTCATGAAAACATTGGAAATTGCTCTCCTGCCTCTCCAGTTATGCATGATCAGTATTTCTGGGCAGAAATCAATGATATCTGCATCTCATCTTAAAATGTAAATAAATTAAATCAGTTTCAGGTTAAAACAACATGAAGTTTAAACTATTTAAATCAATGAAATTATAATGGGACAGATAGAGAAGGTAGGGATATCTGAATATACCTCTAAAATTTGAGAATTGTCTTTAAGACAATAATTTTTTTTTATGAGTTTGTTTTAAATTGTTCTTCCTCTGCCTTTTTGTGCACTTCTATTCAGCCATCAAAGGGAACTTTGCTGGTTGAAGATCCACTCAGACCTGTGAGACTAATCTTAGGGGGGAAAAAAAGCCACTGTCAGAAGCACTGAGCACACTGGTGTGATCTGAAGTTTAACAGAGTAGAAGCAGTTGAAAACTGTCACCTGCACTATCTGTGCTGTCTTCCTCAACTCTTTTGATTCATCTCAGTGGAAACTCCATTTGAACAGCAAAATTAGCACTTGTGTTTAGTAAATTTGGATTTTTTTTTTATTCATCAAAATAATTAAACAGAGGTGAGACATTTAAACACTCCATGTCACTGCACTTTACAGCATGACTTCACTTCTAGGGAGGCTTAATCTTAAACTGGTGCCCCATGTCAAGTCAGCAGCTGGCACCTCTCATCAGAAACATTTTAATGAATCTTATTTCACATACTCAAGATTGCACTTCTCATGTTTTATAAACAAATTAACTTTTCCTTACAAAATAAAGATTGGTTGAGCTGCTGCAGACTTCAGAATAAATGGATCTCTAATCAGCTACCAGAGCCTGATTTCTCTATTATATTCTCAGTTTCTTCTCTCAATATTATATGGGATTATCCATTATCACCATTCCCACCAATCTAAAGCACACACCTCTGCAATTTCAACTTTCTTTTAGCCTAAAGATGCAAGAGCAACAACGAAGTGGCTCATATAAATGGTGTGCAAATGTGTTCAGTAAGTGTGGGCAAATAGGTAAATTACATCTATCTATTGAAACCTCTCTTCTGCTCACATAGATCTACTTTTACATTTGTGGCATGCTGAAAATTGGCATTATGCTCCTCACTCACTTTCTGGGTTACATTTCCAACAGTGATTATCTCAAATACAGTCATCTCAAATGAGTAACCAAGCAACCAAATATGCCCCCATTATGAAAGCCAGGGAACTGCCTAAATCAGGGCAATCCATTCAAATCACTGTCTTCCTCCTAAGACTCAGATAGTTAAAGGAAACTTCCAATCTTCCTTTAATTGTGAGAGCAACCAGTATGAAACTGCAGTATCTGAGTGTCATTTACCTTGGCATGTAGCTGGATGGATTGCTATAAAAGGTCCAGCAAAATTGTTTATTATGACTAAGTTTAATTTTCATCCAAACTGAATTTATTCTAATAAAAGGTTTCTTTCTTCTTTTTAATTTCTTAGGCTGTAGAGAAAAGTGAAACCTCAAGTATTCAAGACACTCCATGGGGATTTACACCTGCTGTTCTCTCAACACCTGGTTGTTCTTTTCACACCTGGCCTCCCTGGCTGTCTGTGTGTTCCAAGGAGGAGAAACCATGGAACAAACCTGGAGTGCACCCAGAGACACGGAAGTGGAATCAGAGAAAATCCAGCCTAACCATGGAAACCGGAGCTGTAGACAACGAAGTTTGGGGCGAGAACCAAATACCCACAAATCATCTATTTTGTGTTGTTTCACTTGAGTCATCCTAGCCTGGTCCCAGAGCACAGAGCAAGCTGCAGCTGGAAGGCACAAGGTCTCCTCCTGCAGTGCATCCTCTGATTCAGTTTCAGGCAAAAGGTTTTAGTTTCCACTTGACAGCTGCTCTGTCAGCAAATCAAAGCACTTGGAGAAGGGCTGGCAGAGTCACTTCCTTTTCAAAGTGTGCTCTGGGCTGGAATGCTAATGTAGGGGCATCCTGAGATACCGAACTGCCACACCAAAATACCACCAGAACCAGAACTTCTGGGTCAAACATAACTTACCAGAAATAAATGTCAGCTTTTCGTCAAACACTGCCCTGTGATATGAGTAATTTTTTAAGCTTATGACTTTTATTCCTCCTTCTAAAATAATATTGCAATGTCTAGACATTTCAACAGCAGGCATACTTCAGGTCATTGTTTTTTTTAGTCTATGCAATGAAAAGTTTGGATCATTTCATACAGTGGCCTGCATTTACAGCCAAGTGAAGATTAAGCTAAGCTTTGACTTTCCATTGATTACTTCCATTTCCACAGTTTCCCTGCTTGCAGAAATGGGATTAATTTTTGCAAGCACAATCATACAGTGAATTTGTTGCTCATGGATTGGGCTGTCTATGATCAATGGACCAGCTATTAAGTCATTCTCCTTTAAATGATTAGAATAAGTATAAAAATAGATTTTTTTTTTCCAGGCTTGCTCACACTGCATATTTTTCAGCCTAGATTCTAATTTCAATATGACAATTTCACAGAGTGAGATACTGTTCAATGTGGGAAAACAATCACTGACAAAAAAAATTATTTTCCTTTTGTTCCAGAAGAACTAGGGAAAGGAAAAGAATGCAGTAAATCTTAAAATTAATAGATACTGCAAGAGAAACTTAATTCTTTACTCATATTAATACTAGAAATCTCAAGATTTTCTTCTCTCCAAATGTCTACCTTATCACAAACTCACTTTTTATCACATCTTACACATATTTCAGATAATTTCTGCACAAAGAAAAAGGAGAATATAGAACATTTATTACCAAATCTGGGTAGACTGAGGTACTCTACGTGGGAAAATCTAAACCTTTGCCATCTTTAATCAGTTCAAACTTTGCTTTCATTCCTGCTATTTCTTAGTTTAAATAGGTTTTAAGGGATGTGCAGAATCTTGATGATAAACTGGGAATGAATTCAGAACCTGCTTTCTGAGCCTTTTCATTCCAAGGGGATGAACAATTGGACACACACATTTTAGGCAGATTAAACTCTTAAATAAACCTACTTGGTTTCTCTTCCTTCCACTGTTGCTGCCAGCCTTAGAGGTTTGTTCAATGTGGATTTTAAGCCCTTTAGAAAAATCACACAAGTTCTTCTTTTAAGCAGAATGGCAGGCAGCCATTTCTAACTATAACTGCTATCTGCCTTTATATCAGATGACAACCATACAAGATGTCTCCTGGGTAAATAACATTATGTCCTAATAGTCAACACTTAGGCACAAAATAACATATTTGGGGTAAATCTTTCTGTGGTTTTTTTTGGTAAAAGTTAAGAAAAAAAATGCAGGAAACATCTTTAGAAAGTATAATTTTTAGATGTGTGTTCTTTTGCATAAATTATGTGCACAGTATAATTGCATATTAGATAAGTTCTTTACATTGAAAAGATTGTATTAGTAGAGATAAAAACATCACTTCAGAGAGACCATAGAATGCTATGAATCATTATTTACATACTGCTGGACTAAAGCTATAATTTACCTCAAATGTAACTTTTCTATTCAGTCAGTTACAAAATTACAGACAGACTTCAGACTTCCAGAACAAGTTCCAGTTGCAGAAATGAGCACCCATGCTTGGATATATTCCCCAAAAAATCCCCCTTCTATCATTTGTCTATTTATCAATTTAGGTTCTAGCTTTGCTAACATTATTAATGATATGCACTTCTGTCTGTTTTAGACAAAACAAACCCCACATTTATTTACCTCCTTTAAAATTTTAGTGTCATGTGAAAGAAATGAGCAGTAGAGCAGATAACATTTTTTTTTCTAAGTGTGATGAACCAAAAGAGTGAATATTGACAAATGCTCCATCACTTTTTAGTTCTGCTGTACAATCTAATTTCCTGCTTCACACTAATCACTGTTCTGTCATTGTACTGAACACTATTGGAAGCTTTCAATAATCTACTCAACAATTTGCGCAAAATTGTTTGTGCAAAACAAAGGCTATAATGCAAAAGTCATAAAAAAATTTTAAAAGAAGCAATTAAAAATAATCAAGATTGAATTTTTTTTTAAGGTCAGAAGTCACTGTATGCTGAGAGATGCAAACTTTCTCTGCAGGGAACTGCACGGGAAATGGGACAGGACTTATTTAAAAATACAAGCACAGAAGGCTGTGGAAGAACTCCAAGAAAGTGAAAACTGTCTTAGAAACTGTAAACAAAGAATGGTTATCAGTGGGAAATACTTCAAGAATCCCATGGAAACAGACCAAATAATATTTTATGAATTGGCTTCTTTAAGCCACATTTCGTAGACTTTAGAATAGCCTTTGGAACACATGTTCTTTGACCTGCTATTCACAGTAGTCAGCTTAACCTTTCTCACTGTGCTGATGGCCTAAATTAAAAGAAGTAAATCTGGGGGCAGTGGTTTAGAGATGAAATTAGTGGAACACATCACTCGCAAATGTTTGGTTTCACAGGTCTTACAGACACCAACCCAAAGACTCAATTTATTTGCTTTGTTCAGTGCCAAAACTTTGCAGAAGTTCATAGAACTGAGCAGGCACTTCCTCCCTCACATCCTAGAGATATTGAAGGGTTCTTTTTTCTTTGAAAAAAGAAACACAATACTACTTTTTTGTGATTACGTAGATGAACAAAGCACAACTAAACCCCATTCCACAATAAAAAGCCCAGGCACAGCTTGGGCAAGTGGTGCTTCCTTTGGAACTCCTGCTGCAGACCTGGGTCACTCGTCCCGTGGGGCTGCAGGGAGGGCACTCAGCCAGGGAGGCCCTGGCAGCCACTGCTGCTTTCAGCATCTGAGACACTGCACCCTTCCTGCCCCTCTTGTGAAATGCTCAGCTTTCATCCAAACATGGGGCTACTGAGAAAAACAAGCAGAACTTTGCTTTTTACTAGATTTTGAATTATAACACATCATTAGACACAAATGGTTTCTAGTATCACATGTCATTCACAGGAATGAGGGAGTTTGACTTTATCGGAGGAGATTCTCAAGTCTTGCATATTTTAAAAATACTACGGTGGCCTCCACTGAAGGCTTCCTGTACAAGAGCCAGCAGGTAAGGACACAGTAATAGAGCATTAAGAATGCAGAAATACTGCATAGCTGAAAAGAAGTAATCCTTTTTAAAGATTATGTGGTTTCTAGAAGTTCATGAAATCTACTTGCCTTTAGGGTTTGATAAAGGCAACATGCCAAGTGCAGGCAGCCCAAGCTAACAAGGACTGAAGTGAATGGGAAAACTTCAGTTGCCTTGATTGTTTTTTTCTGACTGCATCTTTAGTGACAGAATGGTCTGAGCTGCCTCGTGTGAATAACTAGCTCCTGTCCTGGCTGCTTGGGCACTTGGAATTGCAGAGGAGGACTCTGGCCTGAAAAACTAAAGGTAAAACCTGCCACATTTTTCACTTTACTGATTTTCTGCAGTCTGAAACTTTCAGTAGATATGAAACTTTGCTGCATGTATTTTTGACTTCAATGTGTCCTTTTCAATTACTGTTTATACTCTTTTTATACCCTGTTCTTCACAGGAGGACAAAAAAATGAACCACTGTGTCTGCAGTCAAGTAAATAACTTAGAAGAGCTGCTACCAGCATCATCTTCTCAGCTGTGGTGTTGTCACAGAAGACTCTTTGAGAAAATCCCCATCCCTCAAACTAAACACAGCAGTCCAAACTAAGTTTTTTAAAGATCAGGTCTTAGGGCCACTTGCTTATTTCAACAGAATAACATTTATTTAAGAAACAACAGGGAGATGAACTGGAAAGGGTTCCATTGTTTTCAAAACCAACTGCCAGGAAACAAGAACAGAAGCATTTATGATTTCTTTTCCTACTATGCTGCTTCTGAGGAACAGAAACTTTGTTTGATAACCAGAAAATTCACGGAGTCATAACTTAGAGTTACTTCAGAAATACATTTTACCAAAAACTGAAATTTTATGAAAGTGAAGTCCAGACATAAGCATATCTATTCTAAACCACAAAAATTCCTATTGCTGCTGACCTAGAATGAATTTGAAGCCTCTCCTCTTTTGATGACAGGGACTTGATGACTATATTTCTTTGTTAAAAAAACCCAGTATGATCCTAGTTAAAGTCAAAAAGTTCTGCAAGCCTGGTGATTTGGGGTTTCTCTTTGTGTTTTCTTAGGATTTTTGTTTGTTTGCTTTTAGTTTCACTAAGTATACTATGGGAATTTACTCTGCCTATGTTCTTTTGCAGGTTCCTCAGGTGAAACAGCCCCACACAGCAGGGGCACAGAGCAGGCAGGTGCCAAGAGACCTCTGGCAGCAAAGGAAACAGCAAAGCAAACCTGAACAAAACAGGTCCAAAATGTGCAGGAGAGCAATCCCTAGTGTTCCAAATGGTTTATCAGAAGAATTATGCTGGACAAGAATGTCCACAGTGTCCTACATGCACCAAGTAAAATCTCCCTGAAATACTAACAAGTGCAAGAAGTGTAAAACCTTCTAGGTTACAGGACAAGAATAATGATCTGGGCTTTTTCTTATCAAGAACAGAAACAATGCATGAAATTTCCTTTTTTCTTCTCTGAGGGATTCAAGATACCACTGCTGTCACAAGTACTATCAGTTTTATTTGCTAAGAGTCCTTGTTTTCCTAACTTTTCAATCTGATGATTCACAGGGGCAGTTAGTGTTGCCCACTCCCTGTCCACAGCCCCAAAGTAAACCACACCTGCCCAGCTATGCCTGTCACCAGCATTATGAGACTTTAAACTGCACCCAAGATCACTGTTAATATAAAGACATATTTTTAAAAATATATAAATATAAAACTCAAAAGTAATAGCATGCTACTATTTAAGTCATGATAATGACAGCTTCAGCAACATCTGACCATTTTAATAAAATTAGATCTTTTACAAAGTTCTGTGTTCATAAAAATGCTTGTCAGAAATAAGTGGTGGTAAATTCCAAGGCTGAAAATCAAATTTCTCTTCTGCATTATGTTCTACCTTTGCTTTGACTGAGCATAAACTGTGTTTGGTGCCAGAAAAAGGGAGGAATTGAATGCTCCACTAGTTCATCAGGCTTTTCATCTTTTCTTTCTTAGCAAAAACCACCCAACACAACATTTGAGTTGTGTAAAGAGGTCTCTTAAGCACGCCACTATACCTTGTGTGTTAATACCACATTTTAATGAAACATGTAATTGTCTTAATAGAATATCTATTATCAAATAAGGTCCAGTAAATAAAATGCATTCTTAAATAATTTACAGTGACACAGTCACATGAATTGACTAAATAACCATGTTAAGTACAAAATGAAAGTCTGATACAATACACAAACACTGAGAGAGAAAATGGAGGCTTTTCTCCAGCAAGGCTCTTCAGGACTGATTTTCAAGCAGAGCTTCTCAGTTAAAGCTCTTAAAAGAAGACATTTTAGAGGAAAACTGCTCTCTCAGTTATTACAAATAACAATAGACAGGCACAGACTGCAGTGAATTTATAGCTGTGTCTCACTCTTGGGACTCTGCTTCTGTTCATAAACAGCTCAGATACACTCTCATGGTTTGTGCTGTTAGCAGAACCCCTGGAGGGACTTAAAACTTTGTATTCATGCAGCAACTATCCATTATGCTATATATTTTAGATGATGAAATTAACACCCAGGAGATACATTCATGAAACATTACATGGGGTTTTAGCTCCGTGACTCCCCTAGATTTGAATGGCATGTGTGGTTAAACCCTTGGCAAACCTTTGAGAATTTAGCCTAAGATACTTATCTCAGTGGCAATAACACAAATATTAAGGCCTAATGCTCTTCCCTGAAGCAGCGTTGCTTAATTCTGGTTCTTGATGCTGCCATCTTAGCCCTTCTGAAGAAAGCTCTTTCCCTCCCTTATTCATCAAACTATTCAACTAAAAGCAATAGGACTACATGCATGAAATGACACTATTCAGCATAAGAATAGTGCCAGCATTAGCACACACATGCACACAGTCACCAGGATTGTCTTGCAGAAGAATATCAGCTGCAGTCCTTAACACAGCACGTGCCAATTCTACAGGAGATGTGTTTTGAGTTAAATTATGCATCTCAGTTTGCAAAGGGCTATTATTTTCCAGCTCATGGAAATTATGGGATTGAAACCCGTATTCAGGCATGGCATATTGTTCTATTTTATTCCATTTTTCTGGGAGCAGCCCTATGCCAAGAAAACAATGTCTGTGAAGCAATCTAAGATATCAAGACTAGTGTTAGAATAACAGTAAAGATGAAGGTGATGGACTTCTTTAATCTCATGACACTGTGGTACAACAAACGCAATGGCAAGACAAATGTCACAAGAGCAAAACAAAAAGACATTGCCCTTTTAGATAAATACAAACCCAGTTTCAATTCTGCTCTTCCCAATGAAAAAAAGCCAGTGTTAGCTAGAAAAGAGCCCCTACCTATCACTAAAATACAGAGTCATATAGCTTGAAATATTTATAGGAATTCTTGAAAACAATGCCAGTGTCCTCTTTTGTCAATGCTTAACTACAGTAAGAAAACATTCCTTCCATACTAGAAAGTTGATTAGCTCTTTCCATCTTTCTAACCACTCATTTTCTTAATGAACTGCAGTCTTTACTGCATTCTGACCCAGTGCAAAGCCTATCAATCCTCAGAGCTGCTTTGACTTCTGCTGGCCAGGGCCAGCAAATCCCCTTTTGACTCTCCAGGGCTAGGGGTGAGAGAAGGGGGAAGAGAGAGGCACAGAGAGAGATTGCAATTGACAAAAAAGATGTCTGCAAAGAGCATGAACTCCATTCTCAGCATTAAATATCAGCTTTAAATTAGAGGGGGTCTGGCCCTCTGTGTATTCTCTTATCCTCTGTTCTTGCCCCACAGCCATGCCCTTGGTGGCAACATCGGCCTGAACCCCCTCTCTCACAGCTGATGTTGCCTAAAGTGAGGCGCATAAAAAGCAATCCTGGAAAAGGTTGCAACAGAGACTAAACCAGTTTTAGTAGGAAGCCACTCCTGCGTTCAGCAACACCACACTGCTTTTCCTTCTGTCTTCCATACAAGTCTTTCAGCCCACTGGACAAGACACTTCTTGTCTTCCTGTGTGATAACACAGCTATGAGAGGATGCAAAGTGAAAAGCCTACCTAGACAAGAACAAAGGTGTTCTGACAATATCTGTTTAAAATAAGGTTGAATGGGCTTTGGCAGAGTCAGTTTCTTCAAAACTTAAAAACAAAAAAACCCGAAAACCAAAAGCCAACAAACCAAAATCCCCCCAACAAAATTTAAAAAAAAAAACAAACTCCAAACCACAAAAAAACCCCAAAACAAAAAAACCCTACCCAAATCAACCAGGAAACCAACCAACCAAACAAAAAAAAACACAAACAAAAAACCCCCCAAACAAACAAACAAAAAAAAAGCCCCACCCAATCCACCCTAAAACTCAACCAACATTAAGAGTTTGGTTTAGATATCAGTCTACACACAGCCAAGTCAGAGATTTATAGAGGTCAACAGCAAAACCATTTCAATAATTAGAGAAACACAGCAAATCTTCACAAGCCAGTAACTAAACAGTGTTTCTTTTCTCTTCACTGACAGTGAAATGCACAGCATTTCTTATTAATTCAAATACATTTTCTTTAACCAGAAATCAAAACAGCATTTACTATTAAATTCTCTGAAGTAATAAGATCACAGTGGCTGCTGACTTCAAAATTTAAGTGTGATCGTATAGAAATTTAGTTCCAGTGATTTTTCTGCCCACTAGCTAAGAAATTAGTGGCAACTGCTTTTGAAAGTCTGTCCCTCTTAATGTTTTTTCACAATGCAGTGCATCTCAGATGCTATACTGCTTATAGAAGTTTTTTATAATGGTAAATTGTCAGCTGCACTTGCTTGTATCCCTAATGTTCAAAGTAATTTAATGCCAACTACAGTTCCAGAAAACCTTCAAAATTTCCTGCAAATCCAAATTCAATTATACTGGTAGAGACTAATCAGAGACTACATGGGTACTCTCTTGGTATCTGGGACACCATTTAAAGCCACAAATGTAGACTTCTGAGTCTTTTTCCTCAGCAGGGATGCTACACAAAGTGGAAGAATCACAACAGATCAACTTCCTCACTTTAACTCTGCCCCTCCTCTACATTTCCTTTGTCAGCAACAGACACTGAATAAAAGGCACAGAAAGCACAGATTGAAACACATGGAATACAGGAAAAAGAAATGCAAGGGCAACTTTGGATACCAAGAGGACATCAGGACTCTACAAGGGTCCAGGGTTAATGACTCAGATTTTAGCAATGGGAAGTGAAGTAAAGGAAATGAAGCCTCTGTGGCAGCAGAAGAACAATACCAGTATAGTAAGAATGTTAAGAAAAAAGGAATTGGAAAAATTCCCAAACTATCAATTTCTGCAAAGTAATGGTTTGGGGGAAAAGCACACACATTTAAGCCATAAGCCACATTCATTTCTACCTTCAGCTGCAGTGGGCACTGCCTCCACCTATCCCTCCATCCCTGGTGGTTTGCAGCTCTCTGGATCTGCTGGTGCACTCACCCATCCATCAAGTGCCTGCACTGCTGTTCTATGGAGGATAATGAACTTAGAACAGCCTAACAAAGAATATTACATTATCCAAACCAGTAAGGGAACTGGAGGCAGGAGACAACCATCAGGCATGATCTGGCATTTGTCACTGTCTACAATCATCAGTGACACAGGATTATAGAAGAGAATTATTGGAAGACATTAGGGTTTTACTCAAACATCTGAAAATTATATTAAAGCCATATTTGCAGCAACACACTTACAGAAAATTAATGTTCTCTCTGTCACTGCAGGGAAAGGATAGGAGAAGCTGTAGGCACTTTAGACAGAATCATCTATCACTCAGTATCAGGACCTGGTTTGGAGGCTAATTCTGGGCTCCCTCAGTTCCCAATAAAAAGCCAAGGGTCCTTATCCATTTAAGGCCAAATCTATCACAAACTTGGCAGCAGCTCTTCTTTACCCAAGGAGTGAGAAACTATTCTGATTTTTCCACAAAAAACCCAAAGTACCTATTATTCTTCTTCTCCAAGGAAACAGGAAGAGATGATTGATCTGTGGAAAGAGTGAGTCTCCCTGTGCAAGAGTAAGCAATGCAACCATTACATAGCTACTTTTCTATTTTTTTTTAAATCATGTTCACTCCAATAATTTTACAAGATTTAATTAAATACTTTTTTTAACAGCCTGGACTTTTAGCAATTGCAACTTATTTGATATTGCAAATTTAAACCTGCAAAAGGCATTAGCCTTGTATGCAGGGTAGAAAATGAAAGCCTCAGATATTTATTCATCAAAAGATGTTCCTTGTTTCCTCTGATTTCATAGACAGGTAATACACCACTATTAATTTAATTTTGAAATCTAATACACTGCTGATTTTCCAAACTCTCATTAATTACACCTTGAATGAATAGCAGGTGGGGTTGTGGCCTGTGGATTTGCATAGTTTGGAGCTCTGCTACACTATGCTTGACAAATGAGTGTTTTAAAGCCCAGGGATTCTCAGGGCCACAAGCACCAATCCCCTCCTCAGTGAGCCACAGGTGTGCTGAACACAGGGGTGTTCCACAGCACTGACCCTCCTGGCCTGTCAAAGGCTCCACTTAGTAGAAGCTTTAGGTATCTAAATAAAATCTTCAGATATTTGGCATTTTCCAAACTCTTGGGCTTCAAGAAAGCCCTCACCACACAACTTCACAAGCCTCAAAAAGCCCAACATTTTTGCTTCTAAAATATGCCACTTCAGCATGATGCAAGAGAAAATACATGCCATTAAACTGCAGAAGAAATATAAATTAAGAAATAAAAATTATACAAGCACCTAGGCTGGGGCAATCCCAGGCACAGACACAGGCTGGGGTGAAAATGGATTGAGGGCAGCCCTCAGGAGTAGGACATGGAGGGGGTGGTGGAACAGAAGCTCAGCATGACCTGGCAATGTGCACCCCCAGGCCAGAGAGCCAAACGTGTCCTGGGCTGCATCCCAGGAAGTGTGGCCAGCAGGATGCGTGATTGAACTGACAGTTTCAGATTAGAATAGATACTAGGAATTCTGATTTACTGTGAGGGTGGTAAGGCACTGGAACCAGACACCCTGAGGAACTGAGGCTGTCCCATCCCTGGGAACGCTGAGGACCAGGTTGGATGGGGTTTTGAGGAACCTGGTCTAGTGAAAGGTATCTCTGCCCATGGCAGGGGGTTGAACTAGGCAATCTGTAAGGTCTCTTCCAACCCAAACCATTCAGTGATTAAGACAAGTTATTGGCTTACTTATTCCAAAGAAATTCAGTCTCATCTGCTCCAGCTGCCCAGCTCATGAAATCAAACCCTTCTAATTGCTGAGAACAGAGACATGGTGGAAAAGGCTTTGTCTCTTAGTTCCTGTGTCAGTGGCCTTTGCCTGCTGCAAACAGTGATAACTACATTTCTGCCTTCCTCTGAGAACTTCCAGCACCAGCCTGAGTTTGCACAGAGGGCCCTGTCCCTGCTTCTGGCACAGACACGATCTCCCTTCCACCCTGGGAATTCTTGGCTTGGGCTCCCTTCAACTGCTTTCTTGATTGAAGATCAATGCCAACACTGAGCAGCACTTCAAAAATTGGAGCAGCTATGGTACAGGGCCAAAATATGACTGATAAAATACTTTTTTGTGGGTGTGTGTCTGAGTGTAATTTGAGAGCAACACAAAATGGCATGTGGATGGATTTTTAGAAGTAAGGAGGTAAAGGTAGTTGGCACAAAGGACTAAGAAATTTGTATAATCAGTATCTTACCTGCCTCTTTGAAAGAAGATAAGCATGACTAAACTATTGAATAATTTAGATGCAATTTTCTAGCAGGGCTCCATACAGCTGTCCTTATTTAATATCACATTGAGCATAATCTCAGTCTTAAGGGATTAAAAATGTGCAATTATGCACAGGTCAACAAGTTCTCTGACAGTGTGAGTTTTTAGATTCTACAAGGACAAATGGCCAGTTTTATTTACTTTCTTGGTTTTTTGTTAATTATTGTTATTATTAATGTAAAACAGGTATTAGATAGAGAAATTTTCTCTGTGTTACGCTCTATATTTAGAAGCAATTCCACATTGGGAATACAGGAATGTCTGTGTAGCATTTGAAGCTGCCTCTTTTACCATGGCTTATATATTTGCATGTAATAAAATAAGTTACAAAAATTCTGCATCATTGACTTCTGGAAGGGCATCAACCTGTGATGTTATCAGGATGCTGACAGACTTCCAGAAAAATGACAATATTGTTAATAGAAAAAACAGCAACATAAATCCATAACAGCTTTCTACAGGTAATGGGAAACTTCAACTTTTGACTCAAAAAGACTTGTACAAGGTAAGAGTAAATTGAAAAGAAAAAATTAAATTGACTCTCTCCATTCCTATCTTATTTCTCTTATGTTTTCAAGCATTACCGTCCTTGGTGTTCACCCTTCAGGTTTCATTTAAAAACCCAAATCCACCAAAAGAATTTTCATAAAATGTTCTTTTTGATTTTTTTAAAGTAATTTCTACAGGCTCTAGTTCCATGTGTTGCTTAATCAGCAGTCTTGGAAAGAACACCTCCTGCCAGTTGATTGACAGGAAGAATTACTTATTGTTTCCAGGAAAGCTAATTCAGCAAAAACAGAGTTTCACTGAATTAGAATGAATATGATAAACAAAACCACTAAAAATATGATTTAGGCAATCACACTCCCTTCATATGCAATGCTAAGTGATAAAATCTTTAATACAGGTAGTTTGTCACAGAAAGAAAACAGGAAAAGAGTAAGCAAATAAAGTATCTCCACTTTCTTCTTTGAGGCTCAGTTATTAATGAGTGCACACAGTCTCACGCAGAAATACTCTGTTCACTGGTGCCATTTTTTCCTACCTTCAGTAGCCATATGCAGCTAAAGTTTTGCTGCTGAACTAAAAACCCCACATATTGTAAAAATACTTAAATATAACAAAAAATAAAATTAGCTGCAAAACACAGAAACAAGGGGGAAGATTTTTCTGGAAAACTCCACAGAAATGAAAGATGTAATTAAAAAGAATCTCTCTAAGATCTCAGCTGTGTTATTTCACACTGACACTATTTTTTGTTGAATTTTTTTTGCTAAAGTTTATGTCCAGCTATAGTGCTAGTAACACTGATACCCTCAGCAAGAGACCTCAAAACCCACTGGGAAGTGTGAGTTCCTTCATGAGTTTCTTGGAGTGGTTGATAATCCCTTCCATGAAAAATTCAAGTTTCCATTTGTCTGTGTTTAAAAGAGTAAACATGTAATATACACAGTCTCCACTCCCCAGCCTTGGAGCTCCAGCAAATGTAAGGGAAACCCTACAACAGGGAAACTGTCCTAACAGAAACTGCTTTCTGTTTACTTCCAGTCAGGGTCTGACTTCTTGGCCCTTCAGCTTTAGGGCATATTTCTAACTAATTTTTTAAGCTAATTAATAAACTGATTTTTTCATAATCATGGGTGTTCTCATTTTTAGAGGAAACGTTTAATCCTGGCTTGAATCCTGCTAAGCTTTTTGATACCATGGTATGTTGCAACAATGAATACCTACCCATCAATCCTTATCTTCTTTGCAATATCGTTTTTAGATTAACTCATAAGAACTGAACACAAGATTTAAAACTGTGGTAGTCAACGGATTCCAAATACAGACCTGCAATGTTTTTAGATTTATTTTCCAAAACCCCGTTCTCTAGGTTTATCCAATGTTATGACCTTTCCTGACCAACATGCTCTGCTTTTAAGATACATCTATTTAACCTTTACAATAGGCTTGTTTTCCCTGAGTGATTTCAGGTAATTACATGCCTGTAATCTCTAGGAGCAGTTGGAACTATTTTAATGTGCAAAACTTTGCCTTGGTCAATATCACATTTCACCTTCTAATATGTTGACCACTAGCTGAGCTTTAAGCTCTGCAACCTCATTCAGTTTTCACATTCCTAAATAAAAGCAAAATCTGAAAATTAATTACTTTTTGCCTGTTTTTCCTACAATACAAGAAACTAGGAACATACATATGAGCATCAAAACAGGCTAAAGAGCAAGGAATTGGAAAATAATTTGGTTGCTAGGTTTCTGAGGTCATATTTGACTTGAACAACACTGCAGGCTAATCAGAAGACCTAATTCGTTCCCCAAACAATTTAGTGTTCATTAGAATGCATATAGACAGAAGTCCTCCTTTCACATTTTGCCTCTCAGAACATGCCATGTGAGTCCAAATGAAATCCAGATCCATGAAATCTGTCATTTATATCACAATTAGTTTGCAGACTTTTTTTTTTTTTTTAATTTAAAGGCAGTAATATAATTAGAGAAGTACTAATATAATCCTTGCTTGATGTGGGGATATTGAGAAGTCAGAAATTCAGTCAATACCCCAACTTTACCACACAGGTTTCTGAAGTGTCCCTACCCAGTAACTTAAGGTCATAGGAATAATGGGATCTGAACCAAAACTGAAGTGCAGGTGAACATTTCCAGCTGCTTGCTCAGCAGCTAAAGCATTTTGGAGTTTCATAACTTCACTCAAAATGCCTGTTCTAAAAACCTGCCCCGTAATAAAGTTTTAATATTTGATGTTACATTTTAAGAAAACATCAGCCAATCGTTTATTTTTTATAAGTCATTCTCTGTGTTAGCAGTAATGAATACTAAGGCCTTTGAGCAGGGAAAGTCACCTAATAGAACAGCTTGGCATATCCTGTCTCATCCCAAGGAAAAACTTAAATGTTGTCTAGGACAAGACTGCATCATCATAACCTCAACATTTTGAAAGTAGAATATGTTATGGTAGATGATTCAATTACTTTCCTCTTCATTACAAGCACTTCTGCTATAACAGTTTTACCCAAGAAGCCACCAGATTTTCAGTACTGAACCACATTCCCATTACTATTTTAGAGGCAGATGCAAAAGCTACAAGAAGCAAAGCTCCTGGATGATTCTATAATCAATTTTAAATGTATAATAAACCTCTCTATGTTAATACTTCATACTTTTAGTAGTGTATATAGAGATGTAGTAAGCCAAATGGGATTGGAATGCATTCTCAATTTTCCTGTGAGGCTTCTGAAGAGTGAAGAAAAACCAGCTTTTGAAGATTGTGTTTTTCGTACTGCACTGTAAGCAAGCACTGCACCTCAGAAATGTTATAGGGATTAGAGTTTGGGAGTTTAGAAAATTACTCAGAATGCTTTCAGTGGAAAATATTTTCTATCTGTGACTGGAGTCTTTTGAAACAGGATGCTAATTTAAGCCATCAGGCATATTGTCATGTTCCTGTGGGCTTTTCAGGATGGATTCAAGCTCACTGAATCATGACTCTCATTACTGTGTTATCTTGCAATATCAGTTTACTGTGCATGCTGTCTATGTGTCAATGGCCAACTTTCCAAAATAACAATGCAGAACAAAGTTCAGACTAATCTTGGGTTGGACTGCAAAACTCCAAATGGAGTTTTAATAATCAAGTTACTGCCATATCTTGCTTCACCATGCATTTTCAGCTGATCTGATAACTGTAACTGATAAATAAAAAAAAAAAAAAAAAATTAAAACCACACTGCTGTTTCTCCTATTACCACCCAGAGGATCAAATTTATGTCCCAAGCCTCAGCTGTGAGATATCAAAAGCAGGGGTAGAAAACCTTCACTGTTTTTGCAGATTATCTTGTGTTCATGTTTTCTTTAAATTTTTGACTTCAGAAAAAGAATCACGTGTTGGGTCATATGAGTGTATCAATCTGCCTGTTGCTCTTGATACTATTTTTAGCTTTCACTCAGTATTTTCTCATTTTTACCTTTTCAGCTAGTGGAAACTGTTGCACACTGGTGGCAACTGTGATCTCAAACAGTCACAACACCTTAGAGCAAGTCACAGTAATAAAGGATTGTTTTACTACTTCAGCTGTTCAGAGAGAAAAAAGTACAATTTTTGAAGCATCTTCAGGCACAAACTCATGCAGAAACTCATTAGAACTTCTCTACTCATCATAAGAATTCTGATTAAGCTGGAAAACATAAAATGCTTCAGGCCAAACAAGCAAGTGTGTCATTGTATATAGATCTCTTATGTAATTTCTTGTAAATCATCTTCCAGAAGATGGCTTTAAATGCTGCAGCGTAATTAGGATAATTACTGCTTTGCAAGTGGAAGGAAGTTGTATCCAATAGGGACAAACGAGCCAGCTTGAAGAGATGGAGGAGGAATATGAAAGAAAACATACCATCCCAAATTCTGGCGTTGAAAAGATTTAGAATTAATTTCAGACTATTTAAAGAGTTTGCTTCATGTTGGAAATATTTCATTTTGGTGGCAATATTCCCCACAGGGCTAACAGATTCTTTTAAAAACATGCTTGGCTCCCTGTGCCTCCTGATAGATATCTTAAAAATTGAAGCATTCAGTAGAGCTGAAATGAGGTAAAAAGCTGCCATTCAGCATGACCCTCTGAGAAGAGCAGTGTTGGAGAAAATGTCTGGAAATGGGACATTACCACAAAATAGCTAATTTGTTTCTCATACTAAAAAGATTGATTTGCAGCAAGTACCAGACAAAGTGAAGCCGTAATACAGACACCCTGACATGATATTCAGTGAGACTGCTGCACCTTCCCCAGGAAGTGCTAACTTCAGAAAGTCCAAAAAAACCCCAACTCCCACCCCAAGAGTGCTTTTTCATTGTGCAGAAAAAGCAAATATGGCAATGAAAACACTTAGAATCCCCTGCCCAAGACTCACTCAGCAACTTGCATCCTTTCTCAGGTTTGATCCTAACAGATGCATCTGCTGGAAGCAGGTCCCCTACAGCTTTATAAATTATTCTGTGAATTTGATGATTAGTACAAAGTAATAAACAGGGAGAAGGAGCATAGGGACTACACCCCAGGGGAAAAGAAGGATTTTTGAACTCAGATAGCCTGGGGGTTTTGACAAAGCTCAGATGTATTCTGCAGCCCAATTTATGTACCAGGATATCACAATCTTTTGAGATTCTTTAATAGCTGCATCAGTGCTAATTTTATGCTAATCTCTTACTGTGCACATCCATGATCATTAAGACTTCTGGAGATTGGATATTACACACAGTAGCTGATAATTTGTTAAATAGAGAGTTAATGGAAAATATCTGATAAATTTAAACATTAACTTTGTATTTGTTTCCTGTACAGCTGTACACAATAAGAAATTATCTGGCTGCATTAATGTACTCTGTTTTTGCATGATTGCTTTTGTTAACTAATACATTGCAATATAAAAGCAGAGCTTTTGTAGAGAATACACAGTTGTTCAGATGAGGAGTCCTGTTTCTTCCCAGTTCTGTATTACAAGAAAAAAACTGCTCCATAATCTGGGAAAATAAAATATTTTTGCTTCTTTGATTTACCTGAACCTTATTAAATCACAGTTTAACTTGTGTTATTACTCCAGATTAGCCCAATCTCCTGGAATTATTCTTAAATCTGTTGCCCATAACAAAGCTTTCATGCTGATAAAACTGAAAAACCTGCTGTTTCTTGGTGGTGCTGACCAACTTGACTCTTATTGCCAAAGGTAAACGACCCAAAGCAATCAAAACTGCATTAAATAAAATTATGGATGTGCATAATTTGTTCTTTAATTAAAGTAAATGCAGCCTTCAAAGATTACATACTCATGTGGTAGTTAGCTTTATAGAAGTAGCCTTTTTATTTCCACAAAACCAGTATATCTCTGCCTTTCTTGGAAGTTAAAGTACAGCTCTGCTTCCACAGCATGATTTTTTTTTTGTTGTTCTAAATTCAGTTCTCCTTAGAAATCTGTGCTCTGGAAGTAAATAAAATAATTACATTGAAAAATATTGTTTTGCGACTTCTGTAATTCCATTCACATGCTGGGGACCTGAGGGATTGCTTTGATTTAGTTTTATCCCTCATGGTTCAAGGCACAGGGCTCTCTTTCCACTGTTGACTGCTCAACCAATTCTGCCTCTGAACCAATTCCAATAGTATTTATCAACATTATTTTGCTGAAAATCTTAACATAGGATACATTGCAGTGAATCTCCCAGGGCAAGTAGGAGGGCATGAACTAATACAAGTTTCCAGCTGCATCTAAGTTTGCTTGTACAGTTACAGATCCCAGAGCTGGCCTGGAGAGTCTGAAGCCTAAACCACATGCAGACCTCATGGATGCCAGCCTGAGCCCTGTCCCATTCCCACCACGGAGCACGTGGAGAGGCAGGATGCCACCAGGTGTCCCCTGTGGGTCACAGGCAGCTCTGAGAGGGTTTTGTCACCTCGGGAGGGGACTCCTGTTGGGCAGGACTTCTCACTGGCCCCACCTCACCCTCTGCCTGCTCACTTGTGTTGGTCAGAGTAGCTTTGATCAAGAAACTGCCCAAGTCTGCAGGGTCCAGTGTCCCCCATACCCTGCTGTTCCCACAGAGATGTGCAGGGTGACAGGCAGCAATGACCCAGAATGTTAAAAACCACCCTCCAAATTGCGTAGATAGATCTTGGAGAGCTCAGAAGGAAAAAAAAAAAAAAGGTTTCTATCAATGTGTTTGATGTTGACTCATGACTTGTGAACCTTGATTATATGACTACAGTGTCTCCCATTTCTCACTCTTTACTAGATTTCTCATTACTATCTAGGGAAAAAAACCCACCACATTGTCAGTTCCTCCTCTTTTCTCATAATTCATCCTCTTATAATCTACAATGTTCATGTGTGTTAATAGAAAAAGGAAGGTGCTAAAAAACCTCTGTAAAGATAATTGTCTGTTCCAGGTTTACAGGCTGTACCTCATGACAACTTGTGTAGGTATTTACTCATCTATTAAACATTATATTTTGATAATATAATACCACAGCAATATATTATTCTGTTCTAAAAGAACATAATCATTAAAATATTGCATGCAGTTCTGGATTTCATAAGTTTGTCTAAACTACACAGGGACACATAAATGGTTTTATACTTTAATTTTTTTCTCTCAAAATATTTTCTATTCACTGTCTCAAGTTCCTATTAATTACACTCAAGCATTATGTGGCTATGCAGCAACTGGGCTTTCTGTGTTATAAAACCAGCCCTACACTGTTTTATGTGTACTGTCCCTTGGAAGTGCTCTGATTTAACTAGGTCACACCGTGATCTCTCCCTGCCTGTAACTACTCCCCAACCTCCTTCCCCATCCACTCATTGCTGGATCTTGAAATGAAACTAAGCAGGGAAATCAAATCAGTCTCTTCCAGTCTCATCAGCATCAGATTTTGCAGACCCACAGGCCCTCAATTATTTGAGATTCTGCTTCATCCCCACTGATGCAACTGGACCCTCATTGCCTTCAATGTCGATAAAGGCATGAACTGAGATGAAAGAGTTTTACAGGTGATTGTGAGAGGCAAAGCAGCTGTCAATGCCGACTCAGAGAGGGACTGGCTAGGTCTGAGTCTGTTGGACATACCCAGGATCATCTGGCACAATGACAGCTGTATGTAACAGCCTCCCTCTGCCCAACCCATTGAACAGAGCAGTGGAAAATACATCTGTGGGAGGGGAGACTTGTTGAACAGGAATCTGTTTGCACATATTCCCTCCTCAGGGTAAAACCCTTTTACTCTACATTGGCATTAATGTACTGACCAATACAGTGAATACAATTTTGAGGCTTTTGCATTTAAAGTACCATGAGAGCCAACTATCAATATTGCCCTGAGTTAATTTCATCCTTTAAAACTCCAGAGGGCAGGAGGGATGGGCACAATTGCAAGGACAATGCTCTTCTACAGTTTTAAATACATGTGTCAGTTTTTCTGAACACCACAGTCCCAGACATTTTTTGTTGGTTGTGTCCTTGTTGCTCAGTTGGGCACAGCCTGCTGATAAATGGGTGAGGAGAAAGAGTCCAGTGTGAGTGTTCTTGACTGTGTATCTTTGTTGGAACTAAAATTCACCTCTTCTCCTGCATAAGGGACCTATGTAGAGAGAAAATCAAATCTTACTTCCTTTGAAAAAAAAAATCCCAAACAAACATTTTTATTTAATCTCCCTTAGATCAGGCAATTTCCACATGATGGTTTCTTCATTGCCTGAAATTCTAGATGGATTTCTGCTGGGCATTTTCTATGCCCTCTCACTTTTAATAGGTCATCCATAATTTTTACTATGATGGCTGCATACATATAGAGGCATTACAGTACTAAGGTATACTACAGATCTATCTTCAAATGTTTTGGTATAATTTAGTACTTCATCACTCTCCCAGCTGCTCAGTGGCACACTCAGGCTTTTTTCTGCCTCCCTTTGATGACATCTGTTTCCTCCTCACAGGTAACTTTTCTGAATTATAGGCTATTTGAAGTGTTCACTCAGTCCTAAAATCCCTTTCTTGTTTTAGTTAGTCTTCAGAATTACTTCCTCCAGGAGCTGGAGGCTATTATTCAGTGAGCCTGCCTTTATATATTTACCCCTTGCGTTTTAAGCATCTAGAACAAAATAGCCAAGTGTACAGAAAATCAAGTTACAAAGTTTTGAACTTGTCCCATGATAAATCTCTCCCAGGGTGAAGGATGCTCACACATAGATGGAAAACATTTACCCTTAAAAATGCAAGAATTCTAAACAACTAGTGCATGTGAAGATAGGACACATACTACATTATATTTTAATAAACAGAGATATAAAAATCTTAGATAAAGATAAGGAAATCAGCACAATGATTCTGTAAAGCTTTTTTTTTAAGATTCAAAAATCTTTTCTTGGCAATATCTACACAAATGGAAACACACTCTCAAATAAACAGTTATTTAGAGGCACAAATATTTAAAGGTTCAGGCCCTAATGAATAGAACATCACAGAATCAACACAAATTTATTTAAATGTTGTAGCAATGTAAGCCTGTTAGCTTCAATTTTACCTTTTTTCATCTTGAAGGCAGCTTTTCAATCTGTCCAACTATAATGTTTTAGAATTTCTAATACATAGGCAACAAACTGGTTTTTCTAAGCTCAGTCCAAATAAACTTTCACAAAAATCTCAGGTCACCACCAGTATTTATGTCTCCAGTGTTATGTGCATTTTCCTCTATTTTGTAAAGAAATTGAAGACTGCATTTCAATTTGAAGACAAATAGATTTCCCTTGAAAAGTTCAATGTAAGAACATGCTTATTATGAGTAAAGCAATTTACAGCAATAGCAGAAACTTTGCAAAAGAGAACTTGAAAATAATAAAATTAACGGCAAAGTAAAATAGCCTGTCCTTAGTGCATTTGGGAAACAACCAGTGAACAACCCAGTGAAAATCAGTAACTCCACATATCAGCTTTATGATCCCAAAGGATTAGCTTAGTTCCAGCTGAACAATGACCTCTCTACTTAAAGCATTTTTCCAGAAGTTTCATTTTTTAACATCAAAGAAGTTACAAGGTTGTATTTAACAAGTCAGATCTGAAATGCAGCCCACTACTGTCTATAGCCTTCAACTAACATAGGCAGCACAGGCTGCATCTGTACTAAAATCTGAGTCCTTCTAAAAAGAGGGGTAAAAAACACACAAAACAACACAAAACCCAGACGAAATATTTCCTTTCAGTCAGAAGGTAAAGACGGCAAATGAAACAGACCATCTAACTTTTGTGAGGTTTAAGCTAAGACTTCAATAAAAGGAAAGAAATTGAAATTTCCAATAGAATCACATAGATATACAAAACTAAACTATGGTGAAATAGTCAAAGTTTGAAAGAAAAAAGAAGTCAAGTTCTAGAAGAAAATTTATTGAGGATGGAAAATATTTCAATATTCAAAATTCAATAAAGAATCCAAAACACTACAAAAAAAAAGATGGTTTTACATAGGGAGCAATGCTGAAAAGTACCCACAAAGCACTTTGTTTCAGTTAATTCCTCTTAAGCTTACTAGTTTTGTTCCTCTGAAAACACTGGTCCATATTTGTAAAGTGTATATATATTTGCTTCATTTTTCCAATGTTACCATCAAGGGTGGCAGGTCAGCATGCCAATCTTTTAATTTACTTAATACTATACCCACCAGAAAGTGTAGCATACTATTTTGAATACCGTATATAGAAAACTGTTATGCCAATCATTGTAAATGAACAAAAGATGTTTAAATCTTAATTTCTTCATTAAAGTAATGGGTAATTAGTCCTAAAAAAAAAAAGAAACAAACAACAGTTTACAGAAAAAAAAACTTCCCTGGTTGTACAGTACTTTAAGATATTAGAGTGACTAATGTGGTCATTACTCCAGAACACCAATACCCGGAACTGACAGCCAGACAATATTTTGTTTAATGTATTACATTAGGACAAATAGACAACAGTCTCAAGGAGAGGAACAAAGCATAATCCACACAAATTCATACAATGCCAAGTCGCTGCAAGTGACAGGAAAGCAGAAGCTGGGGTGCTCAGGCAGGGAAGGAGAGGCAGCAGGGGTGTGTGGGTGCTGCAGGGGAGGTTCCTGCACCCTGCTCAGAGCTGCTGCCTCCCAGACAGGGCAGCAAACAGTGTGACAGAGTTTAACCAAACTGCTCTGCCACAATCAGCAGCACAGCAAAACTACTGCCAGCAAATACAGCTCAGCACAACCAAGGAACTGCTGAAACAAATTATCTCCTCCCGCCCAACAAAATAAAAAAAACCCAACAGTGACATGTTCCCTGCATAACCCACAGTTTATAATCTGTTCTGAGCAGAGAAAAAGAATCTACAATGACTTGAATCGGGACAAAGATGGAAAAAAGTGAAATTTCAAGAGCCTCCCTTGATTGTGAATAAAAACATTCTGAGATAACACTGTAAAAAAAAAAAAAGCAGAAAAGATTAGTATTTTTGACCTGACAATGCAGCCATTCATATTTTGAGATAACACAGTAAAAAAAAAAAAAAAGCCAAATAGATTAATATATTTGACCTTTCAAATCAGCCATTCATATTTAAAATCCGTGTAGAGTGATATTTCAAAAAAGTATTATTTAGATTTCTATTCTTCTTGTTGGCAACAGCAGAAATTCAGCCAGCACAGCTCCCTTCTCATTAGCACTTCTCAGTACAGCACAGTCCCCATGTCACAGGATAAAAGAGAAACTGTGCCACCTCTCAGGGCCTTAATTACCCCAGCTCACCCAGACAGCAGAGCTTGTTCACTAAACCTACATTGAATTAGGTCACAAACTGGACTCCAGGACACTTCCCCCTACAATTCATGATAGCTAAATATGATCAAAAGTTTCCAAAGATGTTTAATGTAATCACTGTTTTTGGGTCTAATCTGCTTAAAATAAAAACTGGAAAACTGCCAAAGGCTGTTTGAAAGGAAAGGAAAAAAAAGAAAAACGCAACCAAGCACAGCTTATTTCATTTTTACCTTACCACACAGCTGCCAAGTAAATTTAATAAGTCTTTGTTTTATGAAGAATCTTAAAACCAGTCCAAAAACCAATTTTATATATAGCCAAAAGGTACTAAATAAATATACTTTCACAGTAATACACAACTGCTTTTTTTCGTACCATAAAATGGGACCAAAAGCAGCTCCAATTTTACATTTCTTTTTTGTTGTTGTTGTTGTTGTTTTTGTGTGTTAACATGTAACTTGTCCCTAAATTGGAAGGACTCTGACAAAATAACCACGACTTTCTTAATATCCAAAATGTTTCCCAGTTGCCCCTTTCATACTTATCAGTGTAACTACTTCCAGCTTAGGCACAATGCTGACTTCCCTTCTGTTCCAAAAATTCCCTTTCCTATTTTTCTTCAGGTCTATTTCTGTGAACTCCTGGTTGTCTCCAGGCTATACTCCCAACCACAGCTCTCTCTCAATTCCCTACAGAAGAAATGCCTGATTTGCCAACCTACAGGCCCAGTTCATCCACAACATCTGCTTTCTCTACTATTATGTCCTGCTGTGGGTGTTCCTGGCAGGAGAGAAATGACCAACTTGACATCTTTTACTATAAATGTTTTTATCCTTCAGCTCTGACATCTTCCTAGTTAAAATACCCTTATTCTCTGCCCTGGCAGAATTGTGTGCTTGTAATCCTAGACTTCTTTAAGCTATTTTTGTCTTTTTCATTTTGAGCCATTTTCTCTTTTTTTTTGGTAACATTTTCTCCCTTTTTTCCCTGTGTATCTAATGATTTCTTCAGACAATACGTGCCTAGAAGCTGACTTTCCTTATGTCATTCTTTGTTGCCTTTCATCACTTCAGCACCAACAAAATGCAAGCTTTTCATCACTCTTGATACTTTATCCCCTTTTTGCTCCAGTAACTCTTCCTCCTCAATGCCACTGCCATCCCCATGCCATTTTCCCCACCATGTCACATCTGTCATGCTCTTTTGCCTTCTAACACATGCAGCTCTTCCTGGAAGTATAACCTAATTCCTAACAAAAAGCTTTGTAACAGCCAATATTCCAGCTTCTCTTCACCCTCAAGCCTGGCTTAAAAGCACTGATCATATTCTGCTCAGTCTTTCCCTCCTCAGCTCTGTTTTCTCCTGATTCTCTCTCTTCTGAAATCTCTTCAGGATGCCCTTCACAAGAACCTTATGGCACAGCCTTTGGATCTCCTTCTTTACTTTGTCTCTGAATAGTTACTTGGGGCTGAGGTTACCATCCCTGATCCAAAGGGATCTAGACCCTTTCATCTAACAGGAGGGAAAACCCCTCCTTACCCCAAAGGACAAAATCTAACCAATATTATCAGCTATAAACATTCTAAACAAAGTCACATACAAGCTTAATGCAACAACTACCACATGCTGTTTCTCATTCAACACTTAAATATTTGGGCTTGCACTTCCATGTTATACCATCTCTCTTCCTGGTGGGTTTATGCTCTTTCTGAGCTTATTCATTAATAATTCTGCAGCAAAAATAATTTTGCTTGCTTTTTGCCTTGGTTATGCCGCTCCATTCTTTGCATTCGGTACCTAGATTTTCTTTCATGGTCACATCCAATTCCCAAATTTTACATGAATGCACCCTCTGGAGGAACAGGTACTGTTTGCAGGACATAGAGGCATTTCTGTGATCTGAGTCAATAATGGTGAATTAACTAATTTCAGTGTGCACATGCAATTCTTACCAATGTTAACAGGAATTTAACATTAATACAACCCCAAAGTCTGTTCATCTGTCACGCTGTGGGACAAAAGTCCTTCTTGCAAAATGAAATTGAGGAAAGTGTATCCAAAAGGTGTGCCCCAAAATTAGCCCAGAGTATCCAGGAAGTCCTCTGAATTAGCAGTCTCTTGCATTTCACTACAAGTTAGTGTAATTCTTTTCACTAATGTTAGTGTAGTAACATTTTAATTTAAAAAAAAGTGTCAGTAAGAGTAATAATGCAAGTGATGAAAAGTTCGTGTTTAGAAGCATCCAGAGCTACACAGATTTTACCTTTCATAAATCTAATACAAAGACAGCCAGAGCAAAACAAAAAAATGCCTTGGGGCTCCATCTTTAAAAATTCAAATCAGGCAACATCACTCTAGTGTTATAATAAAGTACAGTCATGGTGTACTACTGAACAGTTTAAACATAAGTTTAGTTTATTGTTAGTAAATAACAGGGCAAAATAATAACAATTATACAGACAACTGTACTTCCTACTAACATGTAAATAAAATCATTCTAATAATATCTGTTTACCTGTGGTAGCTATAAAGTACCGCTCACTTAGGTCTTGCTTCAGACAGCAATTAAGTGTTCAGTGTGTGACTAAGCCAGCCCTAATTAAAGTCAATTTCCACATATTAATGTCTGCTGGTTGAGGCCAAAAAGCAATCATGTAAAGAGCACAGTACATCATTTAACAAACCTTTGAAAGGGAAATCAGAAATGCATTGCAAGCTTCCCATTCCAGAACCCTGTGCTGAAGTCATGTGACAAATGGCTGCCCAAGCCCTTTGATAAATTGTGAAATGATTATGCACAAGTCCTGATAACCCTGCTCTCACTGAAGGTGATGCTGAGGCTCCCACAGAGCCCAGTGTTTATCTCCCAGACACCACACCGAGCATACAGACAGCATTGAGAAATGCACTGCATCATCTATTACTGCACATTAAAGGCACAATTTTTCCACAACAGCAGATCTCAACGTCTTTATAAAGACACTGCCTACCACAACAGCCAGTCACTCATATAAGCAGTTTCCAGGATCTTACTTTTCTCAAAATGTCAGTTACAGCTGCTCTCAATGTTTCTCCATAGGTCAAATCAATGAAGAGGCAGTATCTCACCTGGATAGAAGTCAGACAAAAAGGAAAGAACAAACTAGGTTTGAAATCAAAATGTCTCCTTGTATTTTCTTTGATAAATGCATTTCCCCCACAAACCTGATCACTTTAATGTCTTCTCAAGAGTGGTTGATTTTTTCCATCTTTGCCTCTGGGACGATCTGCTTCAATTTCCCGGTCATTTCTTGCCTACTGTAAGAGTTCTTGGCTGCTACAAACTTGTTTCTCAGTTGCTCAATAATGAAGACCAAGAGAACATTAAACAGTTTATAAGGTCATTCCACTTAGATCTTCCTAGATTTTAGGATTTTCACATTCTCAAAACTTTTGTTTTTATTTAAGAGAGGTACTGCTACTACCATCATCACTTAGAAGAGTTTATTTGCTACTACCATCTTCTCATCTTGGAAGAGTTTTGAGTCAGAAAGAGCACTAGCTATTTAAATCTGACCTTCACTTAATTCAATTACGAGTCTAATAACCAAAGTATCTATTTTCCAATTAAACTATATTGAGCCTCACATTGAGTAACACAATGGTTCCTCTACAAGGCCATGAAAAAGTGATCCTGAGGTAGTGCACAAAGCCTAGGACTTCTTTTTAACTTCAGCATATTCGATTACTTTCTCAAGCTCATCCAAATCGACATCACTACAACTTACAAAATTCACTGCATCTACCAACATATCATTTTAATTGTTAATCAGACCTACTACATAAAAAAAAGAAACCCACCACTACAATAACCAAAAATTCATCTTTCAGATGTGAACTTTTTTTGCCCCTTTCACTGAATTAAGGTAGCCTTTCTGTATATTGTTTTTTTCTACCTACAATGAATTTAGACATCTTAAACTATTTTCTAATAAAGTGTTGATTAAATGTACTGGCTTGGCTTATCAAATGTTTCACTGCAAGTATTTTCCTCACTCCTCAAACAAGCCTATGTTTCCTTGCTGCACCACCTAACTTTTTACAACATTCATTTTTTGACAAATACAACATGGACAAACACACAATAACTGTTCCACTTAAAAATTATGACATATTAAAACTGATGACAATTGAGGGGTGTTGTTTGTGTTGTTTTGGGTTAGCTGCAGGGTTTTTTTTTTTTGGTGGTGTTTCACTTTTGTTAAAAAACCCAACATAGCCCATAAATGTAACCACCCAGCCAAGCACTGTAAAGGCTGAACATAAGGGAACAGCTGAATGTTACCCTGGGAGACAGGACCTTCAAACGGGATTCCTCCCTGAAAAAAAAAAAGATACACAAAATTGTGCCAGATGTTACACCTTGCTGAGGTGGCAGGGCAAGGTGAGTGCTCTTTGACTGGGGCTGGTTCACACTGGAAGGGGCTTGGCCACAACTCTGTGGACAGAAGAACCTCCTGGCTGACCACAGGAACCCCTGCATGCCCAGGCAGATAGAGGCACCACTGGGTCTCAGTGGTTTTGTGAGTCTTAAAAGTTATAGCCAAATAATTAAGAATAGTTAACAACTCTCTCAGGGTTACACTGGGCACCTTTCACATACCTGTCCTTTAGGGCAAACTAAAAACATCTGTAGCTTACAGCAAGACAACGAGCTATTAATTCAGTTAAAAGTAGCACTATAACCAGAGAGAAACTCTATTAAGTGTGGACACCATGTATTGCTAAAGAATCTCCATTTCAATGACTTCACACAGCCCAGGTCTCTGCAGGTGAGGCTGGCACATGGGTCCTCCTAAGTTCTACTTCTTCACAGTGTCCTATAAGGGAGTTTAATGACATTTTAAGGCACAATCGTCAGTGTGACATATGCAGCATCTCCTTCTAATGTAAGCATAGCCAGGGTAGAATTTTTGACCCATAGCATTGCCCCAGTCACTTTCCCATATAAATCCTGCACCCAATCTAGCAAGGATGTAAAACACATCATCTGCACATGAAGAATATGGAGCATCACAGCAGCCCTGGCTGCACCAGGGGCTGCCATCCTAGCCCACAACTCCTAGGGCTGTTCCCCCACACCAAACCCAAACACAGTACTTGCTGAAATGGGCACACACCATGCCGGGACTGAAAGGCACCACATGAAATAATGCAACATAATGCAGACAGCTTGAAAAAAATTATCATCTTTGTCTGTTGGTTCTGAATTAATGTTATCCCTATGACATTTTGGACAAGATTGTAGGGGTAACTTTAGTTTAATGACTAATTAGCCAACTTCTGCAGGAAGAACATGGCAGTGTACTAGACAAGGTGTCACATCATCCCCATGCCAGGCTTCTCCTGACACTTCCATTATACTCACTGTCTCCTTCTGGGCAGAGCAGGGAGCTTGCTTATGTTACAAAAACTCATTATGTTTAGAAACAACAAACAAAATATGAGAGCCATAAATATTTACAGCACTAAACATAAAAACACGAAAGGCATAGTCTATGGAATAATCAATCCCCTTAGACTCAGAAGTAATTTCTGCTCCATCTTCACATCTGAGTCTCTTAGTAGCATAAGCCTGAAGTGGTCAACATTGGTTCCTTTCCTCCAGGTGATCTTCCTGACAGGCTTTCTCACACAGTTTAATGGATTGGCTTCAGAATGAGAACACCACAGTTATCATATGGAACTTCTCTTTTGCTGTAAAAGCAGTTGGTAAATGATATTAACTGCTTTGTCATCCATAGAGAAATAAAAACACACATCCTGCATACAGATAATATTCTCTTTGCAGGTGATGCTAGAACTGAGGTACTCCTTTTACAAAGGCAGTTTGCTATATGTGGTTATGTACCTGACTAATTGTACTCTGTTTATTGCAAGTAAACAATGAAAGTGGCCTTTGGAAAAGGCTGAGTATCCCACCAGACAGTGTATCTGTTTGATCAGACAAGAAATTACCATTTTACCTTATGCTTTTCCAGGACATTGCTGGGACAGGAGTAGCAGTACAGCCACCTGGAAAAGCAGCAGCTTCTCCCAGTCTTGGGAGTTTTTTTTGATGATTCAGACACAGTGTGAATTTTACCATGTTTAATGGTAATTTTTAAAAAATAAGCTAGATACTAACATCTCCATTACTGAGAACCCAAACACCACTACTATGAGAAAATTTGTGACAGGATAACACTATCAACCCCCTTCCCCAAATAAATAATTCACACACTCAGCTCTCAACCACCTGGGACCCACTCTCTGTGGCTGCAATGGTTAGCATGTGCTTTGTTAGACACAATGTTTGTAATTTATTTAGTACACATTGCCACAGCCTGAGGAAGAAGTGTTTTAAAATAATGTCAATAGACAAAGGATCTTACTTAAGAGTCACCTACCTAACCTTGCTGTTCTTCCTGAGGCAAAAGCAAATATGAATTCATTCAGGGCCATTCTATTAAATATGCAGGGAAGCGTTTATCAAACTCAGAATGAGGAGTTGCTCCCTACACAAGGTCTGAAGGATCATGTCTAATAACTAAAGTTTAATTTCAAGATTTCAGAAATTCTCATTTAAAATTACCTGAAGCAAAGTCTAAAAAGGGAATGATAAGAGAAGTAATGGGTGTAGCAATTTGGGTACCGTGTCCTGTTTCTGACAGGAAGCACAATACATCTTGTATTAAAGATTAGGACAACAAGAGCAAGCCACCCCACTGACAAAGCAGTACAATAGGCAGTAGAGATAGTGCCAGCATTAACTCTGAATTTCCTGATTGCTGTCAGCCACTCTCACAGCACGTCTTTTTGATGTATTCTCTAATTTCCTTGACTTTAAAAAGAATTCTTTTAAAGGAGGAAGTAGAGAAGTTATTAGTTCAAGATACTGAAATAACCGTTCCCTTTCAATTTCTCCTTTTTCTCGCCTTCCTTCATTTTACAGGTTTCAGTGTGGAATTCTTCATACATCTCTTTAAAAAGTGTATCTCCTCCCATTATCACCTTATCTTCTCTTCCTCAATTGTAACCTTTTATTCTTTTCCTTATGTCTTCTTTGCTCTCCCATACCTCATTTCTCCCCTTAAAAGAGTCCTTCCTGTTCTCTATTTTCTGTCCTCACGTCTCCTCATCATATGAAATTTATTCATGCCTACCAAATATGCAGGCAACTTCTGCTATCAAATATTTCAGTATTGGTGTGGCAAGGGAGCTCAAGGGAGGAATTCCCTCATTTGTAACTTTACTGTGACCATCTGTAAGACCTGGACTAGACTTCTCCCCTTTCTTACACTGAGAGAGACTGGCTGGGATTGAGAACAATACCACAAACCCCAGTCATTCAGAGTCATTTAGGAGCTTGGTTCAGTTAAAGCCAGTCAGAGATGAACAGTGAAGGATTAGAGAATTGCAGGATCTGATATCTAATCCTACTCTTTCTTTGCAAATCCAGCCCCAACAGTTCATAAGTTCTTTTGCTTTTAAGCAAGATCCATGACTGTCTAATGGCAGAACTTCTGTACCAAGAGTTTTTAAAAAAATGTTGCAAATCAAGATATCACAGCAGCACCTCTCAAGTAAACATTTATATATTTGAGTGACTCCTCCAGTGTTATATGGAGACATTTAACAGCATACAAGACAGTTTGATCCACAGTAGGGCAGAAGCAATTATATTTCAGTAGTTTATTTCTCCTTCCCCATTGGACATCATAAATCAACAAGGGTTTTCCTTAATTTCTAAATTATTAGCTCTGATTGGTTAAACGTTGAGTATGATGCAACTGAAACTTGATCAGTAAGGGAAGTTCTATAAGCACAGCATCCACCACAGAATCCACACCTTTTTTTCTGATGAGAAAAAAAGTGTTGCCAGTCTACATGACTTTTTAGAGGCAACCACATTTGCACTGTGATATCCTGCATGTAACACATCTTCCTTTGCTACACTAAAGAGTTGCTATTAAAGAGTTGCATATTTTCATTTTGATTGCTTGGAATAAGAATGGAAACGTGTAGGGAATTAATGGGTTTATTCAGTCACAGGCATATGTTCGGACCTTTTCAAAGCCTTGTTCTGCTTGTGCAGTCATGCTTTTAAATTACCTTTCATTATTAATATAGCTCCTATTAGTAGCTCTGCTTAGCAAAATACCTCTTTTAATTTGCACCTAATTTGAGAAATTGACAAATGTTTTGACGATATTAACCAGTTCATTTTGTCTCTTGAATGTAAGAATTCTCTTCCACAAGAGCAGACTAAAGGCAGTGGGAGCATAAGGACAACTGCCAGATAAGGGACATGCAAAAGATAAAGCTACCTCTTGATAAAAGAAATAATTCCATTCTAATAATTTAAGACCTGTTCATTGTATTTTAACTCTAATTGATAAACCAATATACCAGTTACATAATTCCATCAGACTACACTCAATGCAATGCACTGACACAGCCAAAGGCAAATAATAAAGAGGAAAAAAACCCGCCTAAAAACAAAAGAAAATGTATCAAACAACTCTAACAATTGTTAGAACACTAAGACTGGGTCACCATCAGCTACAAAATCAGTATTTCATTTGGGTAGGGCCTTTTTTCCCAAGAAACTATTTTTTCTTCCTTTCTAGCACCCTAGAGATTCCATGTGAAAAAATGACCCGATTGAAGTTAGTTTTGTCATTCTCCTTAAAGGTAAGCCCTCAACTCTGATTTCTGAACTCTATGTTATTTCTAAATCATACAATTTATTTAGCAAATACAATCAAAGTGATTTATGACCTGTAAAGTTTTATGACACACAAAACCTTTTTTCAATGAAGACAAAGTTTCCTGAAATTTATATTTGGTGAACATTTCCTTAGAATAGCACACGTTTAATGATTTCTGACAATATCTGAATGTTTCTGAGTTACTGTGAGAGCACAGAGGAGACAAAAACATTGAGATTAGCCAGTGCCTCTCCTTTCTTCTTAAGTGGATTGGCAAATTCCTTAAAATGGCAGCACAGTGCTTCTGGCATGCTCCTTTCTTCCCCCCCTCTACAAGTTTTCTGTGGCTTCGTAAGGTTGTGTTAGATACAGGCAATCTTTTCTGAGACAAAGAGCTGATTTCTCACAGTCACAGAGATATAATTAGGTTTACCAGGGATAGATTCTGCTACCTTATTTCACATACACGAGAAGTCAGTAAGTAGATGAGGTCTCAAAATGATTTATCACCTGAAAGAGAGCTGATGGTGGAGCACTGCTGTATGTGAGGCTGGAAAGAAAGAAGCAATGTGTACATGGAGCTCTTCCAGTAGGAGCTGTTTTTCACTTGTCAAAAATCAATTTCATGTGCCACCCTGCTCTCTGCTCATCTGGCTTTGTTAGCTCCTTCCAGAGTTAACACCAAGCCTCAAAACTAAAACTCACAATGGATGTGTCTGTGGGATTGCCGATGTCAATAACAACTTTGATCTGTCATCTTCACACATTACCTAAATGTTTACTGTATAATTCCTTCCTAAAGGAGGACCTGAAGCGTGCAGTAGTCTGGATGCTAAGCAGAGCTTTGCGCAGATAACCACTGACCTTAAAATCCACCTGTATACACCTTCCCCTGGGATCTGCTTCCTTCCTTTGACTGAATGCAATCTCTAAGCAGCAGTTAGAGCTGCACACTTCCATCCAGCAACAGAGCAAGTGGTGAAAGGCACTCAGTGATTGCATGTAAAGTGCATGACTACAATTTCCATATTTTAGTCTAGGACCTAAATTATTTTTATTAATACTTTGGCTGACCAATGAACACTATGGAAGTCTGAGAAAAATTCAACACCTGCACATGCAAAAATTATTACATTTCTAACCGGTCCATGGTGTTACCCATTGGCCACTGAATTTTCCCTATCATTTAGCTGTGTATGTTTCAGAGGCCCCTGTGGACCCCATAAGCAATTTCTGCAGTGAGTCAAGTAGTTATGAGAAAGGTCAGTTCTGTGCACTAAGTTAGTAGAATATTTATTCCCCTACTTCAGATATGGCTTTTTCCCCCCTCCTTAAGGTCAATTCCTGCCACGTGGAAGAAGTATGAGTTTCTTCTGTGCTTACAACATGGCCCTACCCCTTTTCTCCATGAGAGGGGTACTGTGTGTACATGCATGTACAAAATAAAACACAGTTCAGAAAGAATTGCTCACAACAGATAAGATACATTCTCAAAGGCTGAAAGAGCTGTTTTGTCTCCTACTTCAATAAATATTGCCATGACAAACTCAGAAGAAGGCCTCCATCATATGGATTCACAGTTATTATTCAGATGTTTCTTGTTTGTATACACATTTTCATGCATAATAAAATGGAACTGTGGAATAGCAGTATGTCTGTCAAAATATGAAGATCTAACAGTTAATAATAATGTTATATTTACAGTGGGAGTAATGCATTGACTCTTGCATCTTAAAATCAGCTACAGAAAGGGCAGAATCATGTCACGAGAAGAATTACTTTATATACCATATCTCTTGAGAAGTATGCCAAGTTATTCATTCTGCAGTTATACGTCAGAATACTACAGGATGGATTGTGTAGGATGCCTGTATCTATATTTATAAAGATCATCAGGAGTTTCTTTCTCCTCTTACATTTCCTCTTTTAAATGTTTCAAAACCTCTCACCACTCAAGCATTTAGTGATGCATAAGCTCCTCCTAAGTTCCCTCAGCACCTGCAGCATCATCAGGTGTGGGAGAAATGAATTAGAGCTTGCTGAAAAACAGCAAAGAGCTGGCACTGCAAGCTGCAGCTAATTACACTCAATAAATTTCAGCCCTTCATTTTTTCTCCCTGAAAGAAATACCTGATTTGGAAAGCAAAGAACAATTTTAATTGCCCTCAACCAGTTTAAATGATTCATTTGACATGGATCAGTATAAATGCTACAGTGGCCTCTTTATTTTGGTAATTATTTTGAATTTACCTTATACAGAACAGTTACAAAACCACATTTACTGAAATATGGGTTATAAGGTTCCTATAAAACTGATTTGACTGCTTAGCCTTCCAATGGGTTGCTTCTAACACAGATTTGACAGGCTTTAATCATGCCTCTGGTAGAGTCTATAATAAAACTCTGGCACTTATGTAGTTTCTCTGATCCTGAAATACAAAGTATTTTAAGTTTTATAAGCATTAATTCTGCTACTTGTGCAGCTCAGAGAGGATTTGAAAGGTTTAAACTTAACTGAAGGAGCAGGACCAACTGAAATTTCTTGTTCTGGAAAGAGTGAAGGAAAAACAAAGCAAAACTTGAAAAACCAACCAGTGAACCGAGTTAGTGAGTGAAAACATGCAGTTCTTAACCTAACTAGTTTTCTGGTTTACTATCCAGACCCTCAGTAAATGTGCCATGAGGTCTTTCCCTTCCTGAGTACCCCAGTGTGGTTACCAAGGCAAAAAGAGATGAAGGCAGAGTGCCATAATGAATTGCCCTGTCTCTGTGGTAGGCATGGTAAATTGTAAAACAAACTTGTGTAGCAAATTAATAAGCTCAAGCACAAGGCAGGGCACTCCAGAGGGAACAATGTGGACTGCTCTTTGGCTGCAGCTGGACAAAACAAGCCAGCTTTAACAACTGCCTGTTATCAGGGAGCTTATTCAGCCCTCCCCTGGCATGACCTCTGCAGTTAAACCAGTTCAGAGATGGGAAAAAGGAGAAAGAAAATATTTTGCACATGCCAGTTTTCCACACTTTAAAGTCCTTGATGCAGCTCATAAAGGGTTTATGAGCAGGAGGAAACAGAGAATCCAGGCCAGGAAAATTCCTCACCAGCTCCTAGGCAGCACAACCAGCTGGAGCTGCCAAGCAGCACTGAGGTGGACTTGGAATTGTCAGTGACACCCCCAGGCTCCAGGAGCCAGGAATCAAGAATTAGCTCCCTTCTTCTGTACCTGAGGTGTTTCTGGGTCCTGGCTGAAGCCAGAAGGAGGAGGGAGCAAGAAAGACGTGAAAGGCAGTAGAGGTTGCTGCAGATGTTTTTAAACCCACATTTTAAAGGAGGTTCAGTGCCATTTGTCCCCTGCACAGCCCTGCTTACACATGAGCTTCAATCTGAACTGCAAACACACAGGGAAACGTATTAGCACATGGAGAAGCAGAATAAACACTGAAAATACAATAATGCAATTACACGAGTCAACACTAAAAAACATTGAGGAGGTCCAGGGATGGGCAATGAAATCATTAGAGGTGAGGAAAAAGGCTTTAAAGGCAAAGAATGTTGAGTTTCCATAGGGAGTGAACATATGAGGCCTGGTGTATTAAAGCTATGGACTAAGAATTCGATAATTAAATAAATAATGACTAAGACAGCACTGGCTGTTTAGCTGAGTATCATAAATTTACAGATGACATATAAATACCTAAATTTCAGTCAACTGTTTGCTGGAAAGGATAAGGAATACATTTTGTTCTATTTTGCATTAGCTCTTCATTCTGAGAGATTGCAAATTTTCAGACACTCCTGTTTGCCATTAGATTAAATATGAAAATTCCTATCTTTCCTTCTTCACCCTTATGATTGTCACAGTACTGCTAGCTGTACTTTGCTTTTATTTTTTTTAAACACATTTAATAAATGCTGCAGCACTGGAGCACAAAAGCAGGAAGAGAAATGACTGTGGATTCATAGGATCACACACAGCTTGCAAGAGACACTATCAAGACAGTTCCACAAGGGGATCCCCTTCCCCAGCCTCCTTTCCAACCACAAAATACAGAGATAAGAGAAAAATAAGATTTTTAGCATTAAAATCCCAAATGTCAGAAAAACCCCCACTCTATAAAGTAAACCAAAGGCTTTTTCTGTAT